>CM037090.1:59869760-60201318 GCA_020916435.1 Oxytropis ochrocephala | reverse complement strand
GGCCCGAATGCCCACCACAAACAGTAAATCTGAGGAGGATGAAACCAGGAGATGCCCTCAAAATCGAGACGGCGCAAAGAAGCAATTGATGCAGATTCCTCGGCAAAGTGGCCAAATACCCGCGAATGGGTTGCCAACATTGTCCCGGGGCCTCCCAAAAAGATGGAAAGGTCGAACGTGTGTCGACATCGGATCTCGAATCGTGGCAATTCCTAAGGATGACTTCCCTTTGCCTCACATTGATGTTTTAGTAGATGCACAGCTCAAAGACTCGTTATTTTCCTTCATGGATGGATACTCGTGATATAATCGTATCAAGATGGACCCGAGGACATGGAAAAGACAACTTTCATAACGCTGGGGGAACATTCGTTATAAGGTCATGCCATTCGGATTGAAGAATCGTCGCGCAACTATCGTGAGGCCATGGTTACCTTATTCCATGATATGATGCATAAAGAGATTGAAGTTTATGTCGATGACATGATCGCAAAATCTAAACCGACAAAGAACATATCATCAACTCGCAGCTCTTTGATCGGTTGAGGAAATATAAACTCAAGCTAAACCAAACAAGTTGCACGTCTTGGGGTGAGGTCAGGGAAGTTGTTAGGCTTCATTGTCACCAAAAAGGAATCGAGGTGGATCCAGACAAAGTAAAAGCCATCCTCGAATGCCTGGTGTTTAAACCGAGAAAGAAACTGTGGTTTCTGGTTGAATTACATCTCTCGATTCATCTTCCACTTGATCGCTACTTGAGCCAATTTTCAAATTGCTATGCAAAAGTCAAGAGCCAAGTGGAATGATCTGTCGCCTTTCGAGAAAATCAAGGTGTACTTGCAAAATCCACTGGGCCTTTAATGCCACCCGTGGTGCAGTGCCAGCCATCTTATACCTTACAAAGCTAGACAATTCAACGGGGTCGTGTCGGGTCAAGATGATGAACTGGAAAAAGAGCATGCAATATACTACCTAAGCAAAAAGTTCACCGACCGTGAGACAAGGTATTCTATGCCGAAAAGACCACATTGTGCTTTTTAGTTCAATCGCTTCATCGCTTAAGCGCAAGACATGCCGAGTCATACAACTTGGTTGGTTTCAAAAATGGATCCAATCAAGTACATATTTGAGTAGCTACTCACAGGCGAATTGCCCGATGGCAGATGCAATTATCGAATACGATATCCTGTATGTCACACAAAAGGCAAGAGAACTCTCGTAAGGTCATGAAGGAATTTCTTCGAGTGGTGAGGTTCTTTACAAGAGAAACTACGATATGGTTCTCCTAAGGTGTGTTGCCAAAGAAGAAAGTCGAGAGAATCATGAGATGTGCATGAAGGCTCGCTCGAACCCATTCAAGGGCACACCATGGCTAGAAAAATCCTGGCGGGTTATTACCGCTCCGGATGGAATCGATCAATATAGCTTCGTAAGGAAATGCCACAAATGCCGATCTATGCCGATCATATCCATGTGCCGCCCGCCAAACTAAATGTTTTGATCGCATCTTCGCCGTTTTTCCATGTGGGGCATGGACGCCATAGGGTCCAATTGAGCCCAAAGCGTCAAACGGACATCGCTTCATTCTCGTTGCAATTGATTACTTTACAGTGGGTCAAGCCGCTTCATACTCCGTGTATAACCGGGCCAATGGTTGCTAAGTTTGTGAAGAAGGATCTGACGGCCGAGCATGGTCTCGCTCGACAAGATCATCACCGATAATCTGTAGCAATTTGAATAGCAAAATGATGAAGGACTTGTGCAAGGAATTCAAAATTCAGCACCATAATTCCTCTCCTTATCGCCCAAAGATGAATGGGGCGCATTGGAAGCAACCAACAAGAATATCAAGAAAATAGTGCGAGAAAATGGTGGTGACCTACAAGGATTGGCATGAGATGCTTCCTTTGCTTTGCATGGCTACCGCACTGCTCACTGCGCGACATCGACCGGGCAACCCTTTTTCCTTGGTGTATGGATCAAGCGGTGGCATTTCTCATTGAGGTTGAGATACCCTCCCTGCGTGGTTCTCGATGGAAACTAAACCGGAGGAAGCAGAGTGGGTACGGCTCACCCGGATCAACTAAACCTCATTGAAGAAAAAGGATTGCAGCTCGTACATGGGCACTGTATCAACAAAGAATGAGAACGCTTTCGACAGAAAGTCCTGGCCGTGAGTTCAATGAGGAGATTTAGTACTCAAAAAGATATCGCTTATTCGTAGTGACTCTCAGGGAAGTGGGCACCCACTACTACGACGCCCGTGATGTAGTCAAGAAAGCCTTTTCTCGAGGAGCGCTGATACTCACCAACATGGATGGCGAAGACCTCAAAACCCACCAATTCGCACTCGGTAAAAGAAGTATTATGCCCGAAAGAAATGAACGAAAAAGAGAAAGACAAGCCAAGTAAGAATTAGCTCGCTAGGTTGAAAACCCAAAGTGGCGACTTAGGCAAAATCGAGCGACGACCGGTGGATTGAAAACCCGCAAAGCGGCATCCAGCAAAAATTAGGTCGTAAAACTTGAGCATGAAAAGTAAAGAAAGGCATACAACTCCTCAAGACTTGAATGAGGAGTGATCAAGGTCAAGGACACAAATGTCAAGATCGCCTCTACGCAGAGTGGACAACAGAGTTCGGTTTTCTCTTATTTTCGTGTCTTTTTGTAGTTTTAAAATTCTCAAATGTATCGAACCGTCGACGTAACATCTGCAGACGATCGGCTTCCATATCAATAAAGCTCAACTTTTCTCATATCGTGATTGTTGATATTTCGCTTTTTTTTGCTCAAAATAAGCGCTTTTATGATGATGGTGATACTCGAATCAGAAACATGTGCATACATCATAGAGCATTACAAATCATTGCGAAATCTTTAAAAGCCATGGGAAATAAGCAAATTCCTAAAGATAATTAATCTTACAAAAAGTTGCATTCACAAACCGCTTCAGATGGCGAACTGTAGAGCAAACGCGACGTTTCGGTTCACAAGCCTCGCAGCTTTCGGCTTTTGGGCCTCATACCAGAGTATCTAAGTCGGTTGAACCAAGTAAAAATAAGCCTTGTCAAAAAGCAAAAATGAACTGGGTGTGTGAAAAGAGCTGATCGGGAAAAAGAAAAACATGAAAAACAAATAACGAGTAAAACAGTAAAGTCTGGGTCGTAAAACAATCGTAAAAGAATCAAAAACAAAGGAAAACAAAATTTCACATGCATCATCACATCAAAATCATAGCATTGCATGCACTCGCATAACATACTCCCGCATAACATGCCTTTGCATAACATGCACCCATGCTTCATGCATCATTCCTTGCATCAACCGGACATATGCAGCACCTCAATTCAATACGCCAACGCATGGCCACCTCTAATCACCAATCAACGGGATTTGCAAATCCCTTCAGACTGCGGCATCCCTTCAGACCAAGGCGCCCTTCAGATCCCGTCGTTATCGAGCACCGACGAACCATCGACTCCCGAGGTCCTTCGCTTTAGTTCAAATCAATACCCAAACAATGACTTTGAACTCGACCTTCATCCCGCCAAGTCATCACGAGCATGACGGATCGGCCCCGCACTTGGCGTGGCCCTTCGCATCACGGTGCCGCGCTGTAAAGCATAGTGCAAGTCCATCAAGGTAAAATGTATCACCCCACAACTCGACATGTAACCTCAAAGCCGCTCGAATAGGCCACCTCCGTGAGCCCAAGTGTTCCTTCAGAGCCCAAGTGTTCCTTCAGAGCCCAAGTGTTCCTTCCGAGCCCAAGTGTTCCTTCAGAGCTCAAGTGTTCCTTCGAGTCCAAGTACTCCTTCAGAGTCGCAGACGCTCCTTCGTAACCAGTGTGTTCCTTCAGAGAGTGGCGAGCGCCCTTCATCACCGCACTTTTGTTACTTTCTTCCCCCGCGGTGTCGGGCTTATCAAAGGACGGTGACTTTCTCTATCGTTTCTATTTATTGTTTTACTTTGTCGCTTACGCCACCCGAGTGGTCGGCGCCAATTTGTTTCCTCGCTTTGTTAGCTTATCGAGTGTTAGCACCACGCTCATTGCGCCGTCAAGCTAATATCCATTCACCCAAAAAGAAATTCGGGTTTTTCCTAAGTGGACAAAATCGGTATAATTTCTGAATTCTTTATCTCTATTTTGCCACTAATATGTTTCGCCAATTCATATTCCTTGTTAAAATCTAGATAAAGAGGGGCAAAACTGCCATACCCCAATTTTGTCCTGGCTTTTAAGTCGACACCCTAACTTTCAACCAAAAATAAATAAATTAAGGCTTGGCATGCATTTTAGGGTTTTAAAGTCATCCAAGGGTTTTTAGGATCATGTTTAGGATAAAAATGCATTTTTGAGCAAATTAGGACTTTTTAGGGTAAAGGGCATTTTGGTCATTTTTCACAACAGGATGATTTTTCTCGTTAAAATATACATCCACAAAAATATATTTTATTCTATCCAAAATAATTTTTGCATAATTTTGAGGAGAAATTCCTAGTCCAAAATAATTAAACATGCATTTTTCCTATTTTTAGTGCATAAAAATGCCAAAAGACCATTAAAAATCCCCAATTAATTAAGTGACAATTTTGATTGTCTAGAGCAATTAGGAGACTATGTCATGGTGTCCAAAAATATGTAACATGTTTCAATAGGTGCATTTTCATTTTTACATGCCCAAAAGTTTCAAAATTCAAAAATAAAAGGAGGAAGTGTCCTCAATAAGACAAAAGACCAAAATAAGCATTTTTTTATTTTTCCTTCTCATTTTTCTGCATGTTGCGCAGCCCTCCTCTCTCTTTCTCTCTCAAGAAGCTTCTACACACTCCATTTCTTACTCACCAAGTTTTAATTTGATCATATCCTCAATGTTGCCTCTTTTTGGTAAATTAACCCATACACTTACACTAACCTTTCCACCAAAAACCTCATTTTACCTTTTTGAGAACATTCCTCACCAAAATACCCTTAACCCTATTTTACAAAAATCACCATTCCCAAATTAGATTTTTTTGTTCATAAATTTCCCTTTTTTCTCTCCTTTTATGCGCCCACCTTCACCCATTTCTCTCACACACTTGTGTTTTCTAAATACCCTTGATCCATGTGACCAACAATCCTAACCATCCATTCAAAATTAAGATCCAATCCTAGAGCCCAATCAAAGCAAAAAGTCCTAAATACCCTAAAGCCTCAAAATCCCTATAAATAGCTCACACCTTCTCTCTTCACCAATCTTTGGCTATCATTCTCACCTTCAAGAAAACCAAGCATCATACCTCTCCTCCTCTCCACCCTCTAGGCCAAGCCTTCTCCTCCTTCCCCTCCTCCATTACTTCACCTTCCTCCACCAAAACACCTTTAATCCACCTCTCACACCCTTAACCTTCCTTTCTCACTCAAGGAGTTCATCACACCATCTTTATCTCCTTCCTTCCTTGCAAGGCCGAAGCCCTCTTGCATTTTTCTCCCTCCATTTCCTCAACTTTCTCTTCCATCTTAGAGAAAAGGTAAAATCCATAACCCTTTTTGCATCATCTCCAAATATTTTGCATTGAAGCTCATTTTCTTTCCTCATTCCTTTCGTGATAGCATCATCTTTTCAATGTAGTTTGTTGTGGTTGAGGGGTGAGATTTGTTGTCTCACCCTAAAATAAGTGGATTAGTGTTGTTTTCATGTTAATTTTTGAGTTTTCTTGTTAAATAAAATAGAGCAAGGTTTCGCATATACATGATTAAAATGTCTTCAAAATTGATTTTGTTGTTTCTTTGTTTAAATCTTGTTGTTGGTATTTTTCTTTAGTAAGTTGTTGAGGATTTGGCTCTATGATTCCTACTAGTGCCAAGTGCACTTTGATCTTAGTAGTGAAGAGAGCTAGAAATGACTTTTGTTTAATATATTAGTTTATGTACTCATTATTTCTTGTGTTTTAATTTACCTTTAGTTAATGATGATCTTGCAAAGTGATTCTCACTACATGCCTAGTGCATTTTATTCAAGTGGTGAAGATTGCAAGAAAGGATTCAATCTATTTCATAGTTTATGTGTTTATGTGTTCTTATGGTTTAGCTATATTGTTGTTTAGTTAATGATGATCTTGCAAAATGATTCTCACTACATGCCTAGTGCATTTTATTCAAGTGGTGAAGATTGCAAGAAAGGATTCAATCTATTTCATAGTTTAATAGTTTATGTGTTCTTGTGGACTAGTTATATTGTTGTCCATTTGTTGATGATCTTGCAAAGTGATTCTCACTACATGCCTAGTGCATTTCATTCAAAGTGGCGAAGATTGCAAGAAGTGATTCAACCTTGTATAAATTGTCATTCCATTCTCTACTTTATCTTTTAAATAGTTCTTCCGAATTAATCATAGTTTTGCTTAATGTTCAAAGTTTCTTTGCATACTTGGTTTAGGCCATGAGCCCATCTCATTGAATAAAATTCCTATTGCGTATTCTATAGTGTTAGGGTTTTGATTTTTTGGTTTTGGTTCCCTAATGTGTGTTCTTGGGACTAGGGTTTTAGGTTTTGAGGTTTAAGTCACTATTTTGTTTTCTTGAACTTTTAGGTTGAATAATAATGCCTTGCTAGATGCACATTTGGTAATTTCATATGTTAGCTTAGATTTTTGCCTACATGTTCATGCATTCATTTACATCTATATCTTTTGCATTTTCGTGCTCTCTTAAATATGCATATATTAGTACCATGTTTTGCATCTCATAAATTAAATACTCATGCATTCAATAATGTTGTATTTTGCATTCCATAATTGCATACTCTTGCACTCATATACTTGTATCATGGTGCATCCAATTGTTCATAGCAAATTGTAAATACTCTTTTGATTGCTTTGTTTGTGTCCCAATGGTTGTTTTGGGTTTTGACTTGGAAGAAGAATTTGAAATGTTATATTTCTTTTCAAGCTTGAAATCCTATGTTTTTTTTCAAATAAGAAAACCTAAGGCATTTTTCTAAATAAAATCATTAACCATCATCTCGAAGCCGTTGTTTGTTTGATCGTTAATGAGGAGCTACTAGTGGTAGTCACTCAAGCCTTTGCTTGTTTGGCTATCATGAAAACTCCCACACATTAAATAAACAACAACAAAAAACAACTAATTCAAACTTCCAAAATAACACGAGCTATTAGCTCACCACCTTTTTCAAAACTATTTTCAAAAGAATAATACGACGTTGTCGCTTGTAATCACCAAGCCGCTGCTTGTTTGATTACCGGCCCAACTCTTTTTCGAGTTAATACCGAATGCCACTCAAGCCTTTGCTTGTTTGGTGTTCGCGAACACTCGAGTCTTATTTCAAAACTCTAAAAAACACTTTCAAAAATCACAAAGCCGTTTACACGCGCAAACCGAGAACTACGTTGCTTTGATCCTCACCGCTGAGGGTACGTAGGACCTGGTCCCGTCCCGCCAAGCATACCTTTAAAAACACCCTTAAAACCTCGAGAACTACGTTGCTTTGATCCTCACCGCTGAGGGTACGTGAGGACCGGGTTCATGTCCCGCCAAGCACATCTTTAAAAACCCATAAAAACAAGAACTACGTTGCTTTGATCCTCAAACGCTGAGGGTACGTAGGACCAGGGTTCTCGTCTCCGTCAAGCACGCTTTTCAAAAATCTTTGTCTTGTTCCGCTTTTCAAAGATACCAAAACACCCCTTTTTCCGCTTTCAATAAAGTGATTTTCAAAAAGAAAAGAAAAATAAATAGAACAACGTATTTCAAATCAAACATTTCAAAACCACATCAAATTAATGGTTCCTTTCGGTAGAAAGGGCGCGTGGGGTGCTAATACCTTCCCATGCGCAACCAACCCCTAACCTACATCTCTAAGTTTTCAAAGACCACCCGCTTTCCTCAAAAGGTTTTTTTCAATGTTTTCCTAAAATAAAATATTGGTGGCGGCTCTACTCGATTTTCAAACGTTGTCAAACCGAAAAGTCCCAAACCGGATTTTTTGGGCGCAATGTACTGGCGACTCCATCTGGGACATATCTTTCTTTATTTATTTAAAGAGAGATGAGGGTCAAGCTTCTAATTAATTTGATGTGGTTTAAATCGTTTGATTTGAAAAACTATGTTTTCCTTTTCTTTTTCTTTTTCTTCTTTTGTATGGTTGTGCTTATGCATGCATTCCTCAATTCCCATGATCCTCTTTCTTCGCTCCCTTTCTTGAGGTAAAACATGCATTCCCCCATTCTATTATGTCCCCTTCTTCTTAGCTCCTTTCTTGAGGTAAGCAATGCGTGTAATTACTGTGGACTTATTAGAATAGTTTGTATATTAAACTAGTGTATGCATGTTGAACCCTAGGTAGAGATAAATCGCTTATCCGGACTGCTCGTTTCTTGCAGTGGGGTGGGTAGATTTTAGGAAGTATGCCCTCGATCACACACTTTCACACCTTATGATTTATGTTCTATGAGTGGGCTCTATACCCCGGATCCAACAAACATCTAGGAGAGTGGAGACGATTAGTGATCATCATTCGAGACCTTTGTCTGCGTCTGATACTCATGAAAGTCTCAACCAGAGTACGCTTTCTCATGACGCTCACACTTGGTAGTTCTCTCACATTTGTGGATGTCTGCATGGGGATTCTATAGCTCGCAGCCATTGTGAGGGTGTGAATTAGAGCTACATGGGAGGAACCTTTGAAGTTGCCCTAGAACTTAGGATTCCCACCTTTGTAGGACACGAGGCATACGAATTGTGTGTTGCATGGTAATTTAGGGCATGTCTTCCTCAAAAGGAGCTTTTTCGAAAAAACTTTCCAAGAAAATACAAAAATATTTTCATTCTTTCAAATAAATCGATCCTCGAATTTTTGAACCTCCATCCTTATGCATCACTTTCATCATCTCTACATACATCATTCATATCATAATCGCGATCATGCCGCATTCATTAAAATTAAATGTTGTAAGCATCGCATTCACATCTGCATCTCATTTGCATTTGCTTGTCGGAGCCCTCGAGTAACATACCGTCTTGTCATAGGTGCATCAAAATGGAGTTGAGTAGCAAGACTTCGCCATTTCTCGCCCCGCCATGAAGAGGTCGAGATCGGTGAGTCCGAGCAAGTGTGCGCCCTTATGGGCCCCATTTGAGAGAGAGAGTCCTTTGATCAAGCATACGGAATGTTCGTGAGATTGCCGCAATTGAACGCTCAAGAGGATGCTCTTATAGCTTTGAGTCAATTCTACGACTCTAATGTGAGGTGTTTCTTCTTCAAGAATTTTCGCTTGTCACCCACATTAGAGGAGTATGAGCAGCTTTTGGGGTTCGCCAGATCACATGCTAGGCCTTACCAATATCGTGGGCGTGACTATACTCGATGGAAAGCTCGCAACGCCGCTTTCGTGATTAGTGTGGATGAATTGAGGTTGCAGAAGTTAAAGAGAAATGGTGTAGCCTGGGTATCCACAAGAGTACTTCGAGGGCCTATTACAATCTTATGCCGCGGCTAAGAAGTGGGGACCGCTCAAATTAGTGCTCGCCTACCATATTTGGGGTGGTCCTTTTTCCTCAAATAGAGAGATATGTTGATGAAGATGCGATCGGTGCATTCTTGGCCTTCAAAGACACTCGTAACCCTATCAATCCCAGACCGCTATCCTTGCTAACACGCACTCACGCCTTACTCGCCACAACCTGGGTTCCATAAAAAGAAATTATGTCTTTCCTCCCACATTCTCTACGCCTGGTTTATTACCCATGTGATCCACAACCGAACTAATGTTAGGAGCTAATCTCTTATGCCCTGCGTCGTGAGGTGGAGGTCAAAACCCCTATGGAATGGGTTGAGTATTTGAAGAATCTCAATGAACTCCAAACCGGTGGTACACAACCGCTTGTTGGGATGATGCATCACCAGTGGTAGTGTTCGATTGTGGAAGCTTTCGTAACGCGCCTCTCATGGGGACTCGTGGGTGTATCAACTACAACCCTTCATTGACCTTGAGGCATTTCTACATTCAGATGAGGAACTCACCCTCCGAAAGCATGTCCGTCCCGCATTTACCTCTATAAGGGGATGCCTAATTGCGCGACTTGCTTCAAGAGTTCAACATCATGGGAACTGTGAGTGCGGAAAGGGAGTGAAGAGTTGTCAAAGAGAGTCATGACATCACTTTCAATCAATGGCTCAAGGAGAAGCTTTCAAAATGCAACTCACCAATTCAAGGAATGCTTTCCTTGAAGAAGAGATACCAGAGCCTTATGTCCCTACCCATGAAGAGCTAAACGAAGTCAAATCCGCATTAGCTAAAGCGTAAGAGGAAAAGAGGCATCGCAGCTAAGATAGAAGAGATAGCTCTAGAGAAAGAAAAGCTAGAGGAGGAAAACAATGTCAAGATGATCATTGGAAGAAAGAAAGCGACGATTCAAGAAGGAAGAACAAAGCAAGATAGAAGCCCGAGAGGCATCCGAAGGGGGCAGAGAGGAGCTTCAAAGGTATAAACAAAAGACGAGGAAAGCACTTGAAGAAGCTCAGAGTGGAAGACATTAGCCATGAAATCGTGGCGAGAATCACATTTAGTGGCAGAGTTGAGGAGTCGGTTGAGAAACCTCAAGCAAGAAAAGGTGGCCATTAATGAAACTCTCAAGGAATACCAGCAGGCTTTGAGCTTTGCCCTGGTCATAACAAGGACAAAACTGCCCCAATTAGAATGACAGTGGCCTTGTTTAGGATAGTGAGTCGAGAGATTGCCCCGGTGAGGTTGAATGAGGTGAAGGAATGGGAACGCGCCTTGCCCCTCGCTGGAGGTATTGACAATCTGGAGTGACATGGGAGGGCATTGAATAGACATTCCCAAGACCAGGGGTGGGCGGGAGGTGAAGAGAGTGCCCCATCTTTTGGATCTCGAGTAGTGTTCTCAAGTGCAAATGTCTTGACTTTTAGCGTGAAAGAAGCCTCACTTGGTGATCACTAAACCTTGTTTTAATGCACTTGAATGGGTTTTTGAGTGCAAGTCCTCTTTATTTTTTGTCACTTTTCTTTTCTCGATCGTTTGTTTTTATTCCTCATTTCTTTTTCCCGAGGGTTTGTTTTTTTCTTGATCGCCTTTCTTTTTCTCGATCATTTGTTTTTTCTTTTCGAGCAAACACATCGTGAGACGAGATAAACTTAGTTGTTCTAAGATTTAAAATTTGAGAAAACAACAAAGAATCATCATTGATCGGAATGGACTTTTCGGGATTGTGGTGTTTTGTGGACGAAGGATGATTGGGCTTAATGAAGTATTTGGGGGTAATGGTAGGATGATTTTTATTCAAATACGTTGGTGACGATCGATGATTTATGATGGTTATTTGGCTTGATGAGGTGTTTGGAAGTTTTATTCTGGCTAAGGGTTTGTGGAGGCAAGGTGCCGAGGAAGTGTTTGCGATTTATGGAAGAAGGGGTAGTTATACACAAAGAAGGTGTTGGAAGATTTATTGAGACAAGGATCTCTTTGTGTTTTGTGGTAACATGTATCACCACCACTTACATTTCTTTTGTATTTTCCTTAGCTTTGGGATTTTCATTTTTGAATCCCCTTTTTCTTTCTTTTTTTTTTTTTTTTTTTTTCTTTTGTTCTTTGACTCGGGTGAGTCGATAAGAAGTGATGCAATCGCTTTTTTTTTATATTTGAGGTGATCCTTGTCTAGGTGATTTTTGGATTTTGGTCTTTCTTCGCTTAAGGTGGGTAGGAAAGGGACTTTCTGGGATTTTTGAGGAGATGGCCAAACTTCATTTCAAATCTCGATTGCTTATTTATTTTTTTGTAAATCATGAAAACTGTTTCATCTATCTATATGTGCTTGCTCCTTTCTTTACATTTTTCTCTCCCTTTTTTTTTATGCCCTAACTTTTGCTCGACCGCTTCTTTGCGAAGTTTTCAATCCACCGGCGCGCTTTTTTTTGTGTGTCTAGGCCGCCCTTTGCGGGTTTTCAACCTAGCGAGCTTATTTTCTTATTTATTATTATTTTTTGAAAGACTTGCAATCGAAGGAATATGATATTTAACAAGGGAAATTAGTGATCGCAGCATTTGCCTCAAAGATGGAGCACTCAAAGTGTTAGTGAGAATGAAACAAAAAGTCAAGTGCACGCACCGATGGGAGAGAACATGCACTTTATGGGTGGACGGGCGGATTAGACTTGGATGGGAAATGATGATAAATGAAGGAAACCGATCGACTCAAACAATAGAGATCGCACGTGGCATGCATACTTACTAGAAGAACGCTTCACAGAGAGTTAACATTGGTTAAAGCATGATATAAAAACTTTTTGATGGAGCGTTTCAGTCTTTTTATCATGGAATGGATGAGATGCAATGCTTTTTTTATTCTTTGAAGGAAATACAAATGAGCTATTGACGTGAAAAACCGAATGCCTTGGAACACCTTGAAATTTTGAAAGAATGATTGTTTTGCAAGACCATCTCGCCTCTCATCAAAACTCTTTATTGTATGTGAAAACACTATGATATGCAAGTGGAAAATGATCACTTCAAAAGTGTAATTATTCTAAAAGGTTTTTATGATTTTGATGCAAAATGAAATGCATTTTTGAATGAGGCGAGAAAGATACTTTTCAAAATGAAATTTTTATTTGTTATGTTGACGGGGTGGACCCGCTCCTACGTATCCTCCTTGAGGAATCAAAGCGTACGTAGTTCTACTGTGTTCTTTTTTGAAATAATGCTTATGCATGAATGCCATGTTTTGGATGAACTTGGCGAGGAGCTTTTTCCTCTTTTTTGATTATAAATGAAATGCTTATGCTATGAAGATGATAATTGTTTTCATTTTTATGTAATGAAATGGAATGCAAGACGAATGATTCAAAATTAGAATTTTATTTAATGCAAATGATGCAACGATGTAGGATGCAAAATGATTTTATAGAGGCAAGACAAGATATGAAATGTTGATGCCCCCCTTTCTTTTGAATGATGAAAGATGCAGGAATGATTCTTTTTCTAAATGATGATTTTTTTTAGAGACAAGGCAAAGTATGAAATGCCAATGCCCCTTCCTTTTTGAAAGATGCATGTATTGAGGAATGATGTATTTGAACTAAAGTGATGAAGTTAATGAAATGATGCATGAATGAATGCATGATGTTTGATGTTTTGAATGACAAAGATAATATGACTTTCAAAAGTTGGACATTTATACATTTTTGAAAAACACCGGTTTATTTTCACAAAAATTTCGATGCAGGGGTATGCAAGCTCCTTTGTGTCCTACAAGGTTCCTTAAGAGACAGATCTAAGGCCTTTTAGGGGTACTTCAAGGTAAGCACTAAAAAGGAAGCCCTAGATAAAGTTCCTAGAGCTAACGACTCATCCGAGCGCTGTCGATCGGCATGGACGCACGCCCAAGTGATGAGCCCATCGAACAAAGCCAAACTCTAGGTGAAGTCTTCGCAACTACACTAAAAGACGACGCCCAAAGGTGTGCAGCCACTAATGACTTCGTTCTAGCCTAAGATATACTCTAGCCCGGTATAGGGCTGTCTCACTAAAAATTACACAAGGGTAAAAACAGTTGAAAGTGTGTGTAGGAGCATAATGATGCATATACCCCCACCGCAAAGAAAATCCGAAGCTAAATCCGGCATAAAGAGAGTCGTCTACCCTAGGGTTTTGCACATATCATTCAAGTCTAAGCAAGAAATCAACCTAAGGTATTAACAATCATCTAAAACTCTACTTACCTTAAGAAGAGGAGCTAAGAAGAGGGATCATAATAGAATGGGGAAAATGCATGAACTTACCAAAGAAAGTGGAGCGAAGAAGAGGGGACATGCGAAATAAGGGGAATATGATGCACGAGCATAAGTAAAGAAAGAAAGGGGTAAGAGAAGAAACAAGAAGCAAGTGTAGAAATAAGCAAATGCACATGAATGCAACACAATGATAATGCAAGAGAAACTATCAAGCATCACAGATAAAGAAAAGAAAAAGAAAAGAAAAGGAAGAAAAAGAAGAGATAGAACAAATTTTTCAAATCAAACAATTTAAACCACGATCAAATTAATTAGGCTTGACCTCGCTTTTTCTTAAAAAAGAAAAGTTAATCCCCGATTGGAGTCGCAATTTGTTGCACCCGAAAAATCCGGTTTGGACTTCTCGATGTACAACGTGGGAAAATATGAAGCCGCCACCAATATTTTAGTTTTGAGACGAAAACATTGAAAAACGTCTTTTTATACAAGGCGGGTGGTCTTTTCAAAACAAGAGATGTAGGTTCGGGGTCGGTTAGGTACGGGAAGGTATAAGCACCTGCGTACCTTCTTTCTACCGAAAGGGAACCTTTAATTTGATGTGTGGTTTTGAAAAGTTTGATTTGAAACAATCGTTCTACTTCTTTTCTTTTCTTTTGATTGAGAAAATATTTTATTGGAAATGAGAAAAAGAATATTTTTGATATCCTTGAAAAGCGGAACAAAACAAGGATTTTTAAAAAGCGTGCTTGACGGACAGAACCCGCTCCTACGCACTCCTCACCGAGATGAGAGATCAAAGCCACGTAGTTCGTTTGCCAAGCGTCCAAGACGGCTTTTTGTGATTTCTTAGGAAAAAAAGTGTGTTGGTGTTTTTATTGTAGGTTTTTTTGGTCCTAGACCTGCATGTCCAATAGACCTAGAACAAAGACAACCCCGCCTGTACAGACGACGTGCCCCACTACTTTTGGAAAATGATCTTTTGATTTTTTTTAGAAAAAAGGGTTTGGAATTATTAACTATTTGTTTTATTCTCGCAAGTATCCTAAGACGCTTGAGTGCATGTGACTCCGGTCTTAGGGACGCTTAGACAACACCGCCGTGCACGTCCGACTTGCCTCCTTATGAGTTTTTGAAAAAATATTTATTGACCTCAAAGGATTTGATTGATTTATGAAAATGATTTGAAGAGTATTGACTCTTGGAAAAAAGCTTTTTTGTCAAATAGACTTATTAGAAAGGGTAAGAAAAGAATTTGAGGGCGGCATTGGCCACCAAGAAAAGAAAGTAGAACATTCAATCAATTTTTAAGTCAAAACCAAAATACAATATTTATTAAATTGCAAACAAAGTAATCCACAATATAATTAGGACACAAGCATGCCCATTATTATTTGGCAACAAGAATGCACAAGAATGACATTAAAGCATCAACAATTAAACAATGTAGCTTAAGGGTAGGAAATTGGATCTTGCTAAACTATCTACAAATGGCAAGCAAATCATGTTATAACAACTTGAGAAAAATTATTTTGAACCACAATTGCACCTTAATAAATTAAAGAAAAGAAAAAAAAAGACAAAACCCTAATTCCTAACCTTAAGGCCGAAACCCCTTAATCCCCACAATCAAGCCCCAAATATCATGCATTCACAAGAGAGTAACAAGAATTAACCAAAACCTAGCTAGTTCAAGTCAAACCCAAAGCTATTACATGCAATTTAACAAGGTGAATGCACTAAAATCAACACAATTTAATATGGGATCATAATTCAAATTGCAAACAATTTATACAAGTGCAAACTTTACCCATGAAGGGTTCAAAACAGTGGCATATCTATCATGTAAGGGCTCAAACAACTCATTTCCAAATTATCCACCATATATATACAAAAGTAGGTAAAAATCAAAAGGGTGCATCAAAACCTAGCTAAACCGAACCATATATATACCTAAACCCACAAATTTCTTCATCAAACTTAACCTAATTACATGAACAAACATGAATACATGAAGAACAACAATTAACAAGAACAACTCCTAAAAATTGGCTCAAGGTCGAAACTATATATGTAAGGGAAGAAGGGTAGAAAGTGAACTTATGCTTGGAAACTTGAACATTAATAAGCTAATTTGATAATCCAAAAGAACAAATGATCAAATAAGCTATTTGAATCCCTTCTAGCAATCTTCTTCACTTGGATTAAAGTACCTTAAGGTACTAGTGATGAATCATCTTGCTAGATCATCAATACTAA
The DNA here is from genome assembly GCA_020916435.1 of Oxytropis ochrocephala. Lineage (NCBI taxonomy): Eukaryota > Viridiplantae > Streptophyta > Magnoliopsida > Fabales > Fabaceae > Oxytropis > Oxytropis ochrocephala. The sequence continues at coordinate 60,185,309 of CM037090.1, read as the reverse complement.
CAACACTAGCAACCTCTAAAATAAAATGCTAACAATAAAATTAACCATTATTTTGCAAAGAGCAACAAATAAATAACTTAAGAATATTTTAGCATGAAGATTAACATAATCAAAGTAGCAAATGTGTTGAATCCCTTCTAGTCATCTTCTCCACTCAAATCAAAGTGCCTTAAGCACTAGTGGTAAATCACATGACTAGATCATCAAACAATAACTAAACTAAATTTGAATCTCAAGAAACATAAAATCAAATATAATGGGTTGAATCCTTTCTAGTCATCTTCTCCACATAAATCAAAGTACCTTAAGCACTAGTGGTAAATCACATGACTAGATCATCAACCACTAACAATAACAACATTTACTACTAAAGTAAAATACTCATGACAACATTGAATGAAAAAAAATACACAATCAACTTGAACATATTTTTGTTTAGTGAAATGACAACAAAACTACAATAAAGCACCATAAAATCTATTTATTAAGGGTGAAATGCCAAATTTCACCCATCAACAACAACAAGCTACATTATGAAAATGAAAATGATAAATATGCTAAATAATGAAGAAAATGTGAGATGAAGAGAAGAAAATAATTTCTAATGCAAAATGCTTGAAGATGATGCAAAGGTATCAAGGGTTTTTACCTTAATCCTAAGAGAGAAAGAAGAAATTGAAGAAATAGAGGAGAGGGAAGATGGAGATGGCTACGGCCTTGTGTTGGAAATAAGGGGGAGAAGAATTGTTTTTGTGTTTTTTGAGTGAGAGGGAAGAGGCAATGTTGTGAGAGGTAGTTTTTTAAGGTGCTTTGGAGAATGAAGGTGAATTAATGGAGGGGTGAGAGGAGGAAGATGGTTTCGGCTGAGAGAGGAGGAGAGGAGGAGAGGTTTTTCTTCTAGGTTTGCAAAATGAGAGTGTGTGTGAGTGAGTCTCTAATTTTTGGGCTTTTATATGAGGACCAATTTTAAGGGCATTTGTGACAATGTGCTTTTGTAAACCACTAGGATTTGAGATAGAATTTAAATGGAGGGTCAAGATTGCAATGCACAAGGATTAGGGACACTCAAGAAGCACAAATCAGCTGGTTGTACACGTTTTTGGAGTGGTCTTGGAGAGCAAAAATTGTTGGGGGCATTTAGGTCTTTTTACATTGAGTTATGGCCTAGGATTTGATCAAAAATTTTAATCAATGGCTAAGGATCATTTCACAAGGATCATGGGCATGAAAAAGCACAAAATATGGGCTGGAAATGAGAGGAAATTCGCAGCACACAAGTGAGAGAATGAGTGGAAAACTTGCAAGTTGTCATTTTTGTACTAATCCTTATCCTTTCATCATTCAAAATGTAGAATATTCCCTTCTAGATCTTTCTTTCTTATTCATGCCATTTTGGGCCCTATCCTATGATTCCATGATTGGGCTCTGAATTCCATGACCTCACCAATCCCAAAATTGATTTTGTTGACCCCACCTCAAAGGAAATGACCATTTTGCCCCTTTTGTTCAAAACTTGAATTCCATGCCAAAAATATTTCAATGGTGCACAAAATGCACAACCTCCACCCTTTTAGACCCAAATAAATTCCCAAGAGATGCATAGTGGTTTTTACTGAGAAATTATTGGTCTTAGTGAAATGACCAAAATGCCCTTTTGGTCAAAAACCGTAATTTTGCCCCAAAACTCAACTCTCTCGCATAAAACATGTCTTCCAACTCCAAACATCATCTTAAAAACAATGAGATGACTTTTAGGACTCAAAATGCATGTTCCATGGCTTTTCCCGAGAAATTACCTTTTTGCAAAATGACCAAAATACCCTTTGACCTAAAAACTCTAATTTGCTCCAAAAGTGTATTCCAACTCCAAAATGATTTTAGAAACTTGGAAATGACTTTTAAAAACCTAAATGCAATACATGATGCTCTTTGTTCTTCTACTTATTTATTTTTGGGGAAAATTAGGTTTTGACCTAAGCTGACAAAATGGGGTATGACAATGCTCTCTTTATTTGGATTTTACCAAGAAATGTGAATTGCGCGAGACATATTTCAAGGTAAAATAGAAATAAAGAATTCAAAAATTATACCAATTTTGTCCATTTGGAGAAACCCGAATTTTCCCTTTCTTTTTTTAATGAATGAATCAACAACCTCTCAAGTTTGCCAGAAAAGCAGAAATGAATTGGTGCCCACCTCTCAAGAAGCCAATAAAAGCAGAAAAGAATTGTCAACCCTCGCAGTCGACAAAAGCAAGAAATGAATTGGTGCCAACCTCGCAAAGCAAAGTAAAGCAGAAATGAATTGTCAACCCTCAAGAGCCGACGAAAGCAAGAAATGAATGGTGCCAACCCTCGAAGAAGCCAAAGAAAAAGTAGGAAATGAATTGTCAACCCTCGCAGTTCGACAAAAGCAAGAAATGAATTGGTGCCAACCTCTCGTGAAGCTGCCAGAACAGAAATGAATTGTCAACCTCGTGGAGGCCGACTAAAGCAAGAAATGAATTGGTGCCAACCTCGAAGTAAAGAAAAAGTAGGAAATAAGGCAATAAAGAAAGCGATAAAGAAAGCAAAAGTAAAGAAGGTATCGGTCCTCGATGAAACCGACACCGAGGTCGCCTAAAGCCTTTTAACGAACCGCAAGACGATCCGAAGTTTGCCAACGGGCGAGGTGGTCTTCAAGAGCGACCGGGAGACAATACCAAGTCTAGATCTCGATACTTTCAGATCGCGCTACGCCTTAGGCCGACACACTATCCTTTTCGATCGACCTAACGAGGTCGAAGGACTTACTCGTAGCTCGAATACGAGGTGAAGTCCGGCGGACGCTGGGTCCCCGGCGGACGCTGGTCTCTGGCGGATTCACGAATCGTTGGTTGATTGATTGAAATGGCCAATGCTACCGCGATCGATCGAGGTACCTGCATACGCCACCGATGCGAGGAATTGAGATGGAGTGTGGATGCATGTTATGCGTAAAGCATGTTATGCAAGGGTGTGTTATGCAAATGCATGCCATGCTATGATTTTGGTGTAATGATGAATGCTAGGAGATGCTATTTTTGATTTTCTTTTGTCTTTTGTCAGCTTTTTTTTCCTGACTATTTTTTTCTTTTGCTTTTTCCATGAAACGCAAACATTAATATGACGCAATGCTCTGATGTTTGATGCAATGATTTTTGTTCTTTTTCTTTTATGGAAATGCTAACGTTAATATGATGCAAATGCATTGCTTTAATGTCTGATGATTAAATGACAAAGGAATGTTTGTGAAATGATGAATGATATGGAGTGTTGGATGACAGGGAATGTTTTGATTTTCTTCTTCTATTTATTTATTTATTTATTTATTTATTTTTTTATTTTATTTTATTTTATTTTTTTTTTTTTTTTGAGAGTAGGTCAACACTTTAAGTCCCTACAAGATACAACCTAGTCCCGAAGGATGAAGGCGAGCACTAAAGCCCTACAGATAACAACCTAATCCCTAAGGATGAAGGCGAGCACCGAAGCCCTACAAGATACAACCTAATCCCTAACGATAAAGGCGAGCACTAAAGCCCTACAGAACAACAACCTAATCCCTAAGGATGAAGGCGAGCATCAAGCCCTACAAGATACAACCTAATCCCTAAGGATAAAGGCGAGCACTAAAGCCCTACAGATAACAACCTAATCCCTAAGGATGAAGGCGAACACTGAAGCCCTACAAGATACAACCTAATCCCTAAGGATAAAGCGAGCACTAAAGCCCTACAAGCGGTCAACTTTGGGCGACCCTCATGCGCCAAGATAATCAAGTTAAAGAAATTTTCCATACTTTTCTATGTGAGGATGCAAATGCAATACTTTGATGCATGATATGACATGAAATGATTTTGTTCTTTTCCTCTTTATGAAGGGCGAACATTAATATGATGCCAATGCAATGAAAAGATTTTTGCTTTTTCTTTTTACTATTTTCTCTATGAAATGCAAATATTAATATGGTGCAATGTGACGTGGAACACCTTTTTTGTTTTTGCTATGTGATGAATGCACAAAATGTGAAGATGCAAATGTAATGCTTTGATGCATATGCTATGATGAATAGATTGAAATGCCTAGATGCATGAGGTAAACATTTTTGTGATGACGAGATGCGAGACTTTGGATGCAAGGAATTGAGATGATTATTGACCATTCCGTTGAAAAGTTGAATTTGATTCAAACTCTGGTGTTCTCAAGGTTTTTATTTACAAATAGCCTCATTTGTTTTCTTTCCTTTCCATGATGATCGAATTTCGATACCACGTAAACAACTTGTGTTCTCTCTTTTTGAAGCATTGTCTAGTAAGCATGCATAGGAGTGCAAATGTGAATGAGTGAGTCAGTTCACTTGGGATGGACATTCATGACGAGTGAAGGAATGACAGACACAGTTATTGTCGAAGCTCATGAGGGATCAAGAGATACAAGATTGCCCCAATTCAGGTCTTTGATGAGTGAATAGCTTGCCCCTGTCTAGTGGTGACAACAACTAGGGTGTAGAAGATGATGAATTGGGAATGCTTCGGCTTTTGAAATGAAAGGTGGGGCAGAAGAGATTTTGTCTCAACCCATAAAGTTTGATGTTGCCCTGGTCATAACAAGGACAAAACTGCCCCAATTAGAATGACAGGGCCTTGTTTAGGATAGTGAGTTGAGAGATTGCCGGTGAGGTTGAATGAGGTGAAGGAATGGGAACGCCTTGCCCTCGCTGGAGGTATTGACAACTGGAGTGACATGGGAGGGCATTGAATAGACATTCCCAAGACCAGGGTGGGCGGGAGGTGAAGAGAGTGCCCCATCTTTTGGATCTGAGTAGTGTTCTCAGTGCAAATGTCTTGACTTTTAGCGTGAAAGAAGCCTCACTTGGTGATCACTAAACCTTGTTTTAATGCAGCTTGAATGGGTTTCGGAGTGCAAGTCCTCTTTTATTTTGTCACCTTTCTTTTTCTCGATGTTTGTTTTTATTCCTCATTTCTTTTTCCCGAGGGTTTGTTTTTTCTTGATCACTTTCTTTTTCTCGATCATTTGTTTTTTTCTTTTGAGCAAACACATCATAGAGACAGATAAACTTAGTTGTTCTAAGATTTAAAATTTGAGAAAACAACAAAGAATCATCATTGATCGGAATGGACTTTTCGGGATTGTGGTGTTTTGTGGACGAAGGATGATTGGGCTTAATGAAGTATTTGGGGGTAATGGTAGGATGATTTTTATTCAGCGTTGGTGACGATCGATGATTTATGATGGTTATTTGGCTTGATGAGGTGTTTGGAAGTTTTATTCTGGCTAAGGGTTTGTGGAGGCAAGGTGCCGAGGAAGTGTTTGCGATTTATGGAAGAAGGGGTAGTTATACACAAAGAAGGTGTTGGAAGATTTATTGAGACAAGGATCTCTTGTGTTTTGTGGTAACATGTATCACCACCACTTACATTTCTTTTGTATTTTCCTTAGCTTTGGGATTTTCATTTTTGAATCCCCTTTTTCTTTCTCTTTTTTTTTTTTTTTTTTTTTTTGTTTGTTTTGACTCGGGTGAGTGATAAGAAGTGATGCAATCTTTTTTTTTTTATATTTGAGGTGATCCTTGTCTAGGTGATTTTTGGATTTTGGTCTTTCTTGGCTTAAGGTGGGTAGGAAAGGGACTTTCTGGGATTTTTGAGGAGATGGCCAAACTTCATTTCAAATCCTGATTGCTTATTTATTTTTTTTTGTAAATCATGAAAACTGTTCATCTATCTATATGTGCTTGCTCCTTTCTTTACATTTTTTCTCTCCTTTTTTTTATGCCCTAACTTTTGCCTGGACCGCTCTTTGCGAGTTTTCAATCCACCGGGCGCTTTTTTTTTTTGTGTGTCTAGGCGCCTTTGCGGGTTTTCAACCTAGCGAGCTTATTTTCTTATTTATTATTATTTTTTGAAAGACTTGCAATGAAGGAATATGATATTTAACAAGGGAAATTAGTGATCACAGATTTGCTTCAAAGATGGAGCACTCAAAGTGTTAGTGAGAATGAAACAAAAAGTCAAGTACGCACCGATGGGAGAGAACATGCACTTTATGGGTGGACGGGGCGGGATTAGACTTGGATGGGAAATGATGATAAATGAAGGAAACCGATCGACTCAAACAAGAGAAAATGACGTGGCATGCATACTTACTAGAAGAACGCTTCACAGAGAGTTAACATTGGTTAAAGCATGATATAAAAACTTTTTTGATGGAGCGTTTCAGTCTTTTATCATGGAATGGATGAGATGCAATGCTTTTTTATTCTTTGAAGGAAATACAAATGAGCTATTGACGTGAAAAACCGAATGCCTTGGAACACCTTGAAATTTTGAAAGAATGATTGTTTTGCAAGACCATCTCGCCTCTCATCAAAACTCTTTATTGTATGTGAAAACACTATGATATGCAAGTGGAAAATGATCACTTCAAAAGTGTAATTATTCTAAAAGGTTTTTATGATTTTGATGCAAAATGAAATGCATTTTTGAATGAGGCGAGAAAGATACTTTTCAAAATGAAATTTTTATTTGTTATGCTTGTGTGGTGGACCCGCTCCTACGTATCCTCCTTGAGGAATCAAAGCGCACGTAGTTCTCACTCGTGTCCTTTTTGAAATAATGCTTATGCATGAATGCCATGTTTTGGATGAACTTGGCGAGGAGCTTTTTCCTCTTTTTGATTATAAATGAAATGCTTATGCTATGAAGATGATAATTGTTTTCATTTTTATGTAATGAAATGGAATGCAAGACGAATGATTCAAAATTAGAATTTTATTTAATGCAAATGATGCAACGATGTAGGATGCAAAATGATTTTTATAGAGGCAAGACAAGATATGAAATGTTGATGCCCCCCTTTCTTTTGAATGATGAAAGATGCAGGAATGATTCTTTTTCTAAATGATGATTTTTTTTTTAGAGACAAGGCAAAGTATGAAATGCCAATGCCCCTTCCTTTTTGAAAGATGCATGTATTGAGGAATGATGTATTTGAACTAAAGTGATGAAGTTAATGAAATGATGCATGAATGAATGCATGATGTTTGATGTTTTGAATGACAAGATAACAAAATTTTCAAAAGTTGGACATTTATACATTTTTGGAAAAACACCGGTTTATTTTCACAAAAATTTCGATGTGGGTATGCAAGCTCCTTTGTGTCCTACAAGGTTCCTTAAGAGACAGGATCTAAGGCCTTTTTAGGGTACTTCAAGGTAAGCACTAAAAAGGAAGCCCTAGATAAAGTTCCTAGAGCCAACGACTCATCCGAAGCGCTGCCGATCAAAGCATGGACGCACGCCCAAGTGATGAGCCCATCGAACAAAGCCAAACTCTAGGTGAAGTCTTCGCAACCACACGCTAAAAGACGACGACGTCCAAAGGTGCAGCCACTAATGACTTCGTTCTAGCCTAAGATATACTCTAGCCGGGTATAGGGCTGTCTCACTAAAAATTACACAAGGGTAAAAACAAGTGAAAGTGTGTGTAGGAGCATAATGATGCATATACCCCCACCGCAAAGAAAATCCGTAAACAATCCTGCATAAAGAGAGTCGTCTACCCTGGGTTTTGCACATATCATTCAAGTCTAAGCAAGAAATCAACCTAAGGTATTAACAATCATCTAAAACTCTACTTACCTTAAGAAGAGGAGCTAAGAAGAGGGGATCATAATAGAAGGGGAAAATGCATGAACTTACCAAAGAAAGTGGAGCGAAGAAGAGAGGGGACATGCGAAATAAGGGGAATATGATGCACGAGCATAAGTAAAGAAAGAAAGGGTAAAGAGAAGAAACAAGAAGCAAGTGTAGAAATAAGCAAATGCACATGAATGCAACACAATGATAATGCAAGAGAAACTATCAAGCATCACAGATAAAGAAAAGAAAAAGAAAAAGAAAAGGAAGAAAAAGAAGAGATAGAACAAATTTTTCAAATCAAACAATTTAAACCACGATCAAATTAATTAGGCTTGACCTTTTTTTCTTAAAAAGAAAAGTTAATCCCAAAGTGAGTCGCTAATGTTGCACCCGAAAAATCCGGTTTGGACTTCTCGATGTACAACGTGGGAAAATATGAAGCCGCCACCAATATTTTAGTTTTGAGACGAAAACATTGAAAAAACGCTTTTTTATACAAGGCGGGTGGTCTTTTCAAAACAAGAGATGTAGGTTGAAAGTCGGTTAGGTACGGGAAGGTATAAGCACTCGCACTCCTTTCTACCGAAAGGGAACCTTTAATTTGATGTGTGGTTTTGAAAAGTTTGATTTGAAACAATCGTTCTACTTCTTTTCTTTTCTTTTGATTGAGAAAATATTTTATTGGAAATGAGAAAAAGAATATTTTTGATATCCTTGAAAAGCGGAACAAAACAAGGATTTTTTAAAAGCGTGCTTGACGGACAGAACCCGCTCCTACGCACCTCACCGAGATGAGAGATCAAAGCTACGTAGTTCTCGCTTGTGCGTCCGAAGACGGCTTTTGTGATTTCTTAGGAAAAAAAGTGTGTTGGTGTTTTTATTGTAGGGTTTTCGGTCCTAGACATGCATGTACCAATAGACCTAGAACAAAGACAACCCCACTGCATGCACGACGGCGTGCCCCACTACTTTTGGAAAATGATCTTTTGATTTTTTTAGAAAAAGGGTTTGGAATTATTAACTATTTGTTTTATTCTCGCAAGTATCCTAAGACGCTTGAGCTATGCATACCGGCCTTAGGACGCTAGACAACACCGCGTGACGTCCGACTTGCCTCCTTATGAGTTTTTGAAAAAAATATTTATTGACCTCAAAGGATTTGATTGATTTATGAAAATGATTTGAAGAGTATTGACTCTTGGAAAAAGCTTTTTGTCAAATAGACTTATTAGAAAGGGTAAGAAAAGAATTTGAGGCGTGCATTGGCCACCAAGAAAAGAAAGTAGAACATTCAATCAATTTTTAAGTCAAAACCAAAATACAATATTTATTAAATTGCAAACAAAGTAATCCACAATATAATTAGGACACAAGCATGCCCATTATTATTTGGCAACAAGAATGCACAAGAATGACATTAAAGCATCAACAATTAAACAATGTAGCTTAAGGGTAGGAAATTGGATCTTGCTAAACTATCTACAAATGGCAAGCAAATCATGTTATAACAACTTGAGAAAAATTATTTTGAACCACAATTGCACCTTAATAAATTAAAGAAAAGAAAAAAAGACAAAACCCTAATTCCCTAACCTTAAGGCCAAAAACCCTTAATCCCCACAATCAAGCCCCAAATATCATGCATTCACAAGAGAGTAACAAGAATTAACCAAAACCTAGCTAGTTCAAGTCAAACCCAAAGCTATTACATGCAATTTAACAAGGTGAATGCACTAAAATCAACACAATTTAATATGGGATCATAATTCAAATTGCAAACAATTTATACAAGTGCAAACTTTACCCATGAAGGGTTCAAAACAGTGGCATATCTATCATGTAAGGGCTCAAACAACTCATTTCCAAATTATCCACCATATATATACAAAAGTAGGTAAAAATCAAAAGGGTGCATCAAAACCTAGCTAAAACCGAACCATATATATACCTAAACCCACAAATTTCTTCATCAAACTTAACCTAATTACATGAACAAACATGAATACATGAAGAACAACAATTAACAAGAACAACTCCTAAAAATTGGCTCAAGGCCGAAACTATATATGTAAGGGAAGAAGGGTAGAAAGTGAACTTATGCTTGGAAACTTGAACATTAATAAGCTAATTTGATAATCCAAAAGAACAAATGATCAAATAAGCTATTTGAATCCCTTCTAGCAATCTTCTTCACTTGGATTAAAGTACCTTAAGGTACTAGTGATGAATCATCTTGCTAGATCATCAATACTAACAACACTAGCAACCTCTAAAATAAAATGCTAACAATAAAATTAACCATTATTTTGCAAAAGAGCAACAAATAAATAACTTAAGAATATTTTAGCATGAAGATTAACATAATCAAAGTAGCAAATGTGTTGAATCCCTTCTAGTCATCTTCCACTCAAATCAAAGTGCCTTAAGCACTAGTGGTAAATCACATGACTAGATCATCAAACAATAACTAAACTAAATTTGAATCTCAAGAAACATAAAATCAAATATAATGGGTTGAATCCTTTCTAGTCATCTTCTCCACATAAATCAAAGTACCTTAAGCACTAGTGGTAAATCACATGACTAGATCATCAACCACTAACAATAACAACATTTACTACTAAAGTAAAATACTCATGACAACATTGAATGAAAAAAATACACAATCAACTTGAACATATTTTTGTTTAGTGAAATGACAACAAAACTACAATAAAGCACCATAAAATCTATTTATTAAGGGTGAAATGCCAAATTTCACCCATCAACAACAACAAGCTACATTATGAAAATGAAAATGATAAATATGCTAAATAATGAAGAAAATGTGAGATGAAGAGAAGAAAATAATTTCTAATGCAAAATGCTTGAAGATGATGCAAAGGTATCAAGGGTTTTTACCTTAATCCTAAGAGAGAAAGAAGAAATTGAAGAAATAGAGGAGAGGGAAGATGGAGATGGCTACGGCCTTGTGTTGGAAATAAGGGGGAGAAGAATTGTTTTTGTGTTTTTTGAGTGAGAGGGAAGAGGCAATGTTGTGAGAGGTAGTTTTTAAGGTGCTTTGGAGAATGAAGGTGAATTAATGGAGGGTGAGAGGAGGAAGATGGTTTTTCGGCTGAGAGAGGAGGAGAGGAGGAGAGGTTTTTCTTCTAGGTTTGCAAAATGAGAGTGTGTGTGAGTGAGTCTCTAATTTTTGGGCTTTTATATGAGGACCAATTTTAAGGGCATTTCAGGACAATGTGCTTTTGTAAACCACTAGGATTTGAGATAGAATTTAAATGGAGGGTCAAGATTGCAATGCACAAGGATTAGGGACACTCAAGAAGCACAAATCAGCTGGTTGTACACGTTTTTGGAGTGGTCTTGGAGAGCAAAAATTGTTGGGGGCATTTAGGTCTTTTTACATTGAGTTATGGCCTAGGATTTGATCAAAAATTTTAATCAATGGCTAAGGATCATTTCACAAGGATCATGGGCATGAAAAAGCACAAAATATGGGCTGGAAATGAGAGGAAATTCGCAGCACACAAGTGAGAGAATGAGTGGAAAACTTGCAAGTTGTCATTTTTGTACTAATCCTTATCCTTTCATCATTCAAAATGTAGAATATTCCCTTCTAGATCTTTCTTTCTTATTCATGCCATTTTGGGCCCTATCCTATGATTCCATGATTGGGCTCTGAATTCCATGACCTCACCAATCCCAAAATTGATTTTGTTGACCCCACCTCAAAGGAAATGACCATTTTGCCCTTTTGTTCAAAACTTGAATTCCATGCCAAAATATTTCAATGGTGCACAAAAATGCACAACCTCCACCCTTTTAGACCCAAATAAATTCCCCAAGAGATGCATAGTGGTTTTTACTGAGAAATTATTGGTCTTAGTGAAATGACCAAAATGCCCTTTTGGTCAAAAACCGTAATTTTGCCCCAAAACTCAACTCTCTGCATAAAACATGTCTTCCAACTCCAAACATCATCTTAAAAACAATGAGATGACTTTTAGGACTCAAAAATGCATGTTCCATGGCTTTTCCCGAGAAATTACCCTTTTTGCAAAATGACCAAAATACCCTTTGACCTAAAAACTCTAATTTGCTCAAAAGTGTATTCCAACTCAGAAAATGATTTTAGAAACTTGGAAATGACTTTTAAAAACCTAAATGCAATACATGATGCTCTTTGTTCTTCTACTTATTTATTTTTGGGGAAAATTAGGGTTTTGACCTAAGCCGGACAAAATTGGGGTATGACACCTAAAATAAAATATTGGTGGCGGCTCTACTGATTTTCAAACGTTGTCAAACCGAAAAGTCCCAAACCGGATTTTTCGGGCGCGCAGAGATATCGACCTGACTACCGCCCCATGCCCCCGCACATTTTGCGCGACCGTCGAATATCATTCTCCACCTTTCACTTTCTTGGGACTTCCCCTCGTCGAACAGTGCCATGATATCTTCATCAGGAAAATCATGTCGCATTGGTTGGTAGTCTGGAATCGGCTGACATGCTAAGTATTCGGCAAGTGCACTGCCCTTGACTGCTTTCTGCGTGACATACAGGATATCATACTCTGATAATAACATCTGCCAACGAGCGATTCGTCCTGTGAGTGCTGGCTTTTCAAAAATGTACTTGATTGGATCCATTTTAGACACCAACCAGGTTGTGTGACTCAGCATGTACTGCCTTAAACGATGAGCGGCCCATGCTAAGGCACAACAAGTCTTTTCTAGCATTGAATATCTCGTCTCATAGTCGGTTAATTTTTTACTCAAGTAGTATATAGCATGCTCTTTCTTTCCTGATTCATCATGTCGCCTCAAAGACACATCCCATCGAATTGTCCAACACGGTTAGATACAGGATAAAGTGGTCTTCGGACACCGGTGGCATCAGAATTGGTGGGTTCTGAAGATAATATTTAATCCTTTCAAAGGCTCTTTGGCAATCATCGCTCCACTCTAGCTTTTGGTTCTTGCACAACAGCTTAAAGAGAGGCTCGCAAGTGTCGGTTAACTGGGATATGAACCTTGAGATGTAGTTCAGTCTCCCAAGGAAACCACCGACCTCTTTTTTTCTTTGGTCTTTGGCATTTCAAGGATTGCTTTGACTTTATCCGGATCGACCTCTATCCCCTCCTCGATCGACGATAAATCCCAAGAACTTTTAGGATCTCACACCGAAGGTGCATTTACTGGTTTAACTCGAGCTTGAACTTCCGTAGGCGTTCAAGAGTTTTTGCAGATTAACAATGTGCCCTCATCGATCTTGGATTTTGCAATCATATCATCTACGACACCGCAATTTCCTTGTGCATCATGTCGTGGAATAATGTCACCATTGCTCTCGATAAGTCGCACCAAGCATTCTTGAGTCCAAAAGGCATCACTTTGTAGCAGAATGTTCCCCAGAGAGTTATGAAGGTGGTTTTCTCCATATCTTTTGGAGCCATTTTTATCTGAATATCCATCCATGAAGGAGAATAGGGAATGTTGATCGCATCTTTGTCTACCGAATATCAATATGAGGCGGAAGTCATCTTTGGGGCTAGCTCGCTCATTCGAGATCCTCAGAGTCGACACACATCCTGACTTTGCCATCTTTTTTCGGAACAGGGACGATATTTGCTACCCATTGTGGATACTTGGCCACTGCTAGAAATCCCGCATCAAACTGCTTTTTTACCCCATCCCTGATCTTCAATGACATCTCAGGTTTCATTCTTCTCAATTTCTGCTTGACTGGTGGACACTCTGGCTTCACTAGCAACCTGTGTTCAACATTATCGGTATCTAGCCCTGGCATATCTTTGTATGACCACGCAAAGACATCAGCGTAATCATGCAAGAGTCGGATTAGCCTTTTGCGTTCACTATCTTCCAATGCAGTACCGACCTTAACCTCTCTTTTATCCTCTTCTGTACCCAAGTTGATTATCTCAATCGACTCTCCATGAGGCTGAATGATCTTTTCTTCCTGCTCTATTAGTCTCATCAATTAGGAGGAGTTTCCCGACCTTCCTCAACACCCCCTTCAGTTTGGTTAATTGGGTGATCAAAGTCATAATAGGAATCATTGGCACTGTTATTTTCAGAGATAATTACTTTTGATCTGCATTCGTAGAAGTAGAAAGTAGAATGAAAAGCGAAACAAACAAAATAAAGCGAAAAGAAAGAAAAGATAAATGAAGAAAAGAGATTTTATTGATGGAATTCAAAACAAATGTTTTTATTGATGATGGTGTCATTGAAATAAAAACATGCATGCCCTATCAAACTATCCTGAGGCCTTGGGCAGAGCCAAATGAGTGCATTACAATCATTACTTTGAACTAAAAGTGATGGGCAAGTCGACAGCTTCCCAATTTTTGAGCTCTTCTTTAGCAAAGCAACGACGGACTAAGCTGGTACCACCCTCTTCATCCTCTAAACCATCCTCAACAGCAGCAACTTGATCTGGGTCTAGTAACCCTGCACTCTTGAAGCTCTGACGGATGTCACATATGGGGATCCTCTTTGACCGTGGGTCCTGGCCTCTCAGCTTGGCCAACCACTCACCTCTTCTCTCTTTAGCCAACTTCTTCCTTTCAGCCTCACTTGGGTGGTATCCCAACCCGTAACGACCCTTGTTTTCTTTCAGCTGGATAGGAGCAAGAATTCCTTGTCCTACTTTTCCCAAACCACGTCCCGACTGGTATCCCTGACCCATCATGATCCTTGCAACCATCTCTTCATCTTTCGACAACTTTATCACAGGCGACGGCAATTCACTCCCTCCAAACACAGCATTGGCAATCTCGAGAGATTGAAAAGAAGTTTCAGGACTCTTTACCGCTTCCACATAGCGGAAAGGAGAAGGTTTGTTAACTAACATCTCTTCCTCTCCAAATACTACCACAATTTTATCATCGACCACAAACTTGACTCTCTGATGCAGAGAGGAAGGAATGGCTCCCGCCATATGAATCCATGGCCTTCCGAGCAGACAGCTGTACGACGAGGAGATGTCCATGATTTGAAAGTTAACGCAGAATGTCTCAGGACCTATTTGAATGAGGAACTCCATCTCCCCTATTACTTCTTTCTTCGATCCATCAAACGCCCTCACCAATGTCGAGCTAGGTTCATGAAAGAACAATCCACATCCAACTTGCTTACAGTGGACTTTGACATCACATTTAGAGAAGAACCATTATCAATCAGGACACGAGCTAACACGAAATCCCCACATTTAACAGAGATGTGTAGGGCTTGGTTGTGTTTCCTTCCTTCTGGGGGAAGCTCGTCATCAGCAAAAGTCACATGGTTCGCAGCCACGATATTCCCGACTATTTCGTCAAATTGGCCCACAGAAATATTCTGAGCAACATGAGCCCCATTCAGTACTTTCATTAGGGCAGTTCGGTGCGCTTCTGAACTTAACAACAATGACAACATTGAAATCTTTGCGGGGGTCTGATTCATCTGGTCAACCACCTTATAGTCACTTTGCCTCACAATTTTTAGGAACTCATCAATTTCTTGTTCTGCCACTTTCTTTTTCTGAGCATTCTTGTTATACCCCAATTTTGTCCGTCTTCTTTTTCTTGTTTTAGTCATTTATTTTTATTAGGGGCGTGTTTTGGAGTCGCATGATTACGAGAATTATTAGTGTAGGGTCTCGATTACCAACCCAAACCAATTCCAGTCACCCCGTTCAACTAACTCGAAATGCCGTTGTTTAAATTAGGCACGCGCGCGAATGATCGATCTTTTCGTGCGTTCTTCAATTTAATATCCGTATTTGAGTTTAGTCGTACGTAAGCAGGTCTACCTAAAGTCATTCTTCTCAAAAATTTGGCTTAAATTCAGATTTAAGAATGCGACTCCGAGTTAATTTTAGTGTTTTAGTTAACGCGCCCATTTTTGGTCTCGTTTTAGCGTATTTGTGTAGTCCGGCCCGTTCTCGTCTTTGTAGTTGGCCTGACTCCTTTTTCTTATTATTATTTTTATTTTGTTTATTTAAATTATTTAAGCATATACACAGCCCCAAAATGTCAAAAAATTCTACTTAGTTTTAATTTACAATTTAAAAGCACTTAAGTGTCAAATAAGTCCAAAAATGTCAAAAAATAATAATACTAAAAACACAAAAAAACAGGATCCAAAAATACAGTTTAAAACAGCAAATTAGGGCTTCAGCTGATCTCCTAAAAGCTGCTGGAGCTGCTGTTGGGCCTGGGTTCCAACCTGAAAATTATCCAAAACCCAGTCAAAACTCAATTAATGCCTTAACCCTAGTTTTTTAATATAAATAAGCAATCCACCCATAGTCAAAGGGGACAGATTTCACAAACCACCGAAAAAAAGGATTAGGGTCTCACATCGAAACCCTAATCACCGAGACACTAAAATTCGAAATTTCGAGAAGCAAAAGCAGAATCAATCGTAGCAGTTAGAGGTACCAGTAGCAGTTACATGGAATAGCAGCAGGAACACTAATCAAAGAGAACCTCAGAAGCTGGAAACCCAGGTCGGTTCATTAATCATCCCACCTTATTTTATCACCGTGGCTACTAGTTGAGTTGTGAGTAGGTTAAAATTCATAGTTACGAGCATGCCTGGTTCTGAATTTAATCATGTTATATCAACCTTGTTAATAAAAATGTGGTCTTAATCAAAAGAAACAGGAACAAAACTCACGAGAATCAGATCTATAATAGAAAACATCAAAATGGTAGTAAAATTAAGATCAAATAGGAGTTAAGATTATATATAAAATAGAAAATAAAGCAAGTTGCTGGGATGGCTTGAGGGAATCAAGGTGAAAGCCATATAAAGAAGAATGGAATTAGGAACCAACTTGATTAAATAGAAGTGCAGTTTCATGGAATTTGATTTGGGTTTTTAAAGTTGTTTAAAAACTAGAAAAGAAGCATCAAGGATAAAATAGGAATAAAAGACATCAGGTTAGAGAGAGATATAAGGATGAAGTATAGCAAAATGAAAAATACAAGAAAAAGCAGAAGGAAAATCGAACCTGGTCATCTTCTCCGGCGGAGTTGTCGCCGGCGACCAGCAATTCCGACCGGTCGTCACCCCATGGCCGATGACCTTCTTTCTCTCTCTCTCCTCTCAAAGTCTCCTTCTCTCTTCAAAAATTGTTCTTCTCACTCTCCTCTGTATAAGTGGCGCTGATGATGGAGTGTTGTGAGGATTAGATCTTGTTATATCTATTCAATTTAATGTTCCTTTATTGCATTTTATTTTAAATGTCAGAATTATAATTACACCACATGTTTTGTTTCGCTACAATCCTCCTTTGCACATGAGCCTTTAATTTGCAAACATCAGCCCAGCAGCCCAACGATGCTGCTAGTCGCACCATTCTGCTTTTGCACCCCCAGTGTTAATAGTATGATCTCCCACTGCTAGTTACATTCACGTATTACTAGTTTCACCCCTTTCTCGTTCCTTAATTAATTCTCTTCAAAATAAATAAATTCTCATAAACTAAAAACCATAATTAAATATTTTTCTACCCCAAAATCAAACAAAAGACTAAGTCGGTTGTACAACCGGGTTAGTCATTATTTTAGGGCCAATGAGTCATGATTCAAAGAACCCGCAAACTTAATAAATACGAATAAACTATTTTTCTAAAAATAAACGGCTAAGTCGGTTGTACAACCGGGTTAGTCATCATTTTAGACCAACCAATGAGTCATGATTCGGTAATCCTACAAAAAACTTAATAAAATATAAATAAATTATTTTTTTCATAAATAGGGGACTAAGTCGGTTGTACAACCGGGTTAGTCAGCGTTCTAGAATTAATGAGCTGTACAGTTCAGGAGTTCTAGAATACCTATTCTAAAATGGACCCACCTCACACCAAACCAATTTCTTTCAAAAACTCTAAAATTATTTTCAAAAAGTAGGGGACTAAGTCGGTTGTACAATCGGGTTAGTCAGTGTCCTAGGGATCAGTGAGCTGTACAGTTCAAGGACTCCTAGGACCTCTACACTAAAAAACACCAACCCACAAACCTTTTTCAGGAAGAACTACGTAGCTTTGATTCCTCCATTGCATCTGGAGGTACGTAGGAGCAAGATTCAACTCTTGTCAAGCGCTAAAAACAAAAAATTTAAATAAGTCTTTTTCTACAAATAAAAGGGTAATTATTAAATAAATCTTAATTAATTAGACAATGGATGTCGTGGGGTGCTAATACCTTCCCCACACATAATGACTCCCGAGCCCTAACAAGGCCTTATCCTAAACAAAAAGGGATTTTCCGAATTTGCCCTTAAACTAAAATTTGGTGGCGGCTTCCATTCGAACTTCGAAGAATCCTTTCCCGGATTTTTCGGTCGCTACAATTCTCCGCTTCTTTATCCTTCCCCTTACGAGCTCTGTCCTCAGCTTCTTTGGATGATTCACCCCGAACGAACTCGGGGGCATATATACGGCCAATCCTTGTAATTCCACTTGCCCCGGTTATATTGGTAACAACAGAGGTGTTTGGAGAACTCTCTACTGGAAGCAGGGTATTGTATTTCCATGGCACTGCACTGTCCTTCTCATATGGGAATGGAGCAGGAATCTCAATAACCACTGGCGGAGGCTTGACTTGGGCTGGTTTTGGATTGTACAATATCTCAATTGGCTTCCTAGCCTCTTTACCATTATTAAGCTGCAACATCAACACGCTTTCTTCCTTTTCAACCACTCCCACTCGAACCACATAACGATCCATCAAGTCTTGCAAACCGACTTGAAAACTTCACTGAGCGCTACACATAAAGGATCGAAGACATACACGGCCTTTCTTGATAACACCACAAACTGCGCATTTCGGCATGTATATTTTCAAGAGGAGTCCGGATACACTTAACATCTTTGATCATTATGCGTCCCACGTAATCTTCATTGCATTAGTGGATGGTATCCCATGTCCCGTAGGGGTTTGTAGTTGTGCTTGGACTATTCTCGCTTGAAAGAGAGCCGGTTGGCGTCAATCAAATCTGGACTACATGTTTGAAAGCCTTGCAATCTTCCACCGGGTGACCGAGCCCCTCCATTATGAAAGCTACGGTGGTAGCATCAACATTGTATCCCCAGGAAAGGGAGGTTGCATAGGCTTCATGGGCGAGTATTGATCAAATTCTTTGAGACAAGATGATTGAGCATTTCAAGATAGGTTATCGGAATCGGATCAAAATCGCACGCCTCTTCTCTTGATAGTTACGGGCTCTGTGACTGAATTAGTTTCTTTGTCGTGTCGGAGCCGAAGAGTAAAATGGCACCGCTTTGTTGTGGAGAGAGTGAAAGATGGGCCTCCCGCATGATAATAACATTGGTTTCCCCTTCTTTCTTCTTGGGGAAGTTGGAAAAGGGTTTCTTTTGTCCACTAGAATTGCTAAAACCTCCAAAGAATCTTTCCACGCGTAATCCGTGCTCTAATCGTTCTCCAATGACAACCATATCTGAGAAACTGGATGAAACACTCCCCACCAACCTATCATAATATAGCCCTGGAAGAGTCTCCATAAACATGTACACCATCTCCTTTTCAGTCAATGGCGGCTTCACCTGAGCAGGTATGCTCCTCCACTTTTAAGCATATTCTTTGAATGATTCTCTATCTCCTTTACTCATGTGCTGTAATTGAGACCGGTCGGGAGCAAGGTCCATGTTATACTGGTATTGTTTCAGAAATGCTTCAGAGAGATCTTTCCAACTGTGAATGTCGGAAGATTGTAGCTGCATATACCAATCTAATGATGCCCCAATCAATCTGTTCTGGAAATAGTGAATGAGCACCTTGTCATCATGAGCATAAGCGACCATTTTTCTAACATACATCGTCAAATGGCTAGATGGACACCCAGTACCGCGATATTTATCGAAGTCAGGTGCTTTGAATTTAGGAGGGATGACAACATCTGGGACAAGGCACAAATCTCGGGCATCCTTGGCTATAGTACCCGATCCTTCCATAGCTCTTAAACGTTCTTCAAGCAAGTGATACTGATCCCTATGCTGAGTGTTCTCAAACAAATGACCTTGTGGATAGTTCCCCAGACTGTGATAATAACCTCCATATTGAACAGGGTTTCCCATATGATGGACAACATTCTGAGGATTTACAGCAATTCCCAGAGTAGGACTAGGTGAACTTCTTGGCAGCACAATACCTGGACCAGGAGTACGAATCTGTGGTCCAATAGCAGCTCCACTAGGTATGACCGTGGCAGGTTGACTCGACCCCACAGGAATAGCTTCAGCAACGGACGACACATAACCCATTGGCATCCCCCAGGGATATATCTGTGCATTCGGATGGCTCTGTCCGCTCACCCCTGAAGAATGGGCAAAGCGACCAACCCCTGTTCCAGGAGGAGTGTGAGTAGTTGTAACTTCAGCGGTCACCGGAGGAGAAACGAAAGTAGCAACCCCTTCAGGATTCACAACAGAGGCAGCCCCAGCGGCGGCCCCACCCCTCAGATTCTGTAGCATACTCATTACTTCGGCCATCTGTGCTTCCATAGCCTCAACTTTGGTCTTCAAAGCCTGATTCTCCTGAGCCAGCTGCTCAGGGTTAAGAATCTCCACTGCCAACTCATCTTGACCCGGACAGTCCTCAATCTCGAAATCCTGATTACTAGCCATCAATCTTGCTTGTAGACGGGTGTAATATCGGTGTTGGCGAACCAGCTTGCCTTTCTTTTCTGTTGGTAGAACATTTTTATGAGTACAAGTATGAATGCGTAAATGAATGCAATGCGAATGAATGCATGTTTGGTTTGTTTTGCCGAGAATCGCAGTGTATTATGTCTTGTCATAGATGCGCAGGTTTATTCTTTCATTATTTTTATTTTATTACTTTCTTCGGATCATACTGAAATTGGAATCTGGAAGCGAAACAGGTGTATTCCATACATTTGAATTTAAACAAAATACTTCAAAATCTGAATCCAAAAGTACGACATTCTGATACAATAATTGAAAAAGGAAAGGTACAATAAAAACAAAAATGGAAAATTACAATAAAGAAACTCAAATACAAAGAGCTTTGACATTTCCACTCCTTTTCCTTTTGTTGTTGGTAGAGGTACTTCTGGCTTTCTCTTTGGCTTCCTCAACTAGGGCTCTGTGAAGACTCCACAAATTTGTACACCTCAGCGGGGTGTTGAGGGGATACATCTTAATTTGACTTTTCTTAATTTCTTGGGCACATCCGCAAGAGCACGGTTGACCAACTGTGATAACTTGGAGAACCTATCCTTCCAAAGTGTTGAACTTCATCCTCATTTCAATGATGATGCGCTTCTTCAATCCTACCGAAGCATTTCGACATATCGATGTTCCCAACATCGACTTTAGTGTGCGTGATGTGACAAAGGCGCCTCTTCAACTCATCGAATCCTCTTGTTCTCGCTTTTAGTGCCCGTGATATTCTCTCGAGGATGTTCTCAAATGAGTCTCTTTCTTGCACAACACCTGCCTAACTTACTCTCCCATTCAGCTTGTAGCATGCGAGATTCTCTTTTGACTTGGCAAGCAAGCTTTTCGCATTCTCTCTTCCATTTTTGCTTCATCCCACAATTCTTTCCACTGATTGGCTTCTTCCAGGGCCTTCTTCTCTTTCAAGCTTCGCCTCTTGATTTCCTCCTTGGCTCCTTGCAGATACCTTTGAACTTCTAACTTGCTCTCCTCTTCCCTTTTAGTTTCTGACTGAACTTCTCAATGGTAGCAGACTTGAGGGCATTTTCTTCTTTCAACCTTTTGTTCTTCAGAGCCATCTTCTCTATCTCAGTATGCAAAGCTCTCTTCTCTTCCTCTGCTTTCATCAGAGCCAACTTAACCTCGCCTAACTCTTCGACAACAGGGACACTAGCGTCTACTACTTCCCTTTCGACTTGCAATTCTTTTTGGTAGGGCAATTGAACATTCTGGATTCTTTTTTCGAGCCACTGAGCGAAGGTAATACCACTAGTCCTCTGAGCAAGCTCTACTTTTCCCATGCGAACCACCGTACTCCAGGCTTGCAAGACCTTTCTAAGCAAACTGTCATCTTTTGGTCCTCCTTCAAAGATGTAAAACGGGAATATCATCTCTTCAGTAGGCGAATTCCTCATCGGATATCCCAATTGCCTCAGAGTCAGAGACGGGTTGTAGTTGATGCATCCCTTAGTGCCCATCAGCGGGACATTTTGAAAACCACCACAACGGAAGACTACCTTAGGCCTATCTTCCCAGCAAGATGAGAGATACCAACGGATCGAGTGCTCATCTAGACTCCCTAGAAACTGGATCCACTCTTGAATATTCATAGCTTTCACCTCACAAGTCACAGCGTAGTCAATCAACTTTTCAACTCGTGTTGGATTGGTGAAGGCATGAATGAGAAGACAAGCGTACAACAGGTGAGAAGAGCAAGAGATTTTCTTCCTTCTCAAGTCACAATGATGAGTAAGAGCAGAATAAGTGTCAGCAAGGATGGCGGTGATTGGATTAATGGGGCTCCTCCCATTCTGAAAAGCTAGGAAAATTCCAATAACGGTCACATCCACATACCTCTCAATCTGCGGAAAGAGAACAATTCCAAAAATTGCTAAGGCCAAAACTCGCTTGAAGACAACCCAATTTTTACTTACGCATAAGCTTCCATTAAACCTCAAGGTAGCTCTGCAGAAACCTATCACGTTGTTTCTCTTACGCTTTTGGAGCTTCGGTCCTCTACCTTCACTTGCAACAATGCAAAGAAACCCTCATCTGTAGTAATCGTTGTTCTTGATACTGGTAGAGGACAACTGGCATGCGAGTGAAACCCAAAATCTGCTGATATTCTTCCAATGTGGGAGCCAATTGGAAATTTCTCAAAAGAAAGCACACGATCCTGAGTCATAGAATCTACTCAAAGCCACAATAGCCTCAGTCTGCACCTCTAGCAGCAACAACTTCCGGAGGTTCCCATAAGCATTGTCAAACGATCCCCTTTCAATAGGTCCCATCAGGTCAACACATTTTTTCAGACTAGTCACATCTACCTTGTTTACAGCGGGGTACCTTGGAGTATACACCGTTTCCCTTCTAGATTCCATGCCGTATCTATGACAAAAATTTCTTATTACTTGGGATTCTCGGCAAGCAAACCATGATGAAATGCAAAGATGCATGCGAAAGTTATTGAAAATGTATGTTTTATGCAAAGGATGTGTGCAAATGATGATGATGTTTTATGCCTATGTAACTCAGAGAAAAGTCTTTATTGGCAGTGATTCAAGTTTTTTTTTTGGAAAATGCGGGTCGTACGTTATTTCATATGGACCGGTAAGAGAAAGGCTACAGCGGCAACTCTTTCACCCCTTTTTTAAAATAAAGTGGTTCATATGTCACTTCGTACGGACCGGCAAAAGAAAGGCTACAACCACAACTCTTTCTCTATTTTTTTTTTTTTTTTTTTGAAAAATCTCCTTTTCTTTTTGAAAACGTGCCTAATTTACAATGCAACACACAATTTGGTATGCCCCTTGTGTCCTACAAAGGCGGGGACCTAAGTTCTAGGACATCTCAAATGTTCCTCCCATGTGGGTTCTAGTCACTTCCTCACCAGGTTACCAGAGCTAATTCTCTCTCACAATAGCGCCCACAACGATAGAACGCCATCTGGTGTGAGGCATCATGAAAGAGCATACTCTGGCTGAAACTTTCGTGAGAGTCAGAAGGACAACGGTCCAATTGCCAGTCACTACTCGTTTCCACTCTCCTAAGTTTTGTCAGACCTTGGGTTTTAGGCCCCTCTCAAAGCACATAGTCATAAGGGTGTGAATGTGTGTGGCAAGGGCATGCCACTTAAAACTACCCGCATATATCCCCACCTGCGAAGGAAAACCCAAAACAGTCTAGACAATAGCAAGCAATAACATGTTGTCTACACTAGGGTTCAATATCAAATAAGCTAGCCTAGGGTTTCAACAATAATCAAGTGCATTTCTCACCTCAAGAAAGGGAGCCAAGTAGAAGGGAACATAACAAGATGGGGGGAGATGCATGAGAGTACTGTAACACCCCCTTATATTTAAGGCTAATTCAATTAACTAAAATCAGAGTTTTTCAAAAACTTTCCACGCACCTCAAAGAGGGTGGTACATTTGATGACAACGACGTCAAACATATTTAAAAATCCCAAACTCAACAAACACATAAAATACTCATCGTAGTCATGTGGGTTAAGACCCTCAAATACCTGTTTAATGTTTACAATAATCCAGAAAACAATTTGCAATGCAGCGGAAATAAAACTGAGTTCAACATACTCAAATACATAGTCAAATACATAACATAAAATAGTAGTACTAAAATCCCATCCCCGGTGTTACTATCAGAGCTGACTCAATAAACCCAAGAGGCATGGCACTTCACTCGGAATCACCTGTTTGTCGCCACGAGAGCAGGCAACAAGAAGTGCTAGGGTGAGTCTCTTTACATAAATAATAACAAGTAAAATAAGCATTATATTCAGAAAGTATCTAGTAACAACAATCCGTAACAATTTAACATTTACCGTTCAATTAGGTCATCAACAAGTTGCGACAAGGATTAATTAAGCATTAATGTGAATCCAAGTAATGCATGTTCATATGCATGTATGCAATATGCATGTGGATCCATATTCACCTCACCACCCCGTCGGGTAACTCATCAACTGTTGGCCGAAGCCCCTCATCAACTGTTTGGCCGAAGCCACTCATCAACTGTTTGGCCGAGGCCATGCATATGATTCATGTGACAATATGACAATGCATCACACCACACTAAGCACACCGCATCAATTATTAACTACTACCTCGTCAGTTGTCAAACACCACCTCATCAATTGTTTATCATCACCTCATCAATTGTTTACCATCACCTCATCAATTGTTGGTCACCAATTCATCAATTATTAATTAAATCTCACCTAAGGACCAAAATCACCCCATAGGGACATTCTCCGCACTCGTGGACCATTTTGACACACCAAGAATTAATTTAGGGACTTAGGAAATTATTTGACACATTGGGGTTAATTAGACGCTAAGGGATTATTTTGTCACGCCAAGGATTAATTTAATTATTAGGGACTAATTTGTCACACCAAGGATTAAATTAATTCTTAGGGACTAAACCATCACTTAGACATATTTTTGGGTACTTGGACATCAAGGGGCAGCCACTTTGGCGCCCCACCTAGCACCCCACACACCTACAGGCGCCATTTTCTTGGGCATTTGGCGCCCCTCTCCTTCAACTCACCAACTCAACAATTTTAAACATAGTCTTTACTCAACAATTAAATTCTCAATTTAATAACACTCATCTAAACAATTAATTAACATCATTTAATACTCAGTCATTAATTCATCATTACATCATCAATCAATGCACCGTCTTTGAATTACCAACATCAATGTCACTTAATACATCGTCATTTAATTCACCAATAACAATTATATCAATATTAACATCATAGACTAAACTGTCAAATAGGGACTAAATTGACATAAAGGGGCTAAATCGGTAATTATACATATTCAAAGCAACATTATACAGCACATTAAACAAAGACTTAAACACTTCCAAAGCACATTAAACAGCATTTTAGACAGCACTTAAACACTTCCAGCACATTAAACAGTATTTTCGACAGCACTTAAACACTTCCAGCACATTAAACAGCATTTTCGACAGCACTTAGAACACATCCAGCACATTAAACAGCACATTCAGCAGCACTTTGACAATATAGATTCACCCAAATAAATTCAACACAACATCAATCAAAAGATAACATAAAAAATCAACCAATCAAATTATTCCTAGGGCTATTCCACACATAACACATATTCTACTTGTTATTATGAACATAGTGAGAATCCCCTAACCTTTGCAAATTGAAGAATGTAAGTCCTCTATCCTCCAAAAGCCCAAGAAACACCAAAACCATCACCAATTCCAACTTTGAGCTTAAAACCCCACTTGAGCCAAGATGGAGAAGTTCTCTCCACTTCTTCTCCTCCTCCTTTCCTTCTTTCTCCCATGGTTCCCCTTCCTTTCCCTCTCTCACTCTCTCGGTTCCTTTCCCTCCCTCACTCTCTCGGTTCCTTTTCCTCTTCCATCCAGCCGTCCCCCCTCCCTTTAATTCATTTCCTTCCTTTCATTCATTAATTAATTAACCCTAGGCCCACTCATACCCTTATTTGCACCCCTCTCTTTTGCTTTCACACACCCATCCATTAAAAGCCCATAATGCTATCTACACCTCCCATTTCAATTAATTCCACCACTCCCTAATACTTAAACACCTCCTAATAAAATAAAACTCCAATAATTAATCAATTCTAATATTTCTCCACAACTTAATAAATCTACTTAAATAAATGTTACAAGCCTTAAATAACTTAATTAAATAAATAATTAAATGAATAATTAAATAAATAATTAAATTATTTCGGGGCGTTACAAGTACTAAGCACATAAGCAAAGAGGAATGAAAAACAAACATGGAAGAAGGGAAAACAAATGCATATGCATACAACATGATAAGAAAAGGAAACCGAAAAGGGGTAGAAGCAAACAAAGTATCCAAATCAAATCGATAGCACATTAAACCACACATTTAATTAGTTAGGCTTGACCCACTTAAAAGAAAAGTCCCCAGTGGAGTCGCCAGCTGTTGCACCCCGAAAAATCCCCGAGGGGATCTTTCTTCGTTTACAACTTTTTAAAACAATGAAGTCGCCACCAATATTTTTTATAAGGAAAATATTGAAGAAAAACCTTTTTGGAAAGCGAATGGCCTTTTGGAAACCGGAAAATTTGGGTTCGGAATTCGGTTAGGCATGGGGAAGGTATTAGCTCTACCGAAAGGGAACCTTTAATTAAGCGTGTGGTTTTAAGTGTGATTTGGAATATATTTAAATTTGCCTCTTTATAGAAAAGGGAATGAGAAGACTTAATGAAAATTTTTATTTTTGGCGCTTGACGAGAGTTAGCCTCTCGCTCCTACGTATCTCGGTGCGATGGAGAATTCAAAGCTACGTAGTTCTTGTTTGTCCTGAAAAAGGTTTTTGTTTTTTATCTTTTTTAGAGTTTTTCGCAAAGGGGTTGAGCGTTCGCGGTGACCAAACAACAACGGTTTAGAGTGGCCGCACTACTAACTCTTTTTTGAAAATGGGATCGTCACTAACAATCAAACGGCAACGGCGCGAGTGACTATTGATGAAAACCAGTTTTTATTTTGATTATTTAAAAGGTTTTCACAAATGAAGGGGAGCGTTTGTGAAGACCAAACAACAACGGTTTAGAGTGGCCACACTATTAGCTCCCACGGGAATGAAATTATCACCCACAATCAAACGACAACGGCGCGAGTGATCATCAATGACAATTAGTTTTGATATTGATGTTTTTAAGATTTGTTTTTGAAAAGCGTTTCGTTGGTTTGACTTGGAGAAAATGTTTTGATAACTTAAAAAAGAGTTCGCAATTGGATTGAGTGTTAGTGATAACCAAACAACAACGGTTTAGAGTGGTCATACTACTAACTCTCTTGAAAATGAAATTATCATTAACAACCAAACGGCATCGGCGCGAGTGATCATTAATGATAATTGGTTCTTACTTTAGGTCATCAAAAGGGTTTTCGCAATTGAATTGATTTTTAGTTTGTGAGATAGTTTTTTTGATGTTTGAAAGTGTTCTTGGTTATGAAGAAGATTTGAAATTGTAATTGTTACTAACGAGTAACAAGTTGTTGTATAATTTGAATGCGACATAGTTTTGAGGTGTTACTAACGAGTAACAAAGGTTTTGAACTTTGAAGTCGGATTACAAAGTCAATGTGATCATCAAAACAAGCAAGCAAATTGTGAACACCAATTCAATACTTAATCATATGACAAGCACAAAAACAAGCATACATGAATAAGAACACATGTGCATCAAGACTAGAGTGAGTCTATCCTACACAAACTCCAAGAATTAATACCACAATTTCAAGTGAAGGTGCATCAAGGTTAGGACAACCTATCCTTTGCAAAACCTACACAAACCCTAAATTATATCTACACAAACCTTTCAATGTGAATGCCGTCATAGGCCAAATTGGCCTTCAGCCTTCGCACAAGGAAACCTAAATTTGCGTTTTCATAGTCATTTAAGAATTAAAAAAAAAGGAGATTGAATCCTTTCTAGGTAATCCTCCTCACTTAAATCAAGGTGCACTAGGCACAAGTGAGAGTCACTTTACCAATCATCAACCTAAGACAACTTATAAAGTAATTCATAAGAATAAGCAATCTCATAAACTAAAAGGAGGATTGAATCACCTAGAGCAATCTTCATCACTTAGAGCAAAGTGCACTAGGCACAAGTGAGAATCCCTTTGCCTATCATCAATTTGAACAACACCTAAACTAAAAAGGGTTGAATCATATAGAACAATCCTCATCACTTTAAGCAATGTGCACTAGGCACAAGTGAGAGTCATATTGCCTATCATCAACTTAAAATGACAAGCAAGCATATAAAACCCAAATACATAACCAAAAACCCATTTATTTTGAAAAAGCAAGTGAGATAATATAGGAAAACAAGCTAGACTACAATTTTTTGGTAAAGGTTCATGTGATTAGGCAAAGAGATGCACAAAACAAACATAAAACCTATTTTTCTATGAGTATGCGAAATACAACATGCCATAAAACAACATTTTATTTCATGAAAGGTAAGGATTAAGATCCAAATCAACACAAATCAACCATTATTCAAGGGTGAGAAGCACCATAAGCACCCAAGCCTCCCTAAGTGCTTGTCAAAGTGCTTATGACACTTCTCACCAAAAACAATCAACAATATGAGAATATGAAGATGATAGGATGAATGTTTTGTATATTTTTGAGGAAAGACTCAAATATGATGCAAGGTTTTAAGGATTACCTTAGCTCTAAGTTAGAGAGTGTGATGAGAAGATGAAACTAGACACAAATCAACAAAACTCCAATGTTCTCCAAAGAAGTACCCACTTGATGATGATGCTTGAACTTTGAATGGGAAATGGAGGGACTATGTGAAAGAGGGATGCAAATGAGGTGGAGTAGTGGTGTTTGGGTGAAGAGGAAATCAAAAATGGATGGAGGAGAGGTAGGTAATGGTGTTATACCCCAATTTCGTCCGCTCTCTCTTTCTTTTTCTTACTACTAGTTCACATGTCTAGAGTCTGATCAACGAGATTAGTTCTCAGACTTGTGAGTCGATTTTCATTAATTAGGTCAACGCTTAGTTAGTTCATTGCTATTTGGGCTTGATCTTAGTGTTTCACTCGATTGGGTTTAGTTCTAATTTTGTTTACTGTCTATATATCCAAAAATAGAATATCATAAAATCGCAAAAATACAATAAAATTAAAATTAAAATTTATTACAATTGTCCAAGAGTCCAAAAATACAAAAAGTAAAAATAAAAATAACGGGAGCAGCATCAGCAATCTTTAGGACTTCTTAGCAAGCCCACATCCCAGATCTGCAAAAGTCAAAAGCCCAGTCAAAGGTAATTAAATGCTAACCCTAAGTTTTTTAATATAAATAAGCAGTCAGTCCACAGTAAAACACAGAAATCAAGGCAGAAAACAACTGCGAAAATTACCAAAAAATAGGATTAGTGTTTCACACCGAAACCCTAATCCAAAAGACACAGTTTTGAATTTCTGAATATGAAGTAGAAGCAGTCACAGGAGCAGCAGAGACAGCAGTAGCAATCCAATATGCAGCAGTAGATTAAAAGCACAGCAGCAAGCAATAGTAGTTAAAAGGCAAAGTTCAAAGTTCAGAGGCTGGAACTATGGTAATTCGTTTTCTATAATAATAATAGGTATGTAATAATTGCTTTCTTTTGTATTCTGTGGACATGAAATCTGTATGTATGAACTAAATTAGTTTTCTGCAATCTCTGTATGTATGGACAAAATTCGTTTTCTGCTGGAACTATGCTATATTAACGTTAATATTTAAAAACAAGAAGGGTTTAGTGATAATTGTTAAACAACAGTGCTCTGAATCAAAGATTAGATTTTAGGACAAGTTAGAACCAAACCAAAAGGAATTAGTAGAGAAGAAGAGAAACAGAGAAAAGGAAAAGACGAGACTCACCACCCACGCTGTCGCACCACCCTCGCCGTCGCACCACCCTCGCCGTCGCCTACACCCCTGCCGTCCTTCCCTCTCTCTCATCCTGAACTCATCTTCCAGGGAAAATGGCGCAAACCGCACCGGATTGCTCTCCCTCTCGCGTGGGAACCGGCGGAATTCTCGCCGGTGGTCTCGGTCGCTCTCTGCGGCGCCGTAGCAACAGGGGAAGGAAGGGAATGAATTTAGGTTTCGGCTGTCTTAAGGTCTTCCTTACATATGGGCCTTGTCATTTTTATTTTTTTTAAACTACTCAGAATACTAATCACACCCCCTTATTCACGCGCGCATCCCTCCCTCATTTAAGCCCAGTTTCGCATACTGGGTTCTCCTATGCGAACTGGGCTTCCTTTTCACACCCCCTATTACTTATACGACCCCCTGCGAATAATAAAACCCCAATCTCCAATTTTCACCCCCTGTTTTTCTTTTTAATTCTTTTCTATCTTAAACGTAAATAGTTTTTCTCGCGAAATTAAATAAACGGCCAAGTCGGTTGTACAACCGGGTTAGCCATTATTTTAGGGCCAATGAGCTGTACAGTTCAGTAACCCTGCAAACTTAATAAATACGAATAAATCATTTTTCCAAAAATAAACGGTCAAGTCGGTTGTACAACCGGGTTAGCCATTATTTTAGGGCCAATGAGCTGTACAGTTCAGTAACCCTGAAAATCTAATAAATACGAATAAATTATTTTTCCTAAAAAAATAGGGGATTAAGTCGGTTGTACAACCGGGTTAGTCAGCGTTCTAGAATTAATGAGCTGTACAGTTTAGGAGCTCTAGAATACCTATTCTAAAACGGACGCACCTCACACCAAACCAATTTCTTTCAAAAAACTCTAAAATTATTTTCAAAAAGTAGGGGACTAAGTCGGTTGTACAATCGGGTTAGTCAGCGTCCTAGGAATCGATGAGTCATGCATGGATCAAGGAATCCTAGGACCCTTACACTAAAAAACACCAACCCACAAACTTTTTCAGGAAGAACTACGTAGCTTTGATTCCTCCATTGCATCCGGAGGTACGTAGGAGCAAGACTCAACTCTTGTCAAGCACTAAAAACTAATAATTTAAATAAGTCTTTTTCTCTACAAATAAAGGGTAATAATTAAATAAATCTTAAATTAATTGGACAATGGATGTCGTGGGGTGCTAATACCTTCCCCACACATAACGACTCCCGAACCCTAACAACGCCTCATCCTAAAACTTAAAGGGATTTTCCGAATTTACCCTTAAACTAAAATTTGGTGGCGGCTTCCTTTCGAACTTTCGAAGAATCCTTTCCCGGATTTTTCGGTCGCTACAGCTGGCGACTTCACTGGGACTTATTTATTTTTAAGAGAGTCAAAACCTAGTCTAAATAATTTAGGATTAATTCAATTTTTACCCTTTTATTTATTTATTTGCTTTTTGCATAATTATGTTATTTATTTGTGTAAACCTTAGGGTAGAAGACGATACTTGTATGTATGTTTGTTTTGCAGCTTTGGGTTTGTTTTAAATTGCTCCTACACACACTGCACTTCTACACTTCACACACTTGTGAGAAAAGTCCTCTACCCGGACTCGAGCATAAACTTAAGTTAGAACGAGATTGTGTAGTGATGGCCTGCGGGACGTACGTCTCGTTGGGTGGTCACGAAAATCTCACCTAGAGTTTGATTCCTTTTGAGGATGCTATCCCTTCTAATAGCTTGCCTATTGTCGGGTCGATGTTCTTGGATCGGGATCCTTGGCTCTAGGAACCATGTGTAGGATTCTTTAGAACTACCCTTGTGAGGTCCACTATAAAAGAAACTTTAGACCCACTCCATAGGGTACCCTTCTAGGGGCACAAAGGAGCTCTATACCCTTGCATTCAAACAAACATTAATGCATACCGTCTTTTATCCACAAAAAAAAAATCAAAATTGTTATTTCCGCAAAGTTTTTTAGAAAGTATATTACATGCATTTTTTCCCTTTTTGCATTACAAAATTATTGAAATAAGCGTTTTATATTACATGCATTTTTATGACCATCAGGGAGTTAAAAGTTTTATTTTGGAGAGAAGCCATGCATGCTAAAGTCAAAATCAAATTTTGTTCTTTACTCTCCAAATGAAAGTTTATAACTCCCCAATGTGATAAAATCAAATCATATGTTATCATCTAATGCACATACATCTCATACACATACATTTCATGCGCATACATTACCATTTCATTTACATTTCATACTAACATCATGCATTGAAAAAAAAACAGAAAAAAGGCAAGCTGGTTCATCAACATCGTTATTGGACTCGCTATCAAGCAAGGAACATGGCCGAAAACCAAGACAATCAGGTGTTGAAGGATGAGATTGAAAAGCTGAAGGAACAAATGAAGGACATGCTGGGTTTGAAGGATCAGATGGCTGAGATTTTGAAGCTTCTCACCGAGAAGAATGCGGGCAAAAATATCTCAGCTGGGTGCACCAATAATCAGAATACGAATGTACCTCGTCCTCACAACTCTCAAGACACACAATGGCCTCGCTGGGGTCTACCACTGGATTACACACCTCCAACCGAGGGTGCTATTTTTGAAAAGGATACTTCTAGGGTTGTTGCGCAGAATCAAGGTGGAACAGTAGGAAACAATGTTGGTGACGAGACAGAACAAATTCAAGACCAAACTCTGGCATCACCGAGGGCTTTCCGGGTTCTCGAACCTGGCTTCGAAAATCATACTCGCCCAGTGCCTCGTCCGTACCACAATATGAATAGGCTTCCTCATGGTTACCAAGATGAAGATCCTCGGGCTGAAAATAAGCTACAAATGCTAGAGGAGCGCCTAAGAGCTGTGGAAGGATCCAATGTAGGAATGAAGGACGCGTATGACCTATGCCTCGTCCCCAACGTGGTCATCCCCCATAAATTCAAAGTGCCAGATTTTGACAAGTATCAGGGGGCAACATGTCCTCTTAGCCACTTTACCATGTATTGCAGGAAGATGGCTCAATTTGCGCACAATGACCAACTCCTGATTCACTACTTCCAAGACAGCCTAGCTGGGGCATCAACGAGCTGGTATATGCAATTGGAGCGCCCTCGTATCCGGTGTTGGAAAGACCTAGCCGAAGCTTTCGTAAAGCAGTATAAGTATAACATTGATATGGCTCTGACGAACAACTTCAAAGTATGACCAAAAAGACAATGAGTCCTTCAAGGAGTATGCTCTTCATTTGGAGAGGTTAATTTTGCACAGTAGCACCACCTCTATTAGAAAAAGAAATGGTTGCCATGTTCATGGAAACTCTCCCACCACCCTACTTTGACAAACTGATAGGGGGAGTATCTTCAAACTTCTCAGACATGGTTACCATAGGAGAAAGAATAGAAAGTGCAATAAAAAAGGGGAAGATCACTCATAGTTCCGATGGACCTCCTACAACCTTCAGTAAGAAGAAGGGAGAAATCAATGCTGTAGATCAAGGAAAATCACACCATCATCAAGGGTCATCCCAATACGACCCCATACCCGTGTCATACACTGACCTGTGCAGCCAACTTGTCAGCCACGGTTTGATTTCTCCTCGTCGGATGAGACCAGTTCAGCCTCCATTCCCAAGATGGTACGACCCAAAAGCCAAATGTGAGTTCCATGCTGGGGCAGTAGGCCACTCGACCGAAAAGTGTTATCCCTTAAAGCGCATCGTTCAAAACCTCATTGATACAAAGCAACTAAATTTCAAAGAAAATGACGATGGATCAATTAGCGGTTGATCAAGATACCAAAGACAACACCGTCAACTTAGTGTGTCTTTGTCCTGAAGAGTTCAAGAACTAAGAGATTATTGATTGTCCTGTGTTTTTTTTAATTCAAAGTTAAGTTTCTGTAATGCAAATCCTATGGCTCTTCCCAAGGCCTTAGGACATCTAAATAAGGGCACACATGTTTCATTCAGTATCATTATTAATAAAATAACATTTTTGAATTCTCTAGCAAACTTCTTTCTTCCTTTCTCATTCATTCGCTTCGCTCTCTCTCACCTTCAGCTAATGCAGATAAAAAGATTTTCTTGAAAATAACAATGTCGGTAACTCATATCACAACCTTGATCACCCCATTAATCAAACTGAGGAAATATGGAGTATAACTGGGGGGTCCCCATGAGAATTCAACAGGAATCAACTGAAATAACTAGCTTGGGCACGGAAGAAGACAAAAAAAAGTACAACAATTAAGGACAACAAACGAAGGAAACTCACTCGAATCTTGTCTGATTGGGTCGACGTCATACATCAAGTCATAAGAGGCTATTAAACGCCACCGGTGTAACAAGATCTTTGATTGCTAAAATTCATAAAAATTTAGTCAGTTGTTACGGTCTTCCAAAAAACATCATGGTGGCAGAGCTGTTCGGAGAACTCAGGTCATGCTCATAGCCTCTCCCCATACCACTCAAAGATGAATGGGGCATTTGCTGCAACAAACAAAGAATATCAAAGAGATCCCGCAGAATGCGACAAACATTCCCTTTGACCTCACAGGGAAGTCAAGCCTCATTTTCCACTTCAACAGGGGCAACCCCACACAATGGAAGTAGTACTTCCATTAAAGCAAAATGTTTGCCCTATGTCACGACCGATTGTATCAGTCAAGAACAAAGAAAGATTAATAGAAGAAGGTCTTTCTTCGACAATTTCAAGAAAGGGGCCCGGTGCCCAAGAAAATCTCAAAAGGACTCTCAAGCTCGAATTATGAAGAACCTTACGTGGTGAAGAAATCGTTCTCTGGAAGAACCTTAATGCTGATCCAGTGGTGAAGACCTCCCACTCCTAATCAACTCAGATGCAGCCGAGAAATACTATGCCTGAAAGAAATGATATAGAAAAAAGAGAAAAATGAGCCAAGCAAGAATAAGCTCACTAGGTCGAAAACCCGATAGGGCGGCCTAGGCAAAAGTTAGAGCGACCCGGTGGATCGAGAACCCAAAAGGGCGACCCAGGCAAAAATTAGGGTCAAAAAGTTGGACTAAAATATTGAGGCAAGCAACACTTCCGAAAGTCAGATAATGAGCGATCAAGGTTGTAGTATGGGTGACTGACAGCGTTATCTCAAAGACACTAGCTATTAACGGATCTGCTTAGCATTTCAGCTTTTCTTTTCCTTTCATTACTGATGTAATCTCCAGTCGGTGTGCCTTCTGCATACCCGGCTTCCAATATGAAATATCAAACACTTTCCCTTCTCTTTTATTCTCCCTCGTTTTCGAAATGGTGTTTTATGATAAATGATACTGAAGTGTGAAACATACGGCATATCATAAGCATTACAACCGTTACGAAATTTTTGGAAATCACAGAAAGGACGTAATCTCTCATCACAGGAAATGAACAAATGCACTTTAGATGAATAATCAATCACCAGCATGTCGATCCAGCAATACAAATACACAAGAAGGCTTCATCTCTCACACCGGAAGTCCCACGAGTTGATGGAACCAGTCAAAAAGAGGTTGTCAAAAAAAAAAGCATTTCATTCATCATCCCACCCCATGGCAATCATTACATGTGCATACATCACATACAAGCATATCAATTTCATTGCATTATTAAATACGCAAAGTAGAGATTACCTTGTCATTTTTTAATGCACTTACTAGGTGTTCAGATTGACACGCTAAGTGTCGGTCCCTATATTTCATCCCCAAATTAATCCCATATCATATTACGGATCACAAAGCTGATCCTTCAGACCCCGAGTGGTCCTTTCAGAGCATTACGCTCCTTCAGTGCCCTAAGTGGCCCAGGTCGCAAACGTCGTAGTCGAGCCCGACGGACCTTCCAGACCCCGCGTGGTCCTTCAGACTAGCTGTGTCGGCCTAAGACATGGTGGACGTCCTCTATTGGTCAATGTATCAGTTCCGGACCTGATCTTGACCCCTGGCCGCTCGAATCTAAAGGCCCCTCAGATCGTTTTACTAGTACCGTAGCTAGTAGCGCTCCTTCAGACCACGATGGTCCTCTATTAAGGCCTAGCAGCCTTCTAGACCCCGAGTGGTCCTTAAGAGCCTTAGTGCTCCTTCAAAATCGGCGATCCTTCATTTTGTTTTCGGTTAATGCGCCAAGTGTTAATCGTTCCTCCTTCATTCTCAAACCTTTCGCTTCCTCTTAAACGGACAAAATTGACGTCTATTCTATCTTTATTTCTATTT
This sequence comes from Oxytropis ochrocephala, assembly GCA_020916435.1. Lineage (NCBI taxonomy): Eukaryota > Viridiplantae > Streptophyta > Magnoliopsida > Fabales > Fabaceae > Oxytropis > Oxytropis ochrocephala. The sequence goes on along the minus strand of CM037090.1, from coordinate 60,149,225 downwards.
CTACTACGAAAATTTGAATACGTTTCACCTTTTCTAGTAAAATATAAATAAAGAGGGGCAGCTGTTATACCCCAATTTCGTCCGCTCTCTCTTTCTTTTTCTTACTACTAGTTCACATGTCTAGAGTCTGATCAACGAGATTAGTTCTCAGACTTGTGAGTCGATTTTCATTAATTAGGTCAACGCTTAGTTAGTTCATTGCTATTTGGGCTTGATCTTAGTGTTTCACTCGATTGGGTTTAGTTCTAATTTTGTTTACTGTCTATATATCCAAAAATAGAATATCATAAAATCGCAAAAATACAATAAAATTAAAATTAAAATTTATTACAATTGTCCAAGAGTCCAAAAATACAAAAAGTACAAATAAAAATAACGGGAGCAAAGATCGCAATCTTTAGGACTTCTTAGCAAGCCCACATCCCAGATCTGCAAAAGTCAAAAGCCCAGTCAAAGGTAATTAAATGCTAACCCTAAGTTTTTTAATATAAATAAGCAGTCAGTCCACAGTAAAACACAGAAATCAAGGCAGAAAACAACTGCGAAAATTACCAAAAAATAGGATTAGTGTTTCACACCGAAACCCTAATCCAAAAGACACAGTTTTGAATTTCTGAATATGAAGTAGAAGCAGTCACAGGAGCAGCAGAGACAACAGTAGCAATCCAATATGCAACAGTAGATTAAAAGCACAACAGCAAGCAATAGTAGTTAAAAGGCAAAAATCAAAGTTCAGAGGCTGGAACTATGGTAATTCGTTTTCTATAATAATAATAGGTATGTAATAATTGCTTTCTTTTGTATTCTGTGGACAGGAAATATGTATGTATGAACTAAATTAGTTTTCTGCAATCTCTGTATGTATGGACAAAATTCGTTTTCTGCTGGAACTATGCTATATTAACGTTAATATTTAAAAACAAGAAGGGTTTAGTGATAATTGTTAAACAACGGTGCTCTGAATCAAAGATTAGATTTTAGGACAAGTTAGAACCAAACCAAAAGGAATTAGTAGAGAAGAAGAGAAACAGAGAAAAGGAAAAGACGAGACTCACCACCCACGTTGTCGCACCACCCTCGCCGTCGTACCACCCTCGCTGTCGCACCACCCTCGCTGTCGCCTACACCCCTGCCGTCCTTCCCTCTCTCTCATCCCGAACTCATCTTCCAGGGAAAATGGCGCAAACCGCGCCGGATTGCTCTCCCTTTCGCGTGGGAATCGGCGGAATTCTCGCCGGTGTTCTCGGTCGCTCTCTGCGGCGCCGCAGCAACAGGAAAAGGAAGGGAATGAATTTAGGTTTCGGCTGTCTTAAGGTCTTCCTTACATATGGGCCTTGTCATTTTTATTTTTTTTAAACTACTCAGAATACTAATCACACCCCCTTATTCACGCGCGCATCCCTCCCTCATTTAAGCCCAGTTTCGCATACTGGGTTCTCCTATGCGAACTGGGCTTCCTTTTCACACCCCCTATTACTTATACGACCCCCTGCGAATAATAAAACCCCAATCTCCAATTTTCACCCCCTGTTTTTCTTTTTAATTCTTTTCTAACTCAAACGTAAATAGTTTTTCTCGCGAAATTAAATAAACGGCCAAGTCGGTTGTACAACCGGGTTAGCCATTATTTTAGGGCCAATGAGCTGTACAGTTCAGTAACCCTGAAAATCTAATAAATACGAATAAATTATTTTTCCTAAGAAATAGGGGATTAAGTCGGTTGTACAACCGGGTTAGTCAACGTTCTAGAATTAATGAGCTGTACAGTTCAGGAGCTCTAGAATACCTATTCTAAAACGGGCCCACCTCACACCAAACCAATTTCTTTCAAAAAACTCTAAAATTATTTTCAAAAAGTAGGGGACTAAGTCGGTTGTACAATCGGGTTAGTCAGCGTCCTAGGAATCAGTGAGCTGTAAAGATCAAGGAATCCTAGGACCCTTACACTAAAAAACACCAACCCACAAACTTTTTCAGGAAGAACTACGTAGCTTTGATTCCTCCATTGCATCCGGAGGTACGTAGGAGCAAGACTCAACTCTTGTCAAGCACTAAAAACTAATAATTTAAATAAGTCTTTTTCTCTACAAATAAAGGGTAATAATTAAATAAATCTTAAATTAATTGGACAATGGATGTCGTGGGGTGCTAATACCTTCCCCACACATAACGACTCCCGAACCCTAACAATGCCTCATCCTAAAACTTAAAGGGATTTTCCGAATTTGCCCTTAAACTAAAATTTGGTGACGGCTTCCTTTCGAACTTTCGAAGAATCATTTCCCGGATTTTTCGGTCGCTACAAATGGCCACGGTTTTGGAGAGGGGAGGAGAGGGGTGAGTTGTGTGTTAGGGTTTTTTTAGTGTAGGACAAATGGGAAGGTGCCTTTGAGATGAAAGAAGAAAAAACAAGATCAAGTGAGTGAGGGGAAGAGAGGCTACGGTTGTTGGTGTGTGTGAGGAGAGGAATGAGTTGTTTTTAAATTACAAAGGGAGGAGGTGAAAAGGAAGCAAAGGAGATGTTGTGTTTTGAATGTTATTGGATTCAAAGGTGTGCTTGTCAAAAGAAATGGAGAAAGGCTTGTGTGATGGGTATTGATGTGGTGGTGGCGTGAAGCATGGAGTGAAGGTGGCTGATGTTGTTGCTTTCAAGTTGCAACAATGCCTTTGAGTGTAGAATTGCTACTTACTTTAGCCAAAAATGGATAAAAGCAAAAAACAACTAAAAAAGGAATTAACTCTAATTCTAAACATACAATAAGCATCCAATTCTTTTATTTTGGTTTTTTTATTTTGGGTTCAGATTTCTACTTATTATTTTTTTTATATTTTGTAATTTTGAAAGCGAGAAAAAATACCCGTTACAATTGACCAAAATACCCTTTTTGACTCTAAAACCCTAATTTGCCTGAAAAGTGCATTCCAACCCTAAAAATGATTTCGAGAACCTTGGAATGCCTTCTATGATCCAAAATGCAGTCATAAGGCTCTTCGCTCTTCAATTTATTTATTTTTTGTGGAAAATTAGGGTTTTGACCTAAGCCGGACAAAATTGGGGTATGACAATAAGGACATATACATGTCTTCAACCTTTGTTGCCTCTGATGTTGAACAATTGCATTGAAGTCAGTTGTGACAAACGAAGTCTCCTGAGAAACAAACACAAATTGACATTCAATAAAGTCAGCAAGTGATGGCAACCTCGGAGCCGTTGGTGACTATTTCAGAAGTCATGAAGGTGGGAGTGATGGAGACACCACGATCGGGGATGGAAGACCGATCGATAAGTCTGGAAGACGCCACAACCGACTATGGATTGTTCCGGTTGATAAGTCGGGATGAGCGCCACGGCAAACCGATAAGCTCTAAAAACGGCTCACGAAGAACCAAAGAGACACGTCTCTAAATTTTTTACTCAAAATTCAACCTTTTTTTATTTCATAAAATGCAATACAATATATAGAGAACTTTAGGTCCAATTGACCCAAAAGAACCTTAGGCCCAATTGACTCAATAAAACCCTAGAAATTAAAATATACTAATAAATATAAAATCCTAATTTTAATGGAAATAACTAATTGGCATTAAAGCCATTGATTCAAATCCCAAAATAAAGAAGAAAATTAAATGACATTAAAGCCTTAGATATAATCCTAAAATAAAGTACTAAAAACGAAAATAAATTGCACTAATTTATTCTTCATGAGATTTTCCTTGTAGATTTCTTTCCACATACTTAAGGTACTTAGGATCTCATCAGCAAGGAGGAATTGAAACAAGTTTGATAAGGTCACAAGAGGCACTATACCTGAGACATGGAGATGGGTTTGAAATCAAGGAAAAGGTGAAAGAAAATAGAAGTTGTAAAATGATGATTTTAGCTACTTTACTCGTGCATTTGATACCTTCATATGATGATTTTAGCTATATGGTAAATCTGTAAAGGAATAATGCTCAATATTCCAGAGAAACTTACCTGTGTATTATTCACCAAAAGTATTTATACAAGTACTAATCAATTGCTTAAGTCATAACTAACAACTCAAGCTTCTAACTAACTGTAACAACAATCCTAACAAACTGATTAACTAATTACAGTGAGTTTACTTTTATTACAGCAGTAACTATATTACAATTATCCTAACATATCCTCCCTTAAGCTAAGCTGCAATTAGAACTTAGCTTATTTCCTTCAACTCAACCATTCCAAGCTACTTCCTCAGATAGGAGAAGGTCTCATACTTCATTGGTTTTGTCATAATGTCTGCAAGTTGATGTTGTGTTGGACAGTGGCTTAACTCTATCATTCCATCTCTGCAGAGGTCCCTTAGAAAGTGGTATCTAACATCGATATGCTTGCTCCGTCCATGCATAACTGGGTTTCTAGATAACTTGATTGCAGAGATGTTATCACAGAGCAGAGTGATACAGTCTGTTTCTTCATGTCCTATCATTTCCAGCACTCTCTTCAACCACATAGTTTGGCAGGCACAATGTGATGCTGCTACAAATTATGCTTCAGTTGTAGACAAGGTTACTATAGGTTGTTTTCTTGAGGACCATGAGATAGCACCTGATCCCATCATGAAAATATACCCCGATGTGCTCTTTCTATCATCTAGATCCCCTGCATAGTTGCTATCAGAGTATCCCATCAGTTTCTCCTCTACATTTCTTCTGTATAAGATACCCAGTTCTGTACTACCTTTGAGATACCTCAAAATGCGCTTGGCTACCATGAAATGCTTCTTCTTAGGACACTCCATGAACCTACTAATGAGGCTCACAACAAACATAAGATCTGGTCTGTGGCTGTGAGGTACATGAGGCTTCCAACAATCTGTTTATACTGAGTTGCATCAGCTAAACCACCTTCTTCATGCTTTGTTAACTTGGTTCCTGGAACTACTGGGTTGTTAACAGTACTGCAGTTTTCCATTCCAAACCTGCAGAGAATTTCCTTTGCATATTTGCTTTGGCACACAAATATTCCTTCCTCATTTGGCGTTACCTCTATTCCTAGGAAGAATCTCATTCTACCTAGATCAGTCATATCAAATTGTTTTTGCATAGACAGCCTGAATTCATCAAATAACTTTGCACAATTACCAGTGTAGATCAAATCATCTACATACAAGCTAACAAGTAATATTCTTTTCTCCTTGTCATGTTTCAAATAAGGTAGGTTCATATGGACACTTATTAAACCCTTCATTCACAAAGTAAGACTCTATTTTGCTATACCAAGCTCGTGGAGCTTGTTTTAGCCCATATAGAGGTTTCTTTAGCTTATACACAAGTTGTTCCTGTCCCTTCTTTTCATACCCCAGTGGCTGTTCAACATACACGGTTTCAATCAATTCTCCATGTAGAAAGGCACTTTTCACATCAAATTGATATACACTCCATCCTCTTGAAGCTGCCAGAGAGAGTATACACCTAATAGTGCCCCATCGTGCTACCGGAGCAAATACTTCACCATAATCCACACCATACTCTTGAGAGTAGCCTTCAACTACTAATCTTGCCTTGTGTTTTTCTATTTTCCATTCTCATTGTATTTGGTCTTATAGACCCATTTCACACCTATTTTCTTACTTCCAGCAAGTAGAGCAGTTAACTCCCAAGTACCATTTCTCTCAATTGCTTCTATTTCAGCTGTCATAACTTTCCTCCATACATCCTTCTTTACTGCTTCTTCATAGTGGAGAGGATCTTCAGTTGGAGTGAAGATTGCTAAGCTTAGCATCTTAACATCTTCACCAGTGAAATAGTCACCCAGATATGAAGGAGGATGCCTATTCCTCCCTTGCTCTGCATTAGTTGCTGTCTCTTGCACTGTGATGGCCTGTATCTCATTTCCATTGCCAGTAGTTTCTGTTCTAGCCTCCTCATTCACATCATCAACCTGTTTAGTACTCTGTTCATTAGCAGCATCTTCATTTTCTACACTTGGTTGCTCATCTTCATTGTCATGACATTCAAATGCACTGCACTTCACTGTTTCACTTGTGCTTTCCTAGTCCCATGCTTCTGACTCATTGAAAGTACCATCTCTACTAACAATGATCTTCTTTGCAATTGGTTCATAGAATCTGTATGCCTTAGATTCTTCACTTGTTCCTAGAAAAATACACTTCACACTCTTATCATCAAGCTTCCTCCTATGAACATCAGGAACACGTACATAAGCCAAGCTTCCAAATATTCTAAGGTGTTTGACTGAGGGTTTCTTTCCAGACCAGGTTTCTTCACGTGTGGTATCTTTGACAGCTAGAGTATGGCATCTATTCAGGAGGTACACTGACCAGTTCACTGCCTCAGGCCAGAAATTCTTTGGTACATTTTTTCCAGCTAACATACTTCTAACCATATTGAAAATAGTTCTATTCTTTCTCTCTGCTACCCCATTCTGTTGGGGCGTATAAGCAGCAGTAAGTTGTCTCTTTATTCCATTCTCATGACAAAAAACATCAAATTCTTTGGAGGTAAACTCCCATCCTCTATCAGTTCTTAAACATCCTATTTCACAACCTGATTCCTTTTCAATCATCACTTTAAAGAAAGTACTTAGAGCAGCAGATTTTTCAGTCAAGAAATAGATCCAGGTCTTTCTACTATAGTCATTGATAACTCATATTTATATGAGTTATTTATGCTCTTATTACTTAACTTAATTCAAGTTCTTAAGTAATATTGTTGTTTAATTAAGTAAATATATGTTGTTTAGTGTAAAAGAGGGTTAGGAGGCGATTATGTGACAAATTGGCACTTTTGGTGCTTTCTTGTTATTTTTAATGTGTTTGTTGATTTCTGACATTAGCGCTATAGCGCGAGACGCTATAGCGTTGGATTCTGCGGTGATGAGAGAAAGCGGAAAAGCGGATTTCTGCGGTTTCCAAACGTGTCGAGATCATTGTAGAAGCAAAGTGAGAGAGCAGTTCTGCATCACCACCCACATTTTGCTTTATAGGACACTTGTCTATTTTGTAATGGTAGTTGGTAATAGTTGGTGGGATGGCTTTCACCTTTTTTGAGAGATATTTTCTTTATATTGAAGTCTTAAAACTTCATCTTCAAGCTTGTTTTTCTTTGGTTCGAAGAGAGGAGAGTTAGAAATAACTCTTAAACTCCATTTTCGTCCAAGCTCCATTTTCACAATAAAGAGTAGATTTTTCTGCAGTCTTTGCGAGAGACGCTATAGCGGCAAGCGCTATAGCAAAGACGGAGCTGTCATCATTTGGAGTGTTTTCCACCTCTTGGTGATTTCGGTTTTATGGCTTTAGGTAACACTTTTATGTTTGTATTTCTTGTGTTGTTGCTCATCATGAGCTAATTCTCTTGTAGTTGGATGCTTAAAGCTTTGTAATGAACCTTTAGTATCGCGTATATAATATTTCACGTTTGGCGTTTCAATCTTTGTGTGTTACTTCTTTCAAACTTGTTTTAGAAATGATCGGCTAAAATAGGTATATTCATGGGTACACACATGGTCCATGATTCGAACTCAAAGATTGATATGAGCGAAAGGTTGTTTAAAGACATTTAACCAATGTTTGCTAAATCTAGACATAGAAAGGCAATAGTTCATAGGGCAAAAGTCGTGGGTTCTTTATTATACAGGGTGAACTTATTTAGAACCTAGACATAGGCATCTTGTAATGAAACCCTGGCGTTAGTGAGTGAAAAGCACAAAAATCATTTGCAACAGCGCTTGACGCTATAGCGTGAGACGCTATAGCGCTTGACGCTATAGCGTGAGACGCTATAGCGCCTTACTTCTGGGAAATTACTTAGCAAAGAGCATTCCAACTACTCTCACTCTGAATTTCTACTTATAATCTATCTTATTTGCTTTTGTACCTTTATGTTGATAACATTAATGATTTGACGACTTGTTATTGTTATTTATGTACTCACTAGCTAAATTACTAATTTAAATATAGAAGTAAACTCAACAATCCTCGTGGGAACGATCTTTACTTATCATTATATTACTTGTTGCGATTGTGTACACTTGCACATCACCTTTTCGCACAACAGTCATCAATAAAGGTAATGAAGTACTTCTTACCTCCATTGGAACTAGGAGTGATTGGACCACATATATCAGAGTGTATCAATTCTAGTTTCTTAGATGCTCTCCAGTTACTTTGCTTTGGAATAGGATCCCTATGTTGCTTACCAACCATACAATCACGACAAACATGTTCTACATCAGTTAGATGAGGTAAACCAGTTACCATACTTTTTTGAGACTAGGTTTTTAGACCTTTAAAGCTAAGATAAACATATCTTCGATGCCACAACCTATACTCATCTAAACCACTGACTTGTAGATACTTAGGGGCCATAACAGAGGCAATAACAACAAATAATTTGTTTGGCCATTTTAGAAGTTATTAACAGTCCTCTTTCTTGATGATAGACCTTACACATATCATCCTTAAACAATATGGCTAATCCTTTTTGCTACAATTGTCCTATACTAAGCAAGTTATTCTTTAATTCCGGAATGAAGAATATACCTGTGATAATCTGGACAATTCCATTGAATTTCAGTTGGATGTTGCCCTTTCCCTCCACCTTCAAGCTATGATTATTCCCCAACTTCACTGAATCTTTGAAACTCTCATCAAGTTCATGAAACCAAACCTTCACTCCGCACATGTGATTGCTGCAACCGGAGTCCAAGAACCACGCTCTCTCAAGATTAGGGCTGCTACCTTTACTGAGATCTTGATAGGTCATTAGAAACATCTCTTCTTCTTCATTGTATCCAGTAAAATTGGTTAACATTTTCTCAAGATTAGGACTGCTACCTTCACTGAGATCTTGATAGGTCATTAGAAGCATCTCTTCTTCTTCATTGTATCCAGCATAATTGGCTTTCTCTCCCGAATTAGGACACTCATACTGATAATGCCCCAATTTGCAGCATTTGTAACATTCTATGGTTTCTTTGTTGACAGGCCCTCTTCCTCTACCACGGCCACCTCTCGTGCCACGTCCTCTACCCCTTACAAAGTTCTTTTCATCATGTGAGACCTTCAATGCCTGCTCATCTTCCTTCTGTCCACGCACTATTTGCTCTTCAACTAACAAACTTCCTTGAAGCTCATCAATCGTCATTTCTTCTACATTGTTTGCTTGTGCGATGGAGCAAACAACGTAAAACAAGTCATCGAATTGAAGCTTTTCAACTACAGAGTCATCGATCTTAGAACCTTTTCAAGTAGGCAACGGATTCGTCTTCTTTCATTTTTAACGCTGAAATCTTCTTCACCTTGGATGAGAATTTTTTCATTCAATCCCACGATCCGGGTATTCTTGCAAAGTAGGCAAGATATTCTCGATCGATTGAAAGAGATAATTCCTGGCCTTCAAATCTTTCATTTTTAACGCATCAAATTCATCTCCTCACAATGTTTGGCGCTCATTGCGAACTCCTTTCTCATTTAACCTCAATGGTTGTAATGACCATCAATGCTTCAATATTCATTGTTACACTTCGAAGATTCTCACTCTCTTTTTCTCTTGAAAGAAATGCGAAAATTAGTAAGGGCTTTGGTACCAATTGTGTAATTATTCACCAAAAGTATTTATACAAGTACTAATCAATTGCTTAAGTCATAACTAACAACTCAAGCTTCTAACTAACTGTAACAGCAATCCTAACAAACTGATTAACTAATTACAGTGAGTTTACTTTTATTACAGCAGTAACTATATTACAATTATCCTAACAAAATCTACTTTACCCGTGCATTTGCACGGGTACAGGGTCTAGTTGATTGTATTGTTGATAAGTAGGTTCCCCAAAAAATTTCCATTGGTCTTGTTTCCATTCTTGATCATAATAATAGTTGTAACCATAATTCATAGTTTTGACCTATTTTGAAGAATCTGAAAAAGAACTATCCAACAAGAGGAATGACTTTGACTAGCAAGAGAAGTTAGTATAAAAACAACGATCATGAAAGTATATGTAGCGACCAAAAAATCCGGAAAAGGATTCTTCAAAGTTCATAGGAAGCCGCCACCGAAATTCTAGTTTAAGGGCAAATTCGGAAAATCCCTTTAGGTTTAAGATAAGGCTTAGTTTAGGGTTCGGGAGTCGTTATGCGTGGGGAAGGTATTAGCACCCCACGACATCCTTTGCCTAATTATTTATGCTTTATTAATATTTACCCTTATTATTTATAATGAAAAAGACTTAATTAATTTTTTTAATTTTTAGTGCTTGACAAGAGTGGACTCTTGCTCCTACGTACCTCCAGATGCAATGGAGGAATCAAAGCTACGTAGTTCTTCCTGAAAAAGGTTTGTTGGTTGGTGTTTTTTAGTGTAGGGGTCCTAGGACTCCTTGACTATCTGTACTCATCGATTCTAGGGATGTTGACTAACCCGATTGTACAACCGACTTAGTCCCCTACTTTGTGAAAGTATATTTGTTGAGGTTTTTTTTGAAAGAAGTTTGTTTGATGTGAGGTGAGTTGGTTTTAGAATAGGTATTCTAGAACTCTGAATCTGACTCATTATTAGTTCTAGAACATTGACTAACCAGGTTGTACAACCGACTTAGTCCCCTATTTTTGGGAAAAATGATTTATTCATATTTTTATGAGTTTTTAGGATTCTTGAATGCATGCTGACTCATTGGTCCTAGGATGATGACTAACCGGTTGTACAACCGACTTAGTCTTTTATTTGATTTTGGATAGGAAAAATATTTAATTATTTTCGGTTATTATTTTTTAGAAGAGTAGGAAAGATAAATAATTAGAGGAACTAGAAAAATGGTTTTTATTAATGCGATTTGACAGAGGTGAGCTCTCCCCTCTGCTCCTACATACCCTTTGGTAGGGGATCAAATCACATGTAGTTCTTAATATAAATATTTGTATGTTTGGTATTTTTTAATTTAACATTTTTGGTAAAAAGTGATTTTTGGTGAGTAATAAAATGAATGAAAAGGAAATAGTTAAAAAAGAAACGAGTAAGTGGGAAAAAGTAATCAAGGATATGCATTAGTAATAGGGTGTTGTATTATTAAAATGGGAGGTGTGAATAGTAAATGAAGAACCCACATTGGGTCATGGGTGATGGTCTAAGAGATGGGTTTATGGACATGGAGGATGTATAATGAAAACTATGGGGTTTAAATGACAATCTGATTAATTGTTAAAAATTAAAATTACAATGAATTAATAAAAGAAGAGAAATATATATAAAAAAAACTCATCAGCTAAACCCTAAGTTTTCCCCTCCAAATCTAAGTTCTCTCTAATCAAATTAATATGGATAGCCTCTGGTTCAAAAAAACATTTGATTCAATCCTATTTCATTTGTTTTGATTTGTTTGTTTTGCTGTGATCTATTTTTTGAGTTTGGTTTGTTTAGAGAATCACTGATTTTAAGTTAAATCTGTTGGAAGACTAGTTCTCATGTTACTAGCATATTTACAGTAACAGTATTTCTAAGAAAGACAGGACAGAAACTGAGTTAGGTTATTTTTCAGTTAATATACATACAGTTTTATCACTCTTTTCTGATTTATAATACACACTGTTCTTTGTAAATTAGTCTAATGTATACTAAAATTAGATAACACGAAAACACTATTGCTAACCTCCTTTCCAAACTCACGATCTTCTTTTGTTATTCTTTGTTTCATCGTTCTCTCCTTGCTGTCACGATCCTTGCTGCTACCGCCGTCTTTGATCTGCTGCTTTTGTTACCGCTATTGTTGATAACTGCTAATCCTTGTATTTCAGTGGATTAGGATTCTGACTGTGAACCCTAATCCTTTTGAGGTGGTTTTTGCGGTGTTCTTGTGTCTCCTTTTGACTGAGGGTAGATCACATATTTATACTAGAAAATTAGGTCTTGACCATTAATGGATTGATTTACCCTGATTTGATTTGTTTTCAGATACTTGGAGAGGAAGATTAGGGTTTTAAGAGAGCTTGAAGATCCATGCCCAGCTGCTACTTGGGCTAAAAGTGTTTTATTTTGTATTTTTTTTTATTTATTTTCGGATTTGGCTTTTTGTGTATTTTTAGCATCACTTTTTTTGCATTTTGGACCCCTTTTTGGACTTTTAGACACCTATACATTGTAATAAAACTAAATTACATTTTTTTCACATTTTTGGACTAAATATTGTCTAAATAAATTAAATAAACAAATTAATTAAAAAGATGTCGAGCCAAATACAAAAGCGAGAACGGGCCGGACTAGACAAATACGCTAAAACGAGACCCAAATAGAAGAAATGGGCTTGTTAACTAACAACACTAAAATTAACTTGGAGTCGCATTCTTAGGCCTGAATTGAAGAGATAAGTCAAATTTTGAGAAAAATGACTTTGGTAGACCTACTTATGTACGACTAAACCCAAATACGGAGATTAAATTGAAGAACGTACGAAAAGATCGATCATTCGCGTGCATGCTTAATTTAAACAACGGTATTTCGATTTAGTTGAACGGGGTGATTGAAATTGTTCGGGTTAGTAACCGAGATGCTATACTAATAATTCTCGTAATCATGCGACTCCAAAACACGACTATAATAAAAATAAACGACTAAAACAAGAAAAAGAAGACGGACAAAATTGGGGTATAACAGCTGCCCCTCTTTATTAGTATTTTACTAGAAAGTGATGAGTTCTCGAACTTTCGTAGTAGAAATAGGAATAAAGATAAGATAGACGCTAATTTTGTCCGTTTTAAGGAAGTGGAAGGTTTGAGAGATAAGAGGAGTGATTAATACTTGGCGCATTAACCAAGAGTTGAATGAAGGGTCAACAAGGACACGAAGGAGCACTAAGGCTCGAAGGACCACTCGTGGTCCGGAAGGTCGCCTAGGCCTTAATTGAAGGACCATCGTGTAGTGCGAAGGAGCGCAACTAGCTACGGTACTAGTAAAGCGGTGCGAGGGGGCCTTTATATTCGAAAGCGGCCATGATGGGTCAAGATCGGTCTAGAAGCGATATGTTGACCATGAAGGGCGCCCACGCGTGTCTTAGGCCGACACAACTAGTCCGAAGGACCACGCGGGATCTGCGAAGGTCCGCCGGGCTCGACTCCGACGTTGCGACCTGGGCCACTTAGGGCACTGCTCTGAAGGACCACTTGGGGTCTATAGGGATCAACCTGGTGATCCGTGATATGATATGAGATCAACGCTTAAAGCGCTGATTTTAGAGGAACAAAATATAGGGACTGACACTTATCGTGTTTATCCGAGCATACCTAACAAATGCATCTTCCCGAGGAGGGAAAAGATTTCTTCATTTGGCAATGCAATTAATGGTGCACGCGTACGTGCAATGATTGGTATCTGGTGGAATGATTTTTTTCTTTTTGTTTTTTGCTTTTTTGCTTGTTACGTAATAAATGCATGAAATGCAAATGTGAATATGATGCAAATGAAATGATTGGATGCAAATGCTATGGTCCATGGTGCGATGATATGAAATGATTGATTGGGTGTAGAAACATTTTTTGTGATGATGAGATGTGAGGCTTTGGATACGAGAGGCGGAGATGAATATGGATCATTCTTTGGAAAAGTTAGTTTTGATTCAAACTTCGGCAATCTCAAGGTCGTTATCTACAGACACTGACGTGAAAAGGTACTTGACTGTATTTGCAAGCTCGTTCATTTTTCTCTTCCATTATGATGCCCCATGATGACCGAAGTTTGTGTCCACAAAGTTACCTAAGTGGATTTTTAGCATCATATGATCAACTTGTGTTTTCTCTCTCTGAAGCGTTGTTTTGTGAAGATGTATAGTAGTGCGAATATAGATGAATGAGTCAGTTAACTTGGGGTTCTAAAGACCTAGGGTGTGGACATTTGTGGCACATGAAGGGATGAATGACTGACTGGTCTTTGTCAAGGTCATGAAAGGTAGGTTTTCCCAAGCCAAGAAATGCAGGACTACCCCAATTTAGATTTGATGACGGTGAGTGAATAACTTGCCCCTGTCTAGTGGTGACAAGCTAGGGGTGTAGAAGATGATGAATTGGGAAGGCATTGGCTTTGGAATGAAAGGTGGCAAGTAGGAGATGTTGTCTCAACCCATAGAGTTTGATGCTTCCCTAATTATGGTAAGGACAAGATTGCCCCGACTAGAGTAGAAACATTTAGAATAGTGAGTTGAGAAATTGCCCCGGTATGGTTTTTGGCTGTGAATATGGCAAGGGGATGAGATGGGTGTAGGGTGAATTTTCCCATTTGAAGGTGGAGTGAAGAGCGACAGGATTGCCCCACTTGGAATGGTATTTCGAATGGTTGGCTTTAGTGAGATTGGGAAAGGTGACGGAGTTAGGGTTATGGGTTTTTGGAGATGGTCAAATGCGGTTGTATAGACTGGGAGTGGCATGGGACGGATACTGGACAAATTTCCCCAAGTTCAAATGGAATAGATGGTAAAAGGGGTGCCCCACTTTAGGATCTAGGTAACGATCCTAGCATGAACTTTGGGTTGTTTTGAGAATGACTCTCAGACTATGATAGTCTTGAGCTTGCTATGATGAAAGCTACACTTGGTGATCAATAGACCTTGTCTTGGTATAATTGTAACTTGGATGGATCTCATAGTGCAAGTCCTCTGATTTTTCCTTTATTTGAGTTTTTTTTTTTTTGAGATACATTTTTTTGAGCAAATAAATAAACTTATTTGTCCTAAGATTAAAACTTTGAGAAAACAAAAGCAATCGGTCATTGATCAGAATGGATTTTTGGAGTTGTAATGAAGGAAATGGTTATGAGTGTTTGAGGTTTTATTGAGATAGTAGTTGATGTGCCTCATGGTAGAATGGACCTGTTTAGGATCGTCACTTGGCCAAGGGTTTGTGGAGGGTAGGATATTGAGGCCAAAGGAAGGGTTTGAGGATTGATGAGACAAATGATTTTTATTCAGCAGTGTAGTTTGGCTAATGGTTAATGGCTTATGAAAGAAGGGTTTATTAGGCTCAAAAGAGTGTTTGAGGGTCTATGTCTCGTGGTAGAATGGATCTGTTTAGATGGATTAATGAAGGATATGACATTGGGAAGTGTTTGAGGGTTTATTCCAGACAAGGATCTCTTATGCGTTTAATTGTACGAAATATCAGCTCACTACTTTTACTTTTTTTTTTGGGATTTTTCAATCCTTTTTTTTTTGACTTCACTCTTTTGTGATTTTTGCTTCTCTTTCTGGGTGAGCTGATAAAGGTGATACGCAATTTTCGATGTGAGATAGATCTTTGTCTAAGGTGATTGGAAGTTTCTTTGGATTTTGGCTTAAGGTGGGTAGCGAAGGTTTTTTCGAGGACATGGGAAGATGGTCAAAGATGGTCAAACTTCATTTCAAATCATGATTGCTTGATCTCTCAAAAATTAACTCAAGGACAATATATTACTTATTTTATATACTTGCTCTTTTTCTTTATTTCTTTTCATGCTCTAATTTTTGCTTAGGCTGCTCTTACGAGTTTTCAACCTAACGAGCTTCTTTTGATTTTATTTTTTGTAAAGGACTTGCACCAAGGGAATACAATGTTGACAAGGTATTTTAGAGATAACAAATTTGCCCCAGTATGGAGGACCTAAAGTGTTATTTCATCAGTGAGAACAAACCAAAGAGTCGACTAGGTAGGGGAGTATGTACTTTGGGTGGTCCGGGTGGGATTAGACTTGGACGGGGGATGATGATAATGTAGGTACATTAACTGACTCAAACAAGAATGAAGACACATGTCACACACAAAGCACTACATGAATGCTTTGTAGAGAGTTTAACATCAGTTTTAACATGAAAGGAATTTTTGGTGGACCATTTCGTTCATTCATCATGGGGTGGACGAGATGCAACGCTTTGTTGATAAAAATGTGATCGTGCTGCTAATTTGAAAAATTGAGTGCCTTTGAACACCTTGAGGTTGCAACGAAGTATGGCTAAACTTTTTCCAAAATGAATGATTTATTTAACAAGAATGTCTCACCTCTTATCACAATTTTTTTCTAGAATTATGCTCATCATTTTTTTTGGTAATGCATGAGGTAACTATGCAAATGAATGAGTGTGCATGAAATGCGAATGAATGTATGTGAAATGCGAATGTAATGATAATGTATGTGAATGAAATGATAATATATGATTTTATTTATCGCGTCGGGGAGTTATAAGTTTTACGTTTGGAGAGTAAAGTACAAAGTTTGACGTTGACTTTAGCATGCATGGCTTCTCTCCAAAATAAAGCTTTTAATTCTCAGGCGGTCGTAACATAAGATGTTTATTTTGTTTTTTGTAATGCAAAGAAAAAATGCATGAGGTATGGTTTCTAAGAAACTTGCGGTAAATAATGATTTGGGTTTTCGACTTTTTGATTTTTTTTTTTTTTGGATAAAAGACGGTAAGCACAAATATTTGTTTCAATGCAAGGGTATGAAGCTCCTTTGTGACCCTAGAAAGGTAACTTACGGAGTGGGTCTAAGGTTTCTTTTATAGTGAACCTCACAAGGATGGTTCTAAAGAATCCTACACATGGTCCCTAGAGCCAAGGACCCAGTCAAGAATATGACCCCCAACAATAGGCAAGCTATTAGAAGGATAGCATCCTTAAAGGAATCAAACTCTAGGTGAGATTTTCATGACCACCCAACGAGACGTGCACGTCTCGCGCAGCCATCACTACGCAATCTCGTTCTAACTTAGGTTTGCACTCGAGTCGGGTAGAGGACTTTTCTCACATGTGTGTGATGTGTAGAGGTGTAGTGTGTGTAGGAGCAATTTAAAAACAACCCAAAGCTGCAAACAGACAAACAAACATATATACAAATATCGTCTTCTATCCTAGGGTTTTACACAAATAAATAACATAATTATGCAAAAGCAAATAAATAAAAAAAGGGTAAAAATTGAATTAGTCCTAAATTAATTAGACTAGGTTTTGACTCTCTAAAAATAAATAAATCCCCAGTGAAGTCGCCAGCTGTAGCGACCAAAAAATCCGGAAGAGGATTCTTCAAAGTTCATAGGAAGCCGCCACCGAAATTCTAGTTTAAGGGCAAATTCGGAAAATCCCTTTAGGTTTAAGATAAGGCTTAGTTTAGGGTTCGGGAGTCGTTATGCGTGGGGAAGGTATTAGCACCCCACGACATCCTTTGCCTAATTATTTATGCTTTATTAATATTTACCCTTATTATTTATAATGAAAAAGACTTAATTAATTTTTTTAATTTTTAGTGCTTGACAAGAGTGGACTCTTGCTCCTACGTACCTCCAGATGCAATGGAGGAATCAAAGCTACGTAGTTCTTCCTGAAAAAGGTTTGTTGGTTGGTGTTTTTTAGTGTAGGGGTCCTAGGACTCCTTGAACTGTACAGCTCACTGATTCCTAGGACGCTGACTAACCCGATTGTACAACCGACTTAGTCCCCTACTTTGTGAAAGTATATTTTTTGAGGTTTTTTTGAAAGAAGTTTGTTTGATGTGAGGTGAGTTGGTTTTAGAATAGGTATTCTAGAACTCCTGAACTGTACAGCTCATTAGTTCTAGAACGCTGACTAACCCGGTTGTACAACCGACTTAGTCCCCTATTTTTGGGAAAAATGATTTATTCATATTTTTATGAGTTTTTAGGATTACTGAACTGTACAGCTCATTGGTCCTAGGATGATGACTAACCCGGTTGTACAACCGACTTAGTCTTTTATTTGATTTTGGATAGGAAAAATATTTAATTATTTTCGGTTATTATTTTTTAGAAGAGTAGGAAAGATAAATAATTAGAGGAACTAGAAAAAATGGTTTTTATTAATGCGATTGACAGAGGTGAGCTCTCCCCTCTGCTCCTACATACCCTTTGGTAGGGGATCAAATCACATGTAGTTCTTAATATAAATATTTGTATGTTTGGTATTTTTTAATTTAACATTTTTGGTAAAAAGTGATTTTTGGTGAGTAATAAAATGAATGAAAAGGAAATAGTTAAAAAAGAAACGAGTAAGTGGGAAAAAGTAATCAAGGATATGCATTAGTAATAGGGTGTTGTATTATTAAAATGGGAGGTGTGAATAGTAAACAGAAGAACCCACATTTGGGTCATGGACTGATGGTCTAAGAGATGGGTTTATGGACATGGAGGATGTATAATGAAAACTATGGGGTTTAAATGACAATCTGATTAATTGTTAAAAATTAAAATTACAATGAATTAATAAAAGAAGAGAAATATATATAAAAAAAACTCATCAGCTAAACCCTAAGTTTTCCCCTCCAAATCTAAGTTCTCTCTAATCAAATTAATATGGATAGCCTCTGGTTCAAAAAACATTTGATTCAATCCTATTCCATTTGTTTTGATTTGTTTGTTTTGCCTGTGATCTATTTTTGAGTTTGGTTTGTTTAGAGAATCACTGATTTTAAGTTAAATCTGTTGGAAGACTAGTTCTCATGTTACTAGCATATTTACAGTAACAGTATTTCTAAGAAAGACAGGACAGAAACTGAGTTAGGTTATTTTTCAGTTAATATACATACAGTTTTATCACTCTTTTCAGATTTATAATACACACTGTTCTTTGTAAATTAGTCTAATGTATACTAAAATTAGATAACACGAAAACACTATTGCTAACCTCCTTTCCGGCCACGATCGATCTTTTTGTTATTCTTCAAGCATCGGTTCTCTCTCCTTCTTCATCACGATCCTTGCTGCTACCGCCGTAGTCTTTGATCTGCTTTGCTTTTGTTACCGCTTATTGTTGATAATCGCTAATCCTTGTATTTGGTGGATTAGGATTTCGATTGTGAACCTAATCCTTTTGAGGTGGTTTTTGCGGTGTTCTTGTGTCTCCTTTTGACCGAGGGTAGATCACATATTTATACTAGAAAATTAGGTCTTGACCATTAATGGATTGATTTACCCCGATTTGATTTGTTTTGGATACTTGGAGAGGAAGATTAGGGTTTTAAGAGAGCTTGAAGATCCAAGCCCAAACTGCTACTTGGGCTAAAAGTGTTTTATTTTGTATTTTTTTATTTATTTTCGGATTTGGCTTTTTGTGTATTTTTAGCATCACTTTTTTGCATTTTGGACCCCTTTTTGGACTTTTAGACACCTATACATTGTAATAAAACTAAATTACATTTTTTTCACATTTTTGGACTAAATATTGTCTAAATAAATTAAATAAACAAATTAATTAAAAAGATGTCGAGCCAAATACAAAAGCGAGAACGGGCCGGACTAGACAAATACGCTAAAACGAGACCCAAATAGAAGAAATGGGCTTGTTAACTAACAACACTAAAATTAACTTGGAGTCGCATTCTTAGGCACGAATTGAAGAGATAAGTCAAATTTTGAGAAAAATGACTTTGGTAGACCTACTTATTATATACGACTAAACCCAAATACGGAGATTAAATTGAAGAACGTACGAAAAGATCGATCATTCGCGTGCATGCTTAATTTAAACAACGGTATTTCGATTTAGTTGAACGGGGTGATTGAAATTGGTTCGGGTTAGTAACCGAGATGCTATACTAATAATTCTCGTAATCATGCGACTCCAAAACACGACTATAATAAAAATAAACGACTAAAAAACAAGAAAAAGAAGACGGACAAAATTGGGGTATAATAATTTGCCCTCTTTATTAGTATTTTACTAGAAAGTGATGAGTTCTCGAACTTTCGTAGTAGAAATAGGAATAAAGATAAGATAGACGCTAATTTTGTCCGTTTAAGGGGGAAGTGGAAGGTTTGAGAGATAAGAGGGAGTGATTAATACTTGGCGCATTAACCAAGAGTTGAATGAAGGGTCAACAAGGACTGAAGGAGCACTAAGGCTCGAAGGACCACTCGTGGTCCGGAAGGTCGCCTAGGCCTTAATTGAAGGACCATCGTGGTAGTCAAGGAGCGCAACTAGCTACGGTACTAGTAAAACGGCTCGAGGGGGCCTTTATATTCGAAAGCGGCCATGATGGGTCAAGATCGGTCTAGAAGCGATATGTTGACCATGAAGGGCGCCCATCGTGTCTTAGGCCGACACAACTAGTCCGAAGGACCACGCGGGGTCGCGAAGGTCCGCCGGGCTCGACTCGACGTTGCGACTGGGCCACTTTAGTAGGGCAGCGCTCACGAAGGACCACTTGGGGTCTATAGGGATCAACACGGTGATCCGTGATATGATATGAGATCAACGCTAAAGCGGCGATTCTAGAGGAACAAAATATAGGGACCGACACTTATCGTGTTTATCCGAGCATACCTAACAAATGCATCTTCCCAGGAGGAAAAGATTTCTTCATTTGGCAATGCAATTAATGGTGCACGCGCACGCAATGATTGGTATCTGGTGGAATGATTTTTTCTTTTTGTTTTTGCTTTTTGCTTGTTACGTAATAAATGCATGAAATGCAAATGTGAATATGATGCAAATGAAATGATTGGATGCAAATGCTATGGTCCATGGTGCGATGATATGAAATGATTGATTGGGTGTAGAAACATTTTTGTGATGATGAGATGTGAGGCTTTGGATACGAGAGGCGGAGATGAATATGGATCATTCTTTGGAAAAGTTAATTTTGATTCAAACTTCGGCAATCTCAAGGTCGTTATTCACTGATTAATCGACGTGAAAAGGTACTTTGATGTATTTGCAAGCTCGTTCATTTTCTCTTCCATTATGATGCCCCATGATGACCGAAGTTTGTGTCCACAAAGTTACCTAAGTGGATTTTTAGCATCATATGATCAACTTGTGTTTTCTCTCTCAAGCGTTGTTTTGTGAAGATGTATAGTAGTGCGAATATAGATGAATGAGTCGATTAACTTGGGGTTCTAAAGACCTAGGGTGTGGACATTTGTGGCACATGAAGGGATGAATGGTATGTGGTCTTTGTCAAGGTCATGAAAGGTAGGTTTTCCCAAGCCAAGAAATGCAGGACTACCCCAATTTAGATTTGATGACGGTGAGTGAATAACTTGCCCCTGTCTAGTGGTGACAAGCTAGGGGTGTAGAAGATGATGAATTGGGAAGGCATTGGCTTTGGAATGAAAGGTGGCAAGTAGGAGATGTTGTCTCAACCCATAGAGTTTGATGCTTCCCTAATTATGGTAAGGACAAGATTGCCCCGACTAGAGTAGAAACATTTAGAATAGTGAGTTGAGAAATTGCCCCGGTATGGTTTTTGGCTGTGAATATGGCAAGGGGATGAGATGGGTGTAGGGTGAATTTTCCCATTTGAAGGTGGAGTGAAGAGCGACAGGATTGCCCCACTTGGAATGGTATTTCGAATGGTTGGCTTTAGTGAGATTGGGAAAGGTGACGGAGTTAGGGTTATGGGTTTTGGAGATGGTCAAATGCGTTGTATAGGGTGGGAGTGGCATGGGACGGATCATGGACAAATTTCCCCAAGTTCAAATGGAATAGATGGTAAAAGGGGTGCCCCACTTTAGGATCTAGGTAACGATCCTAGCATGAACTTTGGGTTGTTTTGAGAATGACTCTCAGACTATGATAGTCTTGAGCTTGCTATGATGAAAGCTACACTTGGTGATCAATAGACCTTGTCTTGGTATAATTGTAACTTGGATGGATCTCATAGTGCAAGTCCTCCGATTTTTCCTTTATTTGAGTTTTTTTTTTTTGAGATACATTTTTTGAGCAAATAAATAAACTTATTTGTCCTAAGATTAAAACTTTGAGAAAACAAAAGCAATCGGTCATTGATCAGAATGGATTTTTGGAGTTGTAATGAAGGAATGGTTATGAGTGTTTGAGGTTTTATTGAGATAGTAGTTGATGTGCCTCATGGTAGAATGGACTGTTTAGGATCGTCACTTGGCGAGGGTTTGTGGAGGGTAGGATATTGAGGCCAAAGGAAGGGTTTGAGGATTGATGAGACAAATGATTTTTATTCAGCAGTGTAGTTTGGCTAATGGTTAATGGCTTATGAAAGAAGGGTTTATTAGGCTCAAAAGAGTGTTTGAGGGTCTATGTCTCGTGGTAGAATGGATCTGTTTAGATGGATTAATGAAGGATATGACATTGGGAAGTGTTTGAGGGTTTATTCCAGACAATGATCTCTTATGCGTTTAATTGTACGAAATATCAGCTCACTACTTTTACTTTTTTTTTTGGGATTTTTCAATCCTTTTTTTTTTGACTTCACTCTTTTGTGATTTTTGCTTCTCTTTCTGGGTGAGCTGATAAAGGTGATACGCAATTTTCGATGTGAGATAGATCTTTGTCTAAGGTGATTGGAAGTTTCTTTGGATTTTGGCTTAAGGTGGGTAGCGAAGGTTTTTTCGAGGACATGGGAAGATGGTCAAAGATGGTCAAACTTCATTTCAAATCATGATTGCTTGATCTCTCAAAAATTAACTCAAGGACAATATATTACTTATTTTATATACTTGCTCTTTTTCTTTATTTCTTTTCATGCTCTAATTTTTGCTTAGGCTGCTCTTACGAGTTTTCAACCTAACGAGCTTCTTTTGATTTTATTTTTTGTAAAGGACTTGCACCAAGGAATACAATGTTGACAAGGTATTTTAGAGATAACAAATTTGCCCCAGTATGGAGGACCTAAAGTGTTATTTCATCAGTGAGAACAAACCAAAGAGTCGACTAGGTAGGGGAGTATGTACTTTGGGTGGTCCGGGTGGGATTAGACTTGGACGGGGGATGATGACAATGTAGGTACATTAACTGACTCAAACAAGAATGAAGACACATGTCACACACAAAGCACTACACGAATGCTTTGTAGAGAGTTTAACATCGCTTTAACATGAAAGGAATTTTTGGTGGACCATTTCGTTCATTCATCATGGGGTGGACGAGATGCAACGCTTTGTTGATAAAAATGTGATCGTGCTGCTAATTTGAAAAATTGAGTGCCTTTGAACACCTTGAGGTTGCAACGAAGTATGGCTAAACTTTTTCCAAAATGAATGATTTATTTAACAAGAATGTCTCACCTCTTATCACAATTTTTTCTAGAATTATGCTCATCATTTTTTTGGTAATGCATGAGGTAACTATGCAAATGAATGAGTGTGCATGAAATGCGAATGAATGTATGTGAAATGCGAATGTAATGATAATGTATGTGAAATGAAATGATAATATATGATTTTATTTATCGCGTCGGGAGTTATAAGTTTTACGTTTGGAGAGTAAAGTACAAAGTTTGACTTTGACTTTAGCATGCATGGCTTCTCTCCAAAATAAAGCTTTTAATTCTCAGGCGGTCGTAACATAAGATGTTTATTTTGTTTTTTGTAATGCAAAGAAAAAATGCATGAGGTATGGTTTCTAAGAAACTTGCGGTAAATAATGATTTGGGTTTTCGACTTTTTGATTTTTTTTTTTGGATAAAAGACGGTAAGCACAAATATTTGTTTCAATGCAAGGGTATGAAGCTCCTTTGTGACCCTAGAAAGGTAACTTACGGAGTGGGTCTAAGGTTTCTTTTATAGTGAACCTCACAAGGATGGTTCTAAAGAATCCTACACATGGTCCCTAGAGCCAAGGACCCCAGTCAAGAATACTGACCCCAACAATAGGCAAGCTATTAGAAGGGATAGCATCCTTAAAAGGAATCAAACTCTAGGTGAGATTTTCATGACCACCCAACGAGACGTACGTCTCGCAGGCCATCACTACGCAATCTCGTTCTAACTTAGGTTTGCACTCGAGTCCGGGTAGAGGACTTTTCTCACATGTGTGTGATGTGTAGAGGTGTAGTGTGTGTAGGAGCAATTTAAAAACAACCCAAAGCTGCAAACAGACAAACAAACATATATACAAATATCGTCTTCTATCCTAGGGTTTTACACAAATAAATAACATAATTATGCAAAAGCAAATAAATAAAAAAAGGGTAAAAATTGAATTAGTCCTAAATTAATTAGACTAGGTTTTGACTCTCTAAAAATAAATAAATCCCCAGTGAAGTCGCCAGTTGTAGCGACCAAAAAATCCGGAAAAGGATTCTTCAAAGTTCATAGGAAGCCGCCACCGAAATTCTAGTTTAAGGGCAAATTCGGAAAATCCCTTTAGGTTTAAGATAAGGCTTAGTTTAGGGTTCGGGAGTCGTTATGCATGGGGAAGGTATTAGCACCCCACGACATCCTTTGCCTAATTATTTATGCTTTATTAATATTTACCCTTATTATTTATAATGAAAAAGACTTAATTAATTTTTTTAATTTTTAGTGCTTGACAAGAGTGGACTCTTGCTCCTACGCACCTCCGGATGCAATGGAGGAATCAAAGCTACGTAGTTCTTCCCGAAAAAGGTTTGTTGGTTGTGTGTTTTTAGTGTAGGGTCCTAGGACTCCTTGAACTGTCTGACTCATCGATTCCTAGATGTTGACTAACCCGATTGTACAACCGACTTAGTCCCCTACTTTGTGAAAGTATATTTTTGAGGTTTTTTGAAAGAAGTTTGTTTGATGTGAGGTGAGTTGGTTTTAGAATAGGTATTCTAGAACTCTGAACTGCATCTGACTCATTAGTTCTAGAACGCTGACTAACCTTAGGTTGTACAACCGACTTAGTCCCCTATTTTTGGGAAAAATGATTTATTCATATTTTTATGAGTTTTTAGGATTCTTGAATGCATGTACTCATTGGTCTAGGATGATGACTAACCGGTTGTACAACCGACTTAGTCTTTTATTTGATTTTGGATAGGAAAAATATTTAATTATTTTCGGTTATTATTTTTAGAAGAGTAGGAAAGATAAATAATTAGAGGAACTAGAAAAAATGGTTTTTATTAATGCGATTGTGAGGTGAGCTCTCCCCTGCTGCTCCTACATACCCTTTGGTAGGGGATCAAATCACATGTAGTTCTTAATATAAATATTTGTATGTTTGGTATTTTTAATTTAACATTTTTGGTAAAAAGTGATTTTTGGTGAGTAATAAAATGAATGAAAAGAAAATAGTTAAAAAAAGAAGCGAGTAAGTGGGAAAAAGTAATCAAGGATATGCATTAGTAATAGGGTGTTGTATTATTAAAATGGGAGGTGTGAATAGTAAAATGAAGAACCCACATTTGGGTCATGGGTGATGGTCTAAGAGATGGGTTTATGGACATGGAGGATGTATAATGAAAACTATGGGGTTTAAATGACAATCGATTAATTGTTAAAAATTAAAATTACAATGAATTAATAAAAGAAGAGAAATATATATAAAAAAACTCATCAGCTAAACCTAAGTTTTCCCCTCCAAATCTAAGTTCTCTCTAATCAAATTAATATGGATAGCCTCCGGTTCAAAAAACATTTGATTCAATCCTATTCCATTTGTTTTGATTTGTTTGTTTTGCTGTGATCTATTTTTGAGTTTGGTTTGTTTAGAGAATCACTGATTTTAAGTTAAATCTGTTGGAAGACTAGTTCTCATGTTACTAGCATATTTCTGAGAATGATATTTCTAAGAAAGACAGATGTAAACCGAGTTAGGTTATTTTTCGGTTAATATACATACGTTTTATCACTCTTTTCAGATTTATAATACACACTGTTCTTTGTAAATTAGTCTAATGTATACTAAAATTAGATAACACGAAAACACTATTGCTAACCTCCTTTCCAGCTTCTGATCTTCTTTTGTTATTGCTGTTTACTGGTTCTCTCCTTGCTGTTGCCACGATCCTTCTTTGCTACCGCCGTCTTTGATCTGCTGCTTTTGTTACCGCTATTGTTGATAACTGCTAATCCTTGTATTTCAGTGGATTAGGATTCTGACTGTGAACCCTAATCCTTTTGAGGTGGTTTTTTGCAGTGTTCTTGTGTCTCCTTTTGACTGAGGGTAGATCACATGTTTATACTAGAAAATTAGGTCTTGACCATTAATGGATTGATTTACCCTGATTTGATTTGTTTTCAGATACTTGGAGAGGAAGATTAGGGTTTTAAGAGAGCTTGAAGATCCAAGCCCAGCTGCTACTTGGGCTAAAAGTGTTTTATTTTGTATTTTTTTTATTTATTTTCGGATTTGGCTTTTTGTGTATTTTTAGCATCACTTTTTTTGCATTTTGGACCCCTTTTTGGACTTTTAGACACCTATACATTGTAATAAAACTAAATTACATTTTTTTCACATTTTTGGACTAAATATTGTCTAAATAAATTAAATAAACAAATTAATTAAAAAGATGTCGAGCCAAATACAAAAGCGAGAACGGGCCGGACTAGACAAATACGCTAAAACGAGACCCAAATAGAAGAAATGGGCTTGTTAACTAACAACACTAAAATTAACTTGGAGTCGCATTCTTAGGCCTGAATTGAAGAGATAAGTCAAATTTTGAGAAAAATGACTTTGGTAGACCTACTTATGTACGACTAAACCCAAATACGGAGATTAAATTGAAGAACGTACGAAAAGATCGATCATTCGCGTGCATGCTTAATTTAAACAACGGTATTTCGATTTAGTTGAACGGGGTGATTGAAATTAGTTCGGGTTAGTAACCGAGATGCTATACTAATAATTCTCGTAATCATGCGACTCCAAAACACGACTATAATAAAAATAAACGACTAAAACAAGAAAAAGAAGATGGA
Organism: Oxytropis ochrocephala; assembly: GCA_020916435.1. Taxonomy (NCBI): domain Eukaryota; kingdom Viridiplantae; phylum Streptophyta; class Magnoliopsida; order Fabales; family Fabaceae; genus Oxytropis; species Oxytropis ochrocephala. The sequence goes on along the minus strand of CM037090.1, from coordinate 60,122,626 downwards.
CAAAATTGGGGTATAACAGTATATATATACAAATCACTAAGAGCATAAAATATGTCGCAATGCTCTTAATATTCACTCAAATCCCCAAGAAAGGAGCAAAATTTTGATAAGACTTTTTCTTGAATTCGTGTTATAGTCGTACTAATACAGCGTATCGTATCATGGTCGTATCCATAGGAATTTGGTAGTACTAATGAGTCATTCAACTATTCTTATTCTAAAGTGAAGCGTAAAGATAAGGTAGTTGTTGTTTGCATGAAAACTGAATTTAGGAATATAAAGGGTTGTGATTCAATTAGTTAAAAGCATTGGGACTAAATTTAATCAACTCTTTCTAGAGGTATGTATATGATCCTTCATTAATCCTATGCAAATCCTAGTATTGATTTATCTTACCATTTCATCCTACAATGTTAATTCCTTAATCAAAGTAGAAAAAATCTATTGAGTTAGACAAATGATGATTCATCACTCACTTGAATAAACAATAGCATTAAGCTTAGGTAACAAGACTATAACATCAATTCTATTCCTAGATATTGAATTATATAGGTGATTTCAACTAGATCAAACACAATACATAGTTTTCCAACTAAATATCATATCATAAATCATTCAACAGGTGATCAAGCTATCAAAAGCATTAAACATGATATGAAATCACTAAATCAATACATAGATTAAACATAGAATCAACAAAGATCAGTTTTCATGCATAGATAAGAGGTTGACTACATCTAATTCAAATAAAAGAGAGTTAGCAATCCATTCCCATGGGTGCTTTACAAAAATAAAAGAGTAGGAATTGAAGAACAATCAAAATTACCACTTTTTCAAGCTTCCCTATGATGAATCTTCACTTTTTTCTTGCCTTGGTTCGTGCCCTTGTGTTATCCTCCTTCTAAGATATCTGAATCTCCAAAAACAAACTGAAGAATGCCCTTTTATAGTTGTGATGAAAAACAGAGTCAGCTACTTTTGGCTGAGCCGCACAGCTTATGACTAAGCCACACAATGTATTTGGAGATTACTCAATCATGAAGAAAGATATTATTGCTTAGCACAATCCATGATGGTTTAGCCACTTTTATAGTAACATTCTATCCTTTTTTTCGTTTAGCCAGCGTATATATGGCTTAGCCAAATTTCTCAACAGTGGCTCCCTTCTCTATGTATCAATTTGGCTTGGTCATAGTAGATTTGGCTTAGCCAAACTTCTCAGAAATTCTTCTTTCTCTTCATTCTTCAATCTTTTTCGCTTGAACTGATTATCAAATCTTAATCTTCAATTCTTTCATCTGTTTCAAGCTACAAAAAGGGATTAAAATGTACAAAGTTCATAATCACATAACCTACTTAAATAAAAATAAATCAAATTAACACATTTGGGGGTTCGATAATAGAAAATTCATTTCAATACATTCAATAAGTTGCATTATTTTCAAACCAAATTCAAGTATATTTGCACTTATCACTTTCTACCTCAGCTTTGATTTGAGGCATCAGCTGAGGGTTGAACCTCCTAAGTGGCTGCTTGTGAGGCTTGCACCCATCCTTGATAGGCAACCGATGTTCCACCAAAGTTCTATCTAAACCTGTTGATAACTCTATTTTATATAGAGTATTTCATATGTTTAAACTTAGTATTTGCTCTCTTTCAAGTAATAATAAAGAGTTTATATAGTATTTAGTGTGATATATGATAACTTGAGTGATTTGAATGGTTATAGTTATTTATAGGCCATTTTGGATATATTGTGGTATGTTTGATGTTTTTGTTCAGTGCAGTCTCAATGCTAACTGCATCAAATGCTCCCTGACCGATCTCGCATCAAATCGCACTACTTGGTGAATAAGCGACTTGTTTCATATGCATCCACTTGCAAGTGATGACCTCCGCTGGTTCTCGATGCCATCCAACCTTGTATAGTAGGCGCTACCATTCACACATAGCTATAGGCATAGCTTTGAAGAGTCACCAACATAGGGACACATGTTCTATCACCATGGAACCACCCTATGTATTAAGTCAAAGATTTCAACTTGGGATTAACCTCGAAAAGCAAATACAGCTATGATCCACTCAAGATTACTTCAACATGAAGGAAGGAAGCACCTCTCTTGAAGGCTATAAAAGGACCTCACATCTTCATTTGGAAATATATCACAATCCATAAGTTAGATCAAAATTTCAATATACATAGTTAGTTTTTATATTTTTAGAGGAAGAGGAAGGAATTCATAAATCCTCCTTAACTCGTTTTCATAGTGTTTGTATAGTGCTAAGGAGTAATGCTAGTGCATTGCTAGAAGATTTCATACAAAGGTTTACAACATTTGTAACTTTTCTCTTGTTGTTCTCTTTTGTGATTTCTATATATATATATAAACATGGTCTATTCAGTTTATATATATCTTGCAATGTCTCTTGTTAGCTAAACCTTTCTTAGTTGGAATGTTCTAATCATTTAATGAGCTTTTAAGTAAGTATGATGCATGTATGTATGTTTGTACTTTAGTTCTTGCTTGATAATATTTCCAAACTTATTTTGAACTTGATCACTTAGAATAAGTAAGATTTGTAAATGACCAGAAACGGCTTACAATTAAGAACTCAAGAACTAATATGGGTGAGTGTTTTACATAAAGAAAACTTTGTGAAAACCATGCTAAGTCCTAGAGATAGGATAGTATAGTCCATAGGATAATTGTGGGTACTTAAAATACAAGAGTGAATTTATTTAAGCAAATTGGATAATTGTTAGGAGGCAAGATTGGCATTAACACCCCTTTCTTTTCTTGCATAGAACAAGGATCATAAGAGTGGTAATGATACTCGAAGAAAGTGACCGAAAGGCACATAACTAATGCAACAAAGATTTGGTGCTTGTTTGCATCACATACTGCATCAAACACTTATAAGTAAATTACTTGATAAAGACATTCCAACTAGGTTTTCTCTTTTACACTATCAACATTTTTACTTTGCTTTCTAACTTAGTTGTGATCATCAAACAAAAATTCAAAATTATTTTGTTACTTTGTTACTTTACACTTTATTACTTTATATTGATTTTAAAAGTGAGTTTTTCAATCTCTGTAGGTTCGATCTTTTTACTACTTGTTTTTGGACAGTGTATACTTGCACACAAGTGTATGTGTTTTCCATACACCAAGTTTTTGGCGCCGTTGCCGGGGATTGAAGTAAATTCTTTTTAAAATTCTGATATATAGTAATTTAGTGTTGTATATAATTCTGGTCTTTAAAGTTTCTGTCAACAAAAGTACATGGTACTTGGTATATGTACTGAGAACTGAAGCGAGAACCGAATATAGTTTAGATCCGAAATAGAAAGAAAATTCGGAGATTGCTAAGACTCGTAAGCAGAATCAACAAGCTAGCAACATGTCATTGGTGAAGAACAAAGCTCAAGGCCACACTCGGTGAGAGGAGGCCACGGTTCACAACATGCTCATCAAGAAGAAGTTCATAGAGAAAATCTCATCCACATAGATCACATAGGTATGATTAATGATAGAGATAGACCTATGAGGATTATGCTCGATTTGATCATCAAAACATGCAAACTAGCATAAATAGACCTCATATTGATGCCATGCATTTTGAATTTAAGCCTATGATGTTTCAAATGCTTCAAACTATTGGTCAATTTGGAGGATCTCCTCATGAAGATCCTCATTTGCATTTAAGGCAATTTCTAGAAGTATGTAGTAATTTTATTATACGGTGTAAGTGAAAATGCATTTAGATTAAGGTTATTTCCATATTCTTTGAAAGATAGAGCTAAGGCTTGGCTAAATTTCTTTAGAGCCTAACTCTATCCATTCATGGAATGAAATGGCTGAAAAATTTTTAGGAAAATATTTCCCACCTATCAAAAATGCCAAAGTTAAGAAATGATATTACATCTTTTAGACAAAAAGAGTTTGAGTCTTTATTTGAAGCATGGGAAAGATGGAAGGAACTTTTAAGAAAATGTCCTCATCATGGTTTACTGTTATTATTCAAATGGAAACATTTTATAATGGTTTAGAACCTCAAACCGAATAATGCTTGATGCATCATCCGGTGGAGTGTTATTAAATCTGTCATACAATGAAGCATGTGAATTAATTGATAGAATAGCGACTAATAGCTCTAGTTGGCCTCACCGAGAGAGTAAGTGCCCAAAAGAAACCATCGGGTACATGAAATTAATGATATATCTGCCCTATCTGCTCAAGTAGCCACTCTAGCTAATTTGATGAAAAACTTCACTTCTAGCAATGCTACTGCATCTAATGCAGCTGCATCACCAGACAACACTGTTGCAGCAATAGAACAAGTACCTCCAGGCACACCTAGTTGTGTGTACTGTGGAGGAGGTCACTTGTATGAGGAGTGTTCTAGCAACCCTATCTCTGTAAATTATGTAGGTTATAATAGGAATAACAACTCTTATTCCAACACTTATAATCCTGGTTGGAAAGACCACCCAAATTTTAGATGGAGCAACAATAGTGCACCTGCACCTAGAACTGCTCCAACTACACCAACCAACCCACCAGGATTCCCAGCTCAGAATAACCAAAGAATCTCTCAACCTACCACTGATAATCCTCTAGAATCCATGCTTAAAGCATTTATAGGTGAATCTAGAACTGCTAGACAAACCCAAGATGCTTCCATAAAGAACTTAGAGAATCAAGTTGGTCAACTAGCCACAGCTCTGTATCAAAGGCCACAAGGAGCCTTACCCTCAAATACAGAAGCTACTCCTTCCCAAACCAAAGGAAATGAGCATGTTAAGGCTATTTCATTGAGAAGTGGTAAGGATTTGATAGAATTAACTGAGAAGGAAAGTGTAGATAAGGGAGAAAAAGTCAAAAATCAAAAAGAAACCAATGCAGAAGCATCTAGTGCTCCTGCATCACAAGAAGTTCAAAGTCCACTACCAAAGTTAGTACCTGAATACCCTCCTCCTCCTTATCCTCAAAGACTGAAAAAAGCACATGAGGAGAAGTAGTTTGGTAAATTCTTAGAGGTACTAAAACAATTACACATCAATGTTCCCTTAGTAGAAGCACTCCAACAAATGCCAAACTATGCAAAGTTTATGAAGGATGTGCTTACTAAGAGAAGAAGATTAGGAGAGTTTGAAACAGTTGCTATGACAGAAGATTGTAGTTTGCTTATGCAAAATAAGATTCCTAGGAAATTAAAGGATCCAGGTAGTTTTACAATTCCATTTTCTATAGGAAAATCCTATACTGGTAAAGCTTTATGTGATTTAGGTGCAAGCATCAACTTGATGCCTAAATCTATTTTTGACCCGATTAGAAATAGGAAATGCAAAACCAACCACTGTGACACTTCAATTAGCAGATAGATCAATAGCCTATCCTGAAGGTATCATAGAAGACATCCTAGTCAAGGTAGATAAATTTGTATTGCCTGTAGATTTTGTTATCCTTGACTTTGATGCAGATAAGGAAGCGCCTATTATCCTAGGTAGACCATTTTTAGCAACTGGTAAAACCATAATTGATGTGCAGAAAGGTGAACTCACTATGAGAGTGAATGATCAAGAGATCAAATTCAATGTAATGAATGCTATGAAGTATCCTCGGAGAGGATACTGAGAAGAGTGTTCATCCTTATTCTCTCTAGATCAATTGGTAGAAAAACAGTTTTATAAGCAGTATGATCACTTAGCCAATGCAGATGCATTAGATGCAGCTGCATTGCTAGACGATGAAATACTAGAAAAAGAGAAACTACCAATAGAAAACTCTTGTAAGGAAGTATGGGCTAGGACTTATGAACCACTCAATCTTGAGGATCCAATTCTCAAGAAGAACTTACCCTCAATAGAACAACCTCCTAAGTTAGAATTGAAGATACTGTCTGAACACCTTAAGTATGCCTTCTTAGGAACAAATGAGACTTTACCTGTTATTATTGCTTCTGATTTAACATCAAAACAGGAGAGTGATCTCATTAGTACTCTAAAGAAGCATACCAAAGCTATAGGTTGGCAAATGGCAGATATCAAAGGAATTAGTCCTTCTATATGCATGCATAGAGTCATTTTGGAAGAAAATTCCAAAAAACGACATAGAGAGTCAAAGAAGACTAAATCCTATTATGAAAGAGGTTGTGAAAAAGGAAATCATTAAGTGGCTAGAATCTTTGGAATCATATACCCCATATCGAGATAGTGCTTGGGTAAGTCTGTCGGTGTGTACCAAAGAAAGGGGGTGTGTGATAATAGCCAATGAAAAGAATGAGTTGATACCAACTAGAATCACACAGGTGGAGAATCAGTATGGATTCTGAGAAAACTAAACAAAGCTACCAAAAGGATCACTTTCCTTTACCATTCATAGACCAAATGTTAGATAGACTAGCGAGGAAAGAATTTTATTGTTTCCTAGATGGCTATTCGGGCTATAATCAAATAGCCATTGAGCTTCAAGGATCAACACAAAACCACCTTTACATGCCCTTATGGATCCTTTGCTTTTAGAAGGATGCCATTTGGCTTATGTAATGCACTGCTACATTCCAAAGATGCATGATGTCTATATTCTCGATTTCATTGAGCAATCAATGGAGGTATTCATGGATGATTTCTCTATCTTTGGAGAAACATTTCAAGTTTGCTTAACAAACTTGGAACAAATTCTCAATAGATGTGAAGAAACAAATTTAGTCTTTAAAGCGGGAAAAGTGTCATTTTATGGTACAAGAGGGCATTGTGCTAGGACATAGAATTTCAAAGAAAGGTCTAGAGGTAGACAAAGCTAAAGTTGATGTCATTGAGAATTTGCCACCACCCAATACAATTAAAGGTATCGGGAGCTTCTTAGGCCATTTGGTTTCTATAGAAGGTTTATCAAAGATTTTTCAAAATCTCAAAACCATTATGCATGCTTTTGCAACATGATGTAGAATTTATCTTTGATGACTCTTGTAACATCCTGCATCGCTTTAGAAGCTCGCTGATCGCCTCACGAACCAACACGAGTCTTTTCAAAGATGCTTTGTCCTCACTTGCATGCTTTCCAGAAACTTCCAGAAGGTCACCCATCCCACTACTACTCCAAGCCAAGCACGCTTAACTATGGAGTTCTTATGGGATGGACTCCCGAAAAGAAGATGCATCTTGTTGGTATAAGTAGTCCAAATCAATTCTTTTAAGCCTTCCTTCAATCTGCATGATCTCATACCGCATGACCTCGGGATCCTCTCATTCCGGTGCGTATTTGGTTCATTCACGTGCCCCTTTGCTTTGAAGCTGCCAGGAGTCGCTCTTTGCCATGCCACCTTTTTGGGCACCGGCGATCACTCCCCGCCCTCGTCAGCCCCGGATGTCACATGCCCACCAGCTTCCGCTTGGTTCGTCCTCGAACCACACCGCGTCGAGAGAGGTCTCGCCGCTCACGATACCATTTGTAACATCCGCATCGCTTCTAGAAGCGCTGATCGCCCCACGAACCAACACACGAGTCTTTTCAAAGATGCTTTGTCCTCACTTGCATGCTTTCCAGAAAACTTCAGAAGGTCACCCATCCACTACTACTCCAAGCCAAGCACGCTTAACTATGGAGTTCTTATGGGATGGACTCGAAAAAGAAGATGCATCTTGTTGGTATAAGTAGTCCAAATCAATTCTTTTAAGCCTTCCTTCAATCATGCATGCCTCATACGCATGACCTCGGGATCCTCTCATTCCGGTGCGTATTCGGTTCATTCACGTGCCCCTTCGCTTTGAAGCTGCCAGGAGTCGCTATTTGCCATGCCACCTTTTTGGGCACCGACGATCACTCCCCGCCCTCGTCAGCCCCGGATGTCACAACTCTTGTATAGAAGCTTTTGACAAGCTTAAAAAGGCATTGGTGACTGCACCAGTGATAGTAACTCCAGATTGGAGTAGGCCATTTGAATTAATGTGTGATGCTAGTGACTTTGCAGTAGGAGCAGTCCTAGGGCAAAGGTATGACAAGGTTTTTCATTCCATTTATTATGCTAGCAAGACATTAATTGAAGCACGAGTGAACTACATAGTTACTGAAAATGAATTATTAGCTGTAGTCTTTGCATTTGAAAAATTAGATCTTACTTAGTTGGCACTAAAATTATTGTCTATACTGATCACTCTGTCATTAAGTATCTAATCTCAAAGAAGGATGCAAAACCAAGGCTGATAAGGTGGATTTTACTCCTACAAGAATTTGATTTAGAAATTAGAGACAAGAAAGGAGTTGAAAATCAAGTAGCAGACCATTTATCAAGGATTGAAGGAGAATCACTTGGTACACAAGGAGAAGAAATCAAGGAGAGTTTTCCAGATGAAAAACTATTGGCAATCACAGTCAATGCAAAGCATGAAACTGCATTTTCTATAAGCAATGCAGGAGCATCTAATGCATCTGCACCATGGTTTGCTGATATTGTAAATTTCCTTGCAAGCAAAGTAGTACCAGTGAATATGACATATCAACAAAGGAGAAAATTTTTCCACATAGTTAAGCAATACTATTGGGATGATCCATTCCTTTACAAGATGTTCCCTGATCAATTAATGAGGAAATGCATACCTGAAGAGGAACAACAAGCAAGGCTTACGCATTGCCATTCTCGCACCTTACGGAGGACACTTTGGAAGCACTAGGACAGCGACTAAGGTATTACTGATCAAGTTATTTTTGGCCTACTTTATTTAAAGATGCTTATTTTATGGTCAAATCTTTGTGATAAATGTCAAAGAGCAGAAATATTTACGATAAACATGAAATGCCTAGAACAAATATTTTAGAAATTGAATTGTTTGATGTTTGGGGCATGGATTTCATGGGAACTTTTCCACCCTCTTTTGGCAATTTATATATCTTAGTAGTTGTTGATTATGTGTCCAAATGGGTAGAGCGGTAGCATTACCTAATAATGATGCTAAGTCGGTGAGTAGTTTTTGCAAAGAAATATATTCACTAGATTTGGAACTCCTAGAGCTATCATTAATGATGAAGGTTCACACTTTTGCAATAAGATCATAGAAAACCTTCTAGCTAAGTATGGAGTTAAGCATAAGATAGCTCTGACCTACCATCCTCAAACTAGTGGACAAGCTGAATTATCCAATAGGAAATTAAGAGAATGCTAGAAAAAATGGTAAGTCCAAATAGAAAAGATTGGTCTTTACATTTGGATGATGCTTTATGGGCATATAGAAAAAGCATTCAAAACACCCTTAGGAATGTCCCCTTACAAATTAGTCTATGGAAAAGCATGCCATTTACTCGTGGAATTGGAAAACAAATCTTATTGGGCTATGAAGAAGCTCAATTTCAATCTGAACAAGCGGTAAAAGAGAATGATAGAGCTTGATGAGCTAGAAGAAATTAGGCAAACCTCTTATGAGAATGTTGAAATCTACAAAGCTAAAACTAAGAAATGGCATGACAAGAAAATTCACAGTAGAGAATTAAAAGAAGGAGGACAATTTCTGCTATATAACTCTAGGTTGAAGCTATTTCCTGGTAAACTAAGATCAAGGTGGTCAGGACCATATAAGTTGATAAAGGTTTATCCACATAGAGTAGTAGATTTATTTGATGAATCCTCAAATACTGTCTTCAAAGTAAATGGTCAGAGAGTCAAAATGTACTATGGTGAACATGTGGTGAGAGACAAAACCACCACCTATTTGCAAAATCTCTAAGTGAAAAGAGGTAGTCAGGCTGACAAGACTCTTAAAACAAGCGCTTAATGGGAGGCAACCCATTGTTTTTAATTATTTTTGTGCAATTTTATGTTTTTAGTTGTTTTGCAGAAATGCAGGAAACTAATGCAGCTGCATCAAATGCACCTGCATTGAAGAAAAATGTGCCTTGCATCAGAAATTTATAAACTTGAAGAAAATTGGTTAAGTGTGAATCATAAGGCTTCAGGAAGAGCAAGGTTAATGAAGCATTGGTAACCAAGCATGACACATGGCATGATGCATGTGCAGCACGCATTGCTAACGGCTACCTAATGACTCCACTAACTTCCTTCTCCCTGAAACATAAAGCCTTAAGATTGTTACTGTTACCCTTTTCATTCGCAATCTCACAAATTTCTCTCATCTGAAACACAAACCACCCTTCACATTCTCATCTCATTTTTTTCTCAAATCACACAAACAATCAAAAACCTAGAAATTCAAAGCAATCAAAATGGTGAAAAAGCAATCAGCACAGAAATCATCAGGCAAGCAGGCCAAAACTCCTCAGAAGGAAAAGAAAGCCATGCATGCAGGATCATCATCAACAAAGAAAGGCAAAACCAAGGAATCAACAACAAAAACCAATTGAATGAACATTATATGCTGAAGTATAATGGGAATGAATTTGAAAACAAAGTGGCCAAGGCCTTTAAGAAAGAAATGGAAGAACTGAGAAATAGGATTGCTATACCAGGGTCTGTTTGGGAGAAATTCACACCTAATGAAATCAAACTTAGAAGTAATTGTTTGATAGATGCATTAGGTAATTGGCACTTGTTCATAGTCACTTCAATATTGCCTACATCACACACATATGCAATGACCAAAGAGAGATTGATCTTGTTAGATACAATTCTCTCCGAGGGGAATGTTGACATAGGTAGATTGATAGCTAGAGAGATTCTTGCATGCTCAACAAAATCAAAGGGATTTCTATTTTTCCCTTGTCTCATTACTGAATTATGCATGAAAGAAGGTGTCCCAATAGCTGCTAATGAACAAAGAAAATTTCCCCCTGGTAATTTGAGTGCTGAATTGAAAGAGAAATTGAGAAATGTAAGAGGCCCTGCACCTGCAATGCAAGAGCATTACATGCAGAAGCAGAGGGCAGTGTGGAAATTTATGAATGACCAACATGATTGGCTTCAATTGGTGTTTGACAAGATATTTGATCTTGTGGGCCAAGTGAATGCCCCTGAATTTCCAAGTTGGGTATTAAGAGCTGAAGGAGAGGAAGAGGAAGAGAAAGAGGCTGAAGAAGAAGGAAAAGGAAAGGAGAAAGTAGAGGAACCTAGTACCAAGAAGAAGGTACCTAGGAAGCAATCCAAAGGAAAGAAGAAGGTTGTGATAGAACCTGTAATTGAAGAAATGTATGATACAGAATCTGAGGATGAGGAATTAGAAAAAGAAATGGATGAAGGAATAGAGGAAGTTGAAAAAGAAGAGAGTAATGAGGAAATTGATGAACAAGAGGAGGAACATGCTAGGGGTGTAATCCTAGAAGAAATTGCTAGGCAGAAATATGCCAAACAAACACCACAAGAAACCCCTATCACTTCAACAATTGCCAAAACACCTATCATCTCACCAAACCAAGAATAATCCTCTATCCCAAAATCACCGTTACCCTCACTCAATGATCCACCAGTCCTATCACCACCACAAACAACCCCTCCACCACCCTCTCCAAGAAATGAACCACAGAAAACAACTCACACAGAAGAACCAACACTTGTTATGCCAACAGAACAACAAGTACCTTCTAACCCAAGCAACATTACTTCTAATGTTATTTCTGCTCTTGAGAAAGAGATTTTGCAGGAAAGAGAAGAAGAAGGACTCAACAAAGAAGACAAAGGAGAAGAATCATCTGCAAAGGAGCCTGTAGCTCAATCTATAGAGATGCAGAGATGCTCTGCTGCATCTCAGATCACTTCTTCTTTGCATCACAATGAGCAACAACTATGCATGATGAGGCAACAATCAAACTGGTTCTGGAACAAATGGCTCAACAGAAAAGGGATGCTTTGCACAACACACAAAAATTCTTCAAGACACCTGCAGCAGGCAAGCAAAATTGACACCTAAGAGGAAGAAACCTGATGCAGTCAGCACTGATGCACCTGCATCAGTTCAAGAAACAATTCCTGCAACTACACCAGAAGTAGGAGGTGCATCTGCACCTACAGAAGAAACACCAAGCAAGCCACCCAAGGAGAAGAAGCAGAAGGTGAAACACACTCCTCCATCCAGGCAAAGCACCAGAATTAGGAGTGGAGCCAAGAAATGAGTATCATTTACAAGCTTTCACCTACTACTACTATAGCTTGTGTTAATTCTGTTTAAACTATTTCCCTGGTTGTTTTTAATCCCTATCCCCTGTTTTGAACAAATGGTTTGTATTTTCTGAACAAATTAGCAGTGAGGACACTGCTACCCCTTAAGTTTGGGGGGGGGGGGGGATTTGCATGTTATATTTAATTATGTTTGTTTCTATCTAATATGTTGTGTGTTTAATTAATATGTTTTATATAGTAAATATATATGTTTTAAGTAGTTTATAGTTTGTTTTAATATTAGATGTACTTAACAAAGTAGTATCTAAATTTTTTAGTAGAAAATATCACTTTTTCAAAAATATGGTGAAGGCCCTATGGATAAAAAATTTATGATGAAAAAGAGAAAAAGAAGCCTTATTTCTTAGAAAAACCAAAATTATTTTTACTTCAACACTTCAAAACTGAGTTTGTGAAAAGAACATTGCTATTTAAAGATCAATCTGATGCAAGGGGAATTTTTGGTAAGCTTAGGTCAAAACAAAGCTTTACTAAAAAGAAAGAAGAGCTTAAAGAATTAAGTTTGGGGGTGTTTTATGAAAACAAAGGCTGAATTTCAAAAGTATAAGAGTAAACAATGCACAAAAAGAATACAAAAATGTGGACAAAGCCATATCCTGAATCTTTTGAAACTATACCTCTGCCTAAGTACATGAATGCATCTGGAGGTCAAAGACCTGTGCCATGCAGGAATAAATGTATCTGGAGGATAGTTCAAAATCGAACTGTGCAAAGTGCAAAGAAAAAATATATGCATCGGAGGTCAAAGACACGTGCCAAAGTGCATTTGCATCCGGAGGTCGTGTGAGGAAGGTAATATGAGCTAGAAAAAGAAAAAGCATCATCGGTCTGAGAAAGCATCAATGCAAAGCGCCGATGAAGAAAAGAAAATGCGAGAAAAAATCAATGCACAAATCACTTCAAAGAAGTATTGCATCTGCTCAAAAGATCCACACAAAAAAACAGAAAAATGCATTGGCTCAAAACCTTTGAAAGATTCAACCAAGCACTTTTATTTTAAAACTCCCCAACACTTGAGAAAATTTTGTGAGTCTAATCTCTCTTTTGAAAAATATTTTGGTGTGACCAAAGATGAACCAATCCTTTCAAAGGCTAGGAGGAAATTTTTCACATAGTCTTGGAACCAATCTCAACTCAGTGGGTTCACACACACACACAAAAGAGTTTGAATAGCTTTGGTAATTTTGAAGAAATAAAGGCACAAGAAAGATTGTTGAGAAAATGAAGTTCATAGGGAACTCTTCATAAAAATCAAAAATCAAGCTGATCTATCTTCTAGAAATTATAGTTTTTTGTCTTTGTCATTACTTGCGGACAAGCAATGGTTTAAGTTTGGGGGTGTGATAACTCTATTTTATATAGAGTATTTCATATGTTTAAACTTAGTATTTGCTCTCTTTCAAGTAATAATAAAGAGTTTATATAGTATTTAGTGTGATATATGATAACTTGAGTGATTTGAATGGTTATAGTTATTTATAGGCCATTTTGGATATATTGTGGTATGTTTGATGTTTTTGTTGGTCTGAGTCTCAATGCTAACTGCATCAAATGCTCCTGCACTGATCATGCATCAAATCTGCACTACTTGGTGAATAAGCAGCCTGTTTCATATGCATCCACTTGCAAGTGATGACCTCTAGTTCTCTGATGCCATCCAACCTTGTATAGTAGGCGCCTACCATTCACACATAGCTATAGGCATAGCTTTGAAGAGTCACCAACATAGGGACACATGTTCTATCACCATGGAACCGCCCTATGTATTAAGTCAAAGATTTCAACTTGGGATTAACCTCTGAAAAGCAAATACAGCTATTATCCACTCAAGATTACTTCAACATGAAGGAAGGAAGCACCTCTCTTGAAGGCTATAAAAGGACCTCACATCTTCATTTGGAAATATATCACAATCCATAAGTTAGATCAAAATTTCAATATACATAGTTAGTTTTTATATTTTTAGAGGAAGAAGAAGGAATTCATAAATCCTCCTTAACTCGTTTTCATAGTGTTTGTATAGTGCTAAGGAGTAATGCTAGTGCATTGCTAGAAGATTTCATACAAAGGTTTACAACATTTGTAACTTTTCTCTTGTTATTCTCTTTTGTGATTTCTATATATATAAACATGGTCTATTCAGTTTATATATATCTTGCAATGTCTCTTGTTAGCTAAACCTTTCTTAGTTGGAATGTTCTAATCATTTAATGAGCTTTTAAGTAAGTATGATGCATGTATGTATGTTTGTACTTTAGTTCTTGCTTGATAATCTTTCCAAACTTATTTTGAACTTGATCACTTAGAATAAGTAAGATTTGTAAATTACCAGAAATGGCTTACAATTAAGAACTCAAGAACTAATATGGGTGAGTGTTTTACATAAAGAAAACTTTGTGAAAACCATGCTAAGTCCTAGAGATAGGATAGTATAGTCCATAGGATAATTGTGGGTACTTAAAATACAAGAGTGAATTTATTTAAGCAAATTGGATAATTGTTAGGAGGCAAGATTGGCATTAACACCCCTTTCTTTACTGCATAGAACAAGGATCATAAGAGCTGGTAATGATACTCTGAAGAAAGTGACCGAAAGGCACATAACTAATGCAACAAAGATTCGGGTGCAATTTGCATCACATACTGCATCAAACACTTATAAGTAAATTACTTGATAAAGACATTCCAACTAGCTTTTCTCTTTTACACTATCAACATTTTTACTTTGCTTTCTAACTTAGTTGTGATCATCAAACAAAAATCCAAAATTATTTTGTTACTTTACACTTTATTACTTTATATTGATTTTAAAAGTGAGTTTTTCAATCTCTGTGGGTTCGATCTTTTTACTACATGTTTTTGGACAGTGTATACTTGCACACAAGTGTATGTGTTTTCCATACACCACCTGTCATCTCATGATAGTCCCATGCAAAGCAGTCTCGATACTCCTTGATCAATTCAACCACCTGATTCCTTTACTGCAAACTTAGAAACCCCATTAATGTTAGTCATCCTAGGTTCCGATTCCATCCACAAGTTAACTTCTACTAGAGGGTTCTAAGCCTCAAACGAGGGAGCACTCCTTTGGATGGGTTCTATGTGTAGAGGATCGACCAATTCACATACCTCGGTGTCGTCTGATGTCCCCATTTGCAGATCTTCTTGGAGCTCATCCTCCTCGTTTACTGCACCAAACGTAGCTTCCTCGATGTTGTATTCTACCTAAAAGAGGTGTAGCCTATCCAGCAGGCTCGACAACTCTGAAGGGATATCAATCATCAAACTATGTGCTAGGTCGTGGGTCAGCCAACATTTTTAGTCTGAATCCTTCTCTGGTCCATTCACATGATTCAACTCCTCCTTCCTCATAGCCCCTCTGTATGGCGAGTGGCGACAGGGCACATGTGAGGAGAGTAGAAGATGGCCTCAAACATCTTGACCTCGGCGGGAAAGGGGTTTGGAAGCTGAAGACGACTCCATACTTAGGTTTCGACTAGAGCGTGGGTACATGCGCCACTGATAATCCAAACCAGGAAAATCAAACTCGAAGGGTTGTTTACTTGTGTTGGTCCCACTGGGCGTGCCAATTTTGTTGTTGTCAAACAGGTTTACCTAGCTGCGGGATTGACCAGAGGTTTGAAACTATGATTCCTCTATTTTCTTCAAGCAATTGCGTCGAGGACGAAACTCTGTTCCTTGACTATGGGTTCCCTAACTCCTCCAAAGAATGTTAGGATAGGTGAGAGGGATGTGTGGCTGGATTATCTAAGGGTGTAAAGCATAAAGAAATGTGATAAAAGATAAAAAAGTAAGACTTTACGAAAAATAGTAGATTGATTTGATTGATGTGTGCTTTTGTAGAATGTACAACCCACTATATATATATATATATATATATATATATATATATATATATATATTCCGCTGGCTACTACTAGAGCTTACAATTGGTCATCATTGGATCAACTAAGATCAACGCCTTTGATTATCCCTAAGCCCTAGAAATTCAGAGACACTCCTCCACGACCTCACTAGCACGAGTTAGTGGGGTAAAACCTCTTCGCTCCTATTTCCTCGACTTTCCTTTGCTTGTTGACCTTAACAGCGTCAACGCTATTTCCACGTGCATTGAATACTTACGCTTCAAGCAAGCTTTTCTCGCCTCGACTACAATCTACCTCAGTCATGTTACTTCCTCAGCTTTCGGTTGTTGGTTCCTTAGTCGAGCTATCTTCTACCCGAGTTTCACCTTTCCTTGGTGTACTTCATCACTCGCTCGGTGCTCAAGCCCTTTTGATACATCTCTTATACTTTTCAGTCGAGCTTGACACCATGGTTATCTATTTGGTCAGCATTTATCCTATCAAAGGCCTAATGCTACGTGGCCTCGACTATACCTCAACCTCGGTTCCCTTTTTCCCCCAGCTAACAACTCACATTGTTTTGGCTGTCAAGAGATATCAAATGGAGAAGTTTTGTATAGGGTGATGAATTTAATTAGTGGGTGGGACCGTGACTCGATAAATGAAATGTTAAAGATGGAGATGAATCCAGATGTTGGAATTTGGGGGAAGCAAGAAAAAGGGTGTATTTTGTTTATTTATTTAGCCTGTTAAAAAATATTTTTAAAATAAAAGACCAAGTGGCGCTCCAATCTGGCTTGCCACGTCATCCAATTTTGACCAAATTAGATTCAATTTTGATCAAATTGGGGAAGAACTTTGATTTTAGAAGTTGAGAAAATAGATGACCAAAATTGTGGAAAAAAATTTCGGGGATTAAAATTGTGAACTGGTCATAATAGTGAGATCAAACTATAATTAAGCCAAAAAGAAAATAGTTGTAGGGGTGTTGCTACTAACTCTCCCGTATGAAGTTCACAAAACCCTGCAAAGACTATGAAACCCTAATATGTGATATGTGATAAACATTCAATCGATTGAATCTCCGATAGCGCTTTCATCTTCTTGTTGTGTAGGTAAGCCTTCACCTTCTCGCGTTTTTGTTTTCGTTACCATTATCGGTTTCGGTTTTGTTTCTTCGGCGACGCTTCCGTTCTCCTGCTCACTCCCTCGCCGCCGTTCTTACCTATCGGAGAAACATGGAACTCTGCAGCCTCCTCCTCCTCCTCCACCCTCAATATTTCTTTTTGAGATTGGAAAATTGATTTTTTTATCGGTATATGTTGCTTGTAAGGATTCAAACTAATTCTGGAAAAATCTGATTAAAACTAATTTAGTGAATCATTCAAGTTGAAACAACAAGCGGGCATTGTACCTGAAACATTTATAACGTGGACACTAGTTTTGCTATGATTTTACAGTGACGCCTGTGATCACAAGTTATTTTACACTGCTGATTATGATGCACAGATGCAGAGAATTATAGTTGTGTTCATGCTGCTTCTTAAGTTCTGTTTACTAATATGAACATTTATGTGGTATATCATTTTGGGTTCTGTTTTTGCTCTGATATGTTTTAGATACAGAGAGTTTTGTTTGTGCTCCTCAAATTTGGTGTTTGGATTGACCATTCGTTCAACATCCCTTTTATCATTAAAATTGTTTGTCTTATAAAAAAATATGTACAATGCAGCTTCTGATTAAAATTTGGTTAGGTTTAAATTACAAGGCTAAATATCAAAAGAAAGAAAATATGAAATATTTAGTTGAAGAATGAGAAAACATAGTGGTAAATTATGGTTAGGTATTGGACAACCCAACTCAAACATGTTAGAAACTGTTTTCCAGATTTTTTGAAAAGTTTAAGGCCCATGGGTTGGCCCTGGCCCTGGCCCTGGCCCATAGGGCTGTGTGGGTTTTTGGCCCCAGCCCAGTGGTCTAAGGCTGGGCCACATTCGCCACATTGACAGCTCTAGATGACCCGTGTTCCTTTTGTGCTCTTCCTTTCGACTGTTGTGATCGTTCGCATTCCTGTTGAGTGTGTGCCTCCGTCGACCTTCGATTGTCCTGTGTTTCTGTTTAAAGTATTTCTTACCCTTTAAAGGGTAAGATTTTTTGTTTGGATTTTTAAGTATTACACATTTTATAATTTTTTAACTTCTTATTTTAATGGTTGTTCCTTGGGGTGAATTGCAGAGAGATATAAAGGAGAGTCAATGGACGTTTTCAAAGAAGCGATTAGTTTGGTTTTGAAACGTTGGTCGGCGCTTCAAACTGCCGTTGAGAATGAGTGGGGTGGCCGTGACTCTCACCTCAAAGCTCAACAACTTGCCAACGACGTTTTTTCTTGGTTCACTCAATCCAAAGGTACAAATTGCTTAATCCCCCTTTCTTTATTTTGAATTTCATCTTATTCTGATTTTATTCATTGTTTCTTCCTAGAACCGCTTTATGTTGATGACCTAGAAAGCATACTGGATGAAGGCATGCTTTCACTCAATGTAGAGGTTGATGATGGCAGTGTTGAAGAGGTTTCTTTTTTCTTTTTCTTTATCAAAATTTTATATTTGGCCTATAGCTTTAGTATTTATTTGTTCCTGAACTCTGCTAGTCAATTATGTAGGTAGCTGAAAATCTAATAGTCATACATGAAGAATGCTTGGAAGGTAATTTTAGGTCGGTTGATAATCTCAGAGAAGCCATTCTTAAGCAACCTGCTCATCCTCATGTGGCACAGGTAAAATACTGAACGCTGCTTTTGGAATGGAACTTAACTGTTTTTATGTTTAGTACTAACAAATTTAACATTTGTTTTGGCACTGTTAGTAATAGTATTCTGTTTCCCTTCCTTTCTACATTACATATATCATCCATTAAGGTTGGAGTGATTGAATATATTCACAAAACAGTACATAATTAGGTTATTTGATATTGGGTTTAAATGAAAGGGAGTACTTTACAGAATTCCCTCGTTCTCTATGATACATTAATCTTATTGGCATCCTCTAGTGCACTCTAGAAACAGTGCTTTGAAGTTATATATAGTGTATAGACACACAGAAGTCTTATTTGCATCCTTTGGTTATTCCTCTCTCTCTCATACAAATTCATGGGATTAGACGTTTTGGTGCCTGAATACAGGAATGTCATCTAGTGGCTCTGTTCTTTCTCTTAAAGTTTTATCCCACCCTTCAATTGAAAATCTTCAAGCCTTATTATAGCTGCTTAAAGAAATACTACTTACTGATATAATTATCATTTATTTGGGCACTTCTAGTATTCTTTTTCCTTCCTTGTTACATTCATCAATGAAGGATAAAGTGGTAGAATATATTCTCCCACAGTAGAATAAGTGCAAAATTAATGAATTATTATATGTCTCTACATTAGAAATAAGGGATAGAAGTTACCGTGCTTCTTGTAAGTAGTTTGATATGCTCCCCTTACTTTCACCCACAGAAACAGTGAATAGATGCACATATGTGTAGTTTTATTCAAGTTTGATAATGTAAGACCAGAGAATAAAAATGAAAATCCTCTAAAGATGAGAATTCCTTCCCTAAATTTCAGAGGCACTCTGTCAAATTAATTTCAAACAAATTTGTCTGTGCCATCCCCTACAAGATTTCCCTCCCACATTCCTCCTCACCTTGATTCTCTTTCCTACGTGTCATCTAGCTGATACCTATGTTTGTAACTGACACGCTTCTAAATTCCCCACATTTTTCTTTCTCTCTTCCCTTTGGCCAAACACCTCTAACACTTTCCCAAGCTTAGGCTTTGGCCCAGTAATTTAATCTTTTTTACATGATAAGTTTATGAAATAACATAAACTGTTACTGCACCATGTTAAAAAGAAATGATCATCCTGGTACTGAAGAATGTTAATTGGATTATTTGCTTTATTATTATGTAATAATGATTTAATCTTGTAATTGTATGGATTTTATTCTAATCTTGTTATAGGATATTATTAGGTTGTTTTGCTTTATTGGGTATTTAAGTTTATAAAGAAAACACTGCAAACATTTAGAAGCTTTTGATGGTTTATTGATATATTCAAGGAGTATCTAGGTTTGAGTTGTAGGCGCACCCTTGCTTAAAGAAACATTTTAGGTTTTATTAGGTTGGGTGAGTATCCAGTCAAGAGAAGTACTCTTGGAATACTCTTCTATTAAAATTCCACCCAGGCTTCCTTGCCTGCACTCCAGTTTTTAAACCTTCTCTACTCCAGTTCATAGCTAGATCATAGTTGGGATTATTAAGTTCTATAATTTTAAATTTTTCTATCAATGCCCTTTGAATTAAATGACTTAAGAAACAAGTGGGCTCATTGTTAAATGGTCTCATAATATAAGCGTAAATATAAAATTGAGCAATTCATGTGATTGAAAATAAGAGTCTGTTATATTTATGACCAAGAAAATAAACTATTTTGTTTCTTATAAATAGGTCCAGCTTATCTCATTTTATCGTCATTATTTTATCCTCTTTTCTATCTTTATCCTTTCTTTAAATTTAAAATAAAGATAAACATATATTAGGTCATTTGTATTTATCACTTAGTTGAACAACTAATTTTTCCAAACATTTTTGGAAGCACAAAAAGAGAGATAAGACAGGACGCGTTGTCAAAGGTATTCGTTGACGATTGTGAATGAATGAAAGAAAGGGAGGCGAGCGAGGTGAGAGTAGCAGCGACGGCTATTGTGAATGAAAGAAAGAAATGGATCCAGACGCGTTGTCAAAGGTATTGGTTTAGCACTACTACACTACCTTCGTCACCAATCGATCCGGTCTTGCCAATATGAGGAAGATTCCATGCTTTCCTTCGAGGGTCAGAAGATTCAGCGTTCTCAAAACATCGTCGCGATACTAACCTCTCTCCCCTTTCAACAGTGCCATCACTCCATCACCACCGTTGACACCAACGCTGGTATGCTTGTCTTTGTCAGCGGTAACCTCCAACTTGCCGGTGACAACACCACAAGGAAGCTATTATGTGTTGAATGACATTCCGGTTGAACTATGCATGAAGATAGACTGTTGAATACGTGACATTAAAGGCCATAGGCGTTTGCCTACAGCTGTTTTGCTTCAGACATTTTAAATTAAATATGGGTTCTTTTTGGTTCGTGTTAATGTCTAATTGTGTTTCTTCTGTTCAGATTTTTCTGTTTAAAACCCATTGAAGGACAATTTATTTATTTTTTAGGCATTGACAGACAAATTGTTAAAGATCAATGGATATATTACAGTTGAAAACTTTTAAAAAAAAATCCCAAACATTTGTAGTTTTCATATCCAATTTTTACCAAATATATGTTCATTTAATATGTTTAGTTGATGGAAACACATTTTTCCTTGATCACAAATGTCCCGAGTGACAATTAGATGGTCATCAACTTTCCTTGAACTAATGTTTGACATTTTATGCTGTGCTAGATTGTAAATGATGATGAAGACGATGAAGATGATGGTGATGAAAACATTCTTGGGGATCATAACTCTGCAAACATGGATGTGGACATTCCGAAATCCGAATCAAACATAAATTCAGTGAACAGACCAGTTAATGTGCCTCTGCCAGAGGTTGCTGGTGAAGCAGATGATGGTTGGGTTGTGGTAAACAGAAAAAATAAGGGTAGAAAGAATTAGATGATAAAACCTTTATATTATTCTTTTTAAGGATGTGTATTCTACCTTTGCTTTGTTGTGCTTTTTGATTTATTTCAAATCTTCTTGAGAAGTGTAACTATTTATCTAATATTTTTGTTCACTTATTTAGAGGAATGAGGAATCCATCCATCTTACGAGGTAAATACAAATGAAATGGATAGGCAAACAATTTTTGGAAACGCTACATTACCTCTTTGTCTATACATTACATTTTTTTGACAATTTCCTATATATTACATTGTATGTTTCTAGTTTGTACTTTGTATGATTTAAGGTTGTGCTATATTTCAGATGAATGATTACCCTTTGAATTGAACAATTAATGTTGAATGAGTAATGGTCTTCAGTGGGGGCAGGTGCAGGGGCATGTGGTTGTTCATATTGGTGTCATGTCGATGAACTAAGTCCTGCCTGGTTGGGGTTCCATGTTGGGCCAGATTCCAAAATAGATTGATAATATCTATATGGTTTCGGCGTAATATAATTGGGACTAAACAAATAATGCAAAAAATCCTGGTCTGATGAAGTGATAGAATGCCTATGATGATCTTGGACTGGCGTGTATTCTACTGACTGGTTGGCTGCCTGATAATGTTGATGTGTTGGTGGGAAGGAGATAGAGTGGCGGTGAGGCACAGACTCTTGGCTCTCTTCAGAGGTTGGGTGAGGAGGTGTTGCACGTCGATTACGGCGGCGATGTTGAGATTGACTAGTTGGCCTAGTTGGTGCTTCTTCTTGGTCATTCACTGCACCACTACCACGTGGGTCCCTTAGTTGTTGGTTGATAGAAATATATAGCCTAGAATTTGTTCTAAGCCACATCATATATTCTGGTGTGTTCATGGGTATTCTCTGTAACGGCTCATCCACAACTATTCTATGTCCTCTATCATTTTAGTACTGAATAAATGGAGCGTGCCTTACTAGCCAAATTTCATCTGCATTTCCTCGCATGTAAAAATCGTGTAAGGTGTCCAAATTCTCAGGTGGAAGAGGTATATCTTGCACGAGGCCAAACTGCATTTTCACTCTGTTTGGTGTCATTCTACATTTTGGAAACAGACCAATGCTGTGTTTGCACTCCATATTCTACTATCTTGGAATGCTATTGATGGCAGATTGAATTGAATTTCCTAATACGGCAACCAGTTAAACTGGAAAAAAAAAATTAGTAACGAGCCATTATGCATCATTTAGAAAAAAAATTATAACGAAAATTAATTATATGTACCTTATCTTGTGTTATGTGGTCTATCCTTGATCTGATGTCAACAAGGGTACAAGGGGTTTTGGTGAAGTTTAGACCCCTGCCATCCCATCTATTAAAATAATAAAACGTTACTACTATTAGAGAGTAAAATAGTTGGTATTCATAAAGTTAATTAAACTTTGTTTACCTTATTACTAGTGGCCACTCAACATCACGATTCACATGTGGGGCTAGAAACGACATGCTATACCAAACCCATGATTGTAGAAGCAAAGTACATCCACCCATGGAATTTGACGACTGTGTAGTTGCTCTACACATTTCTCTGTACAAGTTCGCTAGACATGCCGAACACCAACTGTATTTTGAAACTTCTCAAATGTTTTCCAATAGGGGGTATAGTCTGCCAGTAAAGCTGTCGTCAATATGAGTGAGAATTTTTTTAAATGAAAAAACCATAATAGTTATTTTCATTTGCTATTACGTCCTTACCAACATTATGTTTTGTTGCTTCAGCATATTCAATGACAGAAACATCCTCTAATTTCTTCAAAGCCAAGATTCATGCTGAAGTAGGTCCTGATGGGGTGGCTTGGGTTGAGGAGATAAACACCAATCCTAGAAGGTAGCTCAGTTGGCGAGCAAATGATACCAAAGGAGTGCACCAAATGAGTGCAAGAAGGAGGTCCCAGAAACTAACATTCCCCCACCCCCACTAACATTGTCTTTAAAAAAACCAAACAATGGTTGCAGTGGTGCGATGAAGGTTATCGTTGGGGGCACATGACAACAAACATTGTCGAGTGCATCAATAATGTGTTCAAAGGCCTGCGAAATCTCTCTATTCATTCATTGATAGTGGCCTCATATTTTAAGCTGAACGAGATTTTTGTCAAAAGGGGAACCTAGACATAGGCAATGTTGGAGTCAGGAACTATTTACTCTAAAAAGTTGGTGGAAAAAATAGAGCATAACCGAGCTGTCTCGAACACGCACAACGTCGCAATTCATGATCATGCCCAAAAAAAGTTCTGAGTGGAAGAAATTGTACGACCACATAGTGGGAGACTTGCGGGCATATTCGTGGTTACCTTCAGAGACAGGACGTGTAAGTGTGGGGAATTTCAGAAACTGCACTATCCTTGTTCCCATGTGATCGCAGCATGTTCAAAAGTTAATTACAATCACATGGAATTCGTGCAGCCACAATACAGAATGCAGTATGTTTTCAATACATACTTTGAGGAGTTCCCACTATTGCCATCACAGAAGTCATGACCTAGTTTCAATGGCCTAGAACTACAGCACGATCCATCTAAACGAAGAGATAAAAAGGCTCGCCCACAGTCTACCCGTATTTGTACAGAGATGGATCAGAGACAAAGGGGTAACCGCATCAAGAGATGCGGTATTTGTAGATATGAGGGTCACAACAAAAATAACTGTCCAAACCACAATCTAGACTAGTCAATTTCTATTTGATTTTTGTAATGTGCTACTTATTAAATAAATACAGTTAGTTCCAAATTTCTATAAAGCGTATTATTATTTTTTACCACAAATTTTAAATTAACATTATCAATTTTCTAAGTTATTTAAATTAAATTTATTTAAATTAATATAGAAGAAAAAGGAAAATAAACAACACAGTTCAGAAGTCACCCTGAGGGGTGGCAACTTCTGAACATGAAAGCAAAAAAAATATAAAAAATACAATTCAGAAGTTACCTTTGAGAGAAGCGACTTTCAACATGTGACTTTCTGAGTTTCAAATGTGTTCTACTTTGGTAATTAAACTAAAAGGTGTTCTATTTTGGTATTTTTTTTTTTTAGTTTAGGGTGGTTTTTTTTGCCACACATGTCCTGCCAACTCAGTGCAAAATAATTAAAAAAGAAAAAGGATGACAACTCAGACATATGTTAGCCACGTAGACGATTTTTCGTAACGTTTGTTTAACATAATGACTTATTTCAAAAAAGTTAGTTTTGCAAGAACTTTTTAAAAAAAAAAATTATTAGAGGGAACAAAATCAAAATACCCTATACTTACGGGACCAAAAACATATTTAAGCCAAGAAAGAATGTTCAAAAATCAAAAGTGGACCAGCAGAATTAGTATATAAAAAAGATCTGCACTCAAAATACTACACACTCAATGCAATGAGTCAAAAATCATTGGATGAAGATCAAACAACTCATATTTCAAGTTGCTTTTTAAAACCAGATTTTAAGCTCAAAATCTGAACTGTTTGATATTCAAACTGGTTCCAAAGAATAGGGTTCCAGCATCATGTACAATAAGTTAATAAGAACCACCAATAGTTGAAGCATGCAGTCTTACAAGAGGCAATTCAACCCCAACCTCTTTAATCTCTGAAACTAGAATTGTAATTTCTACATTCATAGTACATCAGCTGCATAATCAATCCCCTGGGAGTGGATTCCCTCATGTTGAAGAAAAAAAAACATGAGAGGGTCATGTTTTTAATCCCCACCATTAGGTTCTCTTGCTTCCATGTTTTTAATATTTTGTACACTTATTTTCTCTCTCTTATACATATTAAATGAGTGGTTGTGATTTAACATGATAAAACATAACATGAGAGAATCCTCTCCCCAATCCCCTAGCACCTAGCCTACACAAGAAAAAAATGCATTTTAAATCTTGATAGAACAAACATAGCAAAGAGGGAACTATCAAAAATAGTGGGGGGAAAATAGAAGAAACATACAAACAACTTGATGTATCAAGGTTGTAGTAAGACCTGCTAAGATATAAAAGTAATAATAGTAGAGAGGAAGCATATACATCATATGAAAATGAGTACGTTTCTGGCCTCTTGGGCATGTCATCAAAAAGAGGGAAAGAAAATCGAATTTACAAAGCAGGGATTAAAAGAGAAGCAGAAATCACCCATTTCAATTATTCACTTATAGATTCAATAACACAGCAACAATGTAGCAAGTAGAGCAAACAACAAAGAGGAAAAACTGACACTCCAAGCAGGATGCAAGCTGAACTTTCGGAAACCGATTGGTGCAGTCACCCCTCTCTATCTCTTTCTAACTTGCATTATTTTTCAATTATTTTGAACAAAGAAAACAATGGTTAAAAGTGTATGAAAAGCAGATCCAGTGGCTGATATTAGTGTGACTTCATGGCTGCATGAAATTTGTTACTGCAACTAATTTGAATCCCAAATCAAGGTCCCTGAATTTCAGATCTCAGAGAATGTCCTAATTTACCTATCATACCTAAAATGAGAGAAAAAGAAAATCAGTATCCCAATGAAAACTGCCCCATATCCCAGTAGCAAAGGTTATCTATCCAATTTGACATTAAAGTAATGGATGCTATCCATCTTGCAATTTCCATGACATGGTCAACAACAAAACAAAATAACAGAATGCATTCAGAGCTGAAACTCAATGCTCTCAAATCCAAATGAATCTATCAGGGCTCAAAATCAAATGCTCAATAAAATAATTCTCTGTCAAATGAAAATTTCCAGAAAAGAATGCTTCCCACCCCATGTAATTTACTTCAAAATCATATTAAACCAAACCAAACTAATAATAAAAGCAATTCACTGACAAAAAGCTCTGTTTCAGTTAGAATTAATTCATCAAAGTTACTTATCCAACAACATAACTGACTTCATAACCAATCAAGCAGGATATCCTCACATTCAAGTCTGGAATACTAGATAACTTAATCTAACTAACTATCTAAATCTAACATTGAAAAAAAAAGTAGTAACATTGTGAATTTCAACTTCAAGGATATTAAATTCAACCAATTGCTTTATCCATATAGCAGTGCATACACACATACATACATAAAATCTTACCATTCCTTTCTCCAATTTCTCCATAAACCTTACCATCATATATTCTCACCAGTAGTACCAATTGAATTTCCCAAAATACCATTGAATATAAACCCTAACATCAAACCTTCTCTTTTTCTCGATTCCATTGCTCAATCCTCGCTCGTCGTTCCTCGCTCCCTTCCCTCACCGGACTCCGATGTCTCCGCCTGCCCCCTCCATCCCTATCCCTATCCCTTCCCTATCCCTATCCCTATCCCTATCCCCACTTCTCCTTCCACGAGAATCATAACTCCTTTCCCTATCACGCCTCTCTCGATCTCCACTTCCTCTTCTTCGCCGCGGACTAATGCTCCTGCTCCGACTCCGGCGAGAGGAGTAGAGTTTTCTACGAAGTTCCTTACCAATAACCTTAACATGCATAAAATTACAATAACCACCACGGTTACAAGTATTCTCTTCATATTGACGACACGTAGCTTCACGGAAATCAGTAACCGGAGAAAAATCAGCGATAATCGGCCTACCGGAGTAAAATCTACCATGAAGCGAAGCTAACGCAGCCGCAGCGTGATCCTCCTCACGAAACAAAACGTAAACATTACCGATCATGTGATCAGCGAGATTATCACATACATTTAGGGTTTCAATGCGGCCGAATTTAGAGAGTTCAAGATAGATATCTTCGTAGAAATCTTCAAAGTGTTGTTGGATCTGTTGTGGATCTATGGGTTGACCTTGAGGGTCAACGCCGGGAGTTATCATATCAGGTCTTTGGTACATGTTGGAGAGAAGAATGGTTGGGGAAATGGTTGGTCTGTTGTGAAGACGTGAACATCTATCGCCGTGTCTACACGCGCCGATCTTGAAGTAGAATGGACAGTTTACTCTGTCTTTCTCTGTTCCGAATATCGATGCTAAGTGTTCTGCCATTTTTGGGATCTGTGATCTGAATCTGTGGATTTGATTGGTGGGTTGGGTGAGAAAGAAAGAATAAGCGCGTGTTGTGTTGTGTTGTGATGGATCGATCTGAAGTAGAGGATTATTTATGAGGAATTTTGAAGGAAGAATTACTGCATTGCGGTGAGCTTTCCCAGCTTAGCGTTCTGTATTTGGTACATATGCTATTGCCTGGGTTTGGATGAATGATATGCCAAAAAATTTATGAATTTTTTAATTTAGGATTTAATTATGAGTTTAATTTATATACATGCTGGTGGTGTTGCTGCATAAATATTTTACATGGTCGATTATTTATAAGTTGACATGTCATTAAGAAGAAGTGAGTAAGGTGTTTGCGGCACAGTTTAGTTCGATTTTAAGCCTAAAAATCATCCGAATTGCAAGGTTAAAATATATGTGATTTGGTTTAGTTCAGTTGGCTTTTAATAAAAATCCGACACAAACTAAATCAAATCAATGGGTTTGGATTTGTTCAATTGGTTCGATATTTTGCGAGACACAAAATTTAAAAGAGTTATAATTAATTAATGGCCTTTTGTTTTCGTACCCCCCTCATTCCCTCCCACACCCCCATAATCCAAAAAATTCCAATAATACCCCTGCCTTTTTAAAAAAAAAAAAAAAAATTTTAATTTTTCTGAATTACCTCAAAATAAGGTAATTAGCTCAAAAATAATTGATAATTTTGAATTACCTTTAAAGCAGGTATTTAGGTTCATAAACATAAAATTTTGAATTACTCTCTAAAAAGGTAATTCAAATTTTTAGTTTTTTATTAATTTTTTAAACTTTGTATATTGAATTAATATTTAAACGCATTATATTTTGGAACTATGATACGAGCGGTTTACGATTTAAATAACAATACGTCAAAATATATAAAATGAAAGCAACATAAAAAAATAATATAATGTACAAATACAACTACTATGGTCCAAAATGTTTAACAAGTGAAAATAAGCACGTGAAGTGGGTGAACGTGCGACATCTAAGGCATCGGTCAATCACCGCTTGCTCTCGCACCTCTCCTCATATGTCTCTCTGGACAAAGCGGGCTCCTGATGATATGGTGGATCCTGAGCTGGCTGTGGCTCTGGCTCTGCCTGTGGGTCTGGCACCGGAGTAAGACGCACCCTGGTTACCTGACTGTACCAAGGAAGGTAATCAGGATCGCACTCGCCGTGGTAGCCCGCCAATCTACTAGCCCGCCAAAATGTTCGCGCTCGAATCGATACATCAAGTAACCTCGTATGATCTGTCGCGCAGAGGAGCATTACGAAATGGGTGCTCTAGGGATCTCTCAGAGCCGCTCGAATCGCCAACGCACTCATGCGGCATGTAGGGAACAGCGTCATCGGCCCAAAGCAACCAGCCTCTGGCAACAGATATGTTCGACAAAGGAACATACTGCCTGTGGTCATCATAAGGGGTGAGGATGACATCCCCCAGCTGCAGAGCATCTATCCGCGCCCTAAAGTCCACCAACTTGACATTATCCGACTTTCTTATTCCAATTTGGTGGCACGTGGTCGATGCGTCCCTAGCTAACACTTTCCGACCAACGATCGTGGGAAAGTGCTCGTAGATCCAAAGATGAAATAGTTAAATTAAAAATAATCGATTATTAATATATGTTAAATTTAATTAAAAGTTTTAAATTAAAAAAATAAATAAATGATTACGGAGGAGTGTCGAGTATCCGCTTGGCTGGCAGTCGTATAAAAGACCGCTTTTCGTCGGTGGGTGTAGAGGTAACTAAGAGCGGCTATACCCCCAAGACCACTGGCCACTTCTTTGAAGATCTCGAAGCAGATACATCCACCTCACCGCACTAATGTGTGACTCTTGTCGCCGAGAATGGTGGTGCCTATCGAGAAGAGCATGTAACACGTGCGGCACGCTTTCATAAGCACCCGTGCCATGTTCGCCTTGTGGCGTCCTCTACACAAGAGATCCTCGACATCGCCCTGTTATCCCTAAGCTCTCGGATGACGATGGCACGATCCATGCCCAAACGATCCACGACCATGTGAAGAGCCTCAACAGAATAAAAAAATCAAGCTGTGGTCCAATGGGGTGCCATCCAGCAAGCAAGTGGTGGGCAAAGACGGCCACATCATCCAAGGTGATTGTCATCTCCCCAAAGGGCATGTGGAATGAGCAGGTCTCGGGATGCCACCTCTCCAAAAGCGAGATATCAACTCATGGTTGATTCCGCCAGAGGTGTGATGTCCAACTCGAGAAAGCTTAGCCACACGCAACGATGCTCTACACGTGGGTGGTGCTCAGAGGTCTAATCTAGAAAACTTACGCCGTGAGATACAACCTTGATTTAGAAAGGTGAAAAAATTAAAATTAAACCATACGTTATTAAAAATAAGTAATTAATTGTTGTTAAGTAAAATTAAAAAAAAATTAAAATTAAACCATACGTTATCTATCCGGGACGCCGCAGCGCGGTCACGTATCGATGTATAATCAATGGTGGGTGATCCACACACCGGTGAACCTCCTCCTCCTCAACCTCCTCCCGAACCTCCTCCTCCTCCTCCTCCTCTTGATGTCGACCCTCATCCTCCCTGCTCCTCCCAAGCCTCCCAACCGTCATGATACATCTCTCGGGTGCTCCTGTTGGCCGCATATATGGTACTCATAATCGTGGTGGTCTTATCCGCCGCTCATCCAGGGGGAAATTTCTTGCCGAGGCCGACGAGGTGAGGCCGAGGCTCGTGCTCAACCATCTCTACCACTCGCACGGGCTCTCGCGCGCTCGGCGCTCGAAGCATGCCCAGTGACTCACGAGCCTCGTAAAGTGTCCGGAGAAAGAGTATCGCTACTACTCGCCTCCCGAATCATCGTGTGCTCGTCGTCATTTGCGTGGTCTTTGCTCGGAAGACTCGCGCTCTCTACGTTGTCCGATCGTCTACTCGCCTTTGTTAAAAAAATAAATGTAATTAGAAAATATTAAAAAAAAAAAAAAAAAAAAAAAAAAAAAATTGGGATTTTGAATTACTAGGTAATTAGAGAAGAATTTGAAAATACCTCGAAGTGAGGTAATTCAGTTCATAAATTACGAGCAGGAATTACCTCACTTCGAGGTATTCGAATTTTTTCGGAATTACCTAGTAATTCAAAATCCCATTCGAATTTACTTACTTTTTTCGAAATTATGTTTTCTGAAATGTGAAATGTGATTTTGTAAATTTTCAGGGGTATTTTTGTCCATTTGGGACATTATGGGGGTGTGGTAAGGAATTAGGGGGGTACCGAAAATAAAACCCTTAATTAATTTAATCTTAAATCTATGTACTTTTTTATCTAACCAAAAGAAATGTGAATTCACATGATTACCATCAGGCACGAGCAAGGTTTCTTGTAGGCATGTGTCTTGAAATGATTGTAATATCTAAATTAAATCAGTTCTACAACAATTCATTACACAAACAGATAAACTAAACTATTGTTTGAGAAAAAGTAGCAGATAAGTTAGCGTATATTAGTGCGGTAGCGGATAGTGTATAAACTAGCAGATTAAATTTAAAGTGTTTCGTAAAATTAGCAGTTGAATTTAGGCATGGCAATAAAACCCGTACCCGCGGGGAGCCAACCAAACCCGCCCCGCTTTGACGGGTTTCCCCGCTTTGATCGGGTTTGGGTTTGGATTTGGGTTTTCCCCGAAATCAAAATACGGGGATGAGGTGGGGAATGGGGATAGAGGTACCCACCCCGAACTCATCCCCGAACCCGCCTCAAATGTATTAAATTACAATATTACCACTCTTAAATTAGAAACCCTCAAAATCTCAAGTAAATCCTAAATGGATTTGTCAGTGATTATTAGATCATCATTTTATAAAAGAGAATTGGATCATTATTTGGGAGGGGTAATATTGTAATTGGACCATTTTATAAAATAAAATTTTATAAAACTAGGGGTTGGGGCGAGGATCTCCAAACCCGTTGGGTACGGGGATGGGGATCAATAACTCATCCCTATTGGATTTGGGTAGGGGAACGGGGACTTATATGTAATTCGGGGATGGGGAAGGGGAATGTAAAATCCATCCCCGCCCCGCCCCATTGCCATGCCTAGTTGAATTAGCTAATAAATATAAAATTAAATAAATAGACAATTGTAATTTGTTCCGATCTGGGCCAAAGGGCCCCATTGGACATTGGGCCAGGCCCAATATCTCCACAAAAGCACGGCCCAAATACGCCAAAAGCAACAAGCGCAACACGACCTGCTCGGACGCACAGAGCCGACGGCCAGGATCGTACGATCAGATCCAACGGACAAGACCGAGCACCCACGTCTATAAATAGAGGTGCAGGGCTCTCGATCCAGGTACGTCCTCATTCTTGCAACTCTCGCCTATTCTCTCACTGACTTAGGCATCCGTGTCTGCAGGTACACCCCCACCCGACGTGGGCTTGAAACATATTCGGACGCCCGAGGAAGCTCAGCCAGTTCCGAGGACCATCGTCTAAGTCCCGAGGAAGCAGGATCCAATAACTCTTCGAACAAGGTAACTCCCGAGTTCTAGATCGAACATAATTAATGCTTAAAAATGAGAGGGAATATTCATTTAACGAAGGATAAATGAGGAACTTAATTAAACTAATAAGGGTAAGAACGAGATAAAAAATGAAACGTTATATGCTATAAGCTCAAATGCTACTTCAAGTAGCACCTGAAACAATACTATTCGCTAGTGAAAAAGTGTTATATGGTAGTGGTACCAAACACTTACCACGAGCTTATCTGTTATACGCTATTCACTAAACGCTAGCGGATTGACATTGCCAAACAGAGCCTAAAACAAATTAATTGTGCTCCATTAAAGGGTTTCTAATTCTAGAGTGGGAAGTGTGAGACAGTAGGGTGTGGGCAACAAATTGGAAGACTGCAAGTGAATTTGGGCTAGTAAGTGAGTGAGAGTTGGAGTGTAAGTTGAAGCCCAAATAATGAGCCAGTAAAGGATTCTTCATGTATGAGTCATCTGAGTATTCTTAGAGTTTTACCCTTAGAATTTCACAGGTATATATGAACTTCAGATAGAACCCTTTCACCCGAGTAGGCTAGAATGATTTGTCACCAAGTGACACATGACACCCATAGAACAAAAGTAAAACAAAGAGTGTAGAACTTTGATTAGTTTTGAATCTATTAGAACAAACTTAAGATACAATGTAAACCCAATTGGGGTAGAAGTTGGTAAGATAGTTTAGAGAGACTACAATTTTCTCTAAAGTTCAGAATATCTTGACTAAGTCACCAATAGTGATGCCTAAAACCGTTCTGGATAATCATTAGGAATGCCTTAAGTATTTATTGGTCTTTTGAGATGAATAAGTACTCCAACAATAATACACTGGTAGAACAAGATAGAATCTATGAGCCTTCCTAAGCTAGGATAATCCTAGATGTAGATCATGTCTTAGTTTCTTGATGAGACCCTCTAAACCAATAGAGCTAACCAATAGAAATAACGAGAAGTTATAATTCTCTTTATAAAACTCCCATGTCTAGTAAAGATACTATACGGTGAGACATTCAGATCGTGTGTCTTAGAAGTCATATTTGATAATGTGTGTATTCCTAGTGGGGGAATAAGTTATTTCAGTTATAGACATTAGTTGTTGAGTTAGTGTAACTTACCCTAAACCTTTTGTTAACCTTTCAGTATGATCTATTGGTGGAATTGGTTCTAAAGTTAAGATCTTTTGGGTGATTCCTTTATACAAAAGGCTTGGTTCTTTTGAATCTTTCGAGAATCCTTTATGTAAAGAGATTTAGTTCCTTGGAACATGGTGTGATTTCTTCTTTGGAAGAAATGGGTTGTGTATGATGATTTCATTATGCACATTGATTTCTTCATTGTGTATGATGATTTCCTTGGAACTGCTTGAAATTGGTTTGAAATTGGTTACCATTTCATGATATCTCTGAAAACACTTAAGTTGTTGAATGTCTTTTATGACATGTTTACACTTGATATCCTAACCTTAGGAGGTGTTGTTCAAAATGAAAAATTGGTTGGTGTTTTATTGAATATTTTATATCAGGGTTTCTTGTTTAATTGAATGAGCAAATGTTATGATTTGTCTAGTTTAAATTAAATTAAATTGCTCAATCATGTTTTATTTGCAATGATCACATGAAAATCTGTATGTATAATGAGATTGAACATTTGGTGGAACGAGTTAAAAAACACTCGGAATGATTGAGAAGTACAAAACAATATTCTAGTAGTATGAGATAACTCTGACATGACTGTGTTACATTTACACGGGCAGTTACGTCCACTACCCTGTTATGTCCTTTTCACTCATTTTCAAGTGTATTTTAGACTCCATTCAACCCAAAGAACAACACAGTTATATCTCATTTTGTAGTTGTTCTAACAGAGAGTATCATGGTTCATTTGGTTTTATAAATGTTATGCACATTTGGACGACTTTTGATCGAGTTAGGGAAATGTTTATGGGAAGCTTATGGGTTGTGAATCTTCCATACTGATAAGATTATATTTCCTTGTTATTCCTTAATTTCTTTCCATGGAACACATTGGAATTGAATTGCATGCATGATGGCTTGATGTATTGAGTCTTATCCGTATTGGATTTTGTTATTTGTACTTTTGTATTTTGAATTATTGGAACCAAATTGTGTACAAATTATTATGTTTAAGGTACCCTTAACTATTATTTAGTCTAAGAGTGAGGTGTTATGCAAGTTTATTATGTTTTCCATAAAACTCTGCAATAGTCAGCAAATTAAAAATTATTTTGCAAACGGACAAAATAATTGAAGACATATTATGCTTTGTCAATACAAACTTCTCAAAATCATCCCCATACAAGTCCAAACTGATTATTAGTGCCATTTAATTTTCAGCAAATCAAACACTCAACATTCCAATACAAACAACTTGAAGCAAACATTGAATGTGGGTCAAGCTAACCCACAAATTGTTAAAGACAAAGTTAGCATAGTGCTGCATCACGCATGACCTTTCAAAGAAAGAGGTTTGAATTATCTGGGGAGGCTGGTTTGTGGAAAGTTCCGTAATGGATTCTTCCTAAGTAACTCTGTTTCTCTGCAAGGAACAACATTACATGTATGTGTGTCAGGTTGTCTAGAGACATAGATATTGTCTTTTTAACCATAATAATAAAGTCACTGAATCCATCCTTTTTTAATTTCTGGTATCAGAGAGCGAAATTGTCAAGTGAAGTGAAGGGGGATTACCTTTTTAAGTTTTTTTCGTCTTCTTCCCTAGTCTTCAAACTTGAGGATTTATCACCCTCTGCTTTCTGACGTTGTGAACTGTAAAACATGCAAAATAGGTTCACCAATATGCTCCAGAAAAGAAATCCAACAACATAAACAAACTTCAGTGTCAAATACTTTATAATAGAAACAAATAAATCATATAATTATGTGGCAATTTCATAAAACTGGTGATAATTCCAAGGACGAGTTTTGTATCCTATGTAAGGTGTAACCAAACCAAAAATTGAAAGAGCAAAATTGATTAGGTGCAAAGGCAATGGAAGCTGCAATTTGGAATACATCACTATTAAAGTGATTCCATTTCCAATCGAAAAAATAGAATTTTTTTTTAAGTGTAATATAAATAAATGGTAGTTTTCTCTATTAAGAATATATAATATATACTTTGTTTGCGAATTGTTTAAACACATCCGAGTTGACGCAGCGGTAAGAAGTTCTGTTTTATGTATTGTATCGAGGGTTGCGATTTCGAACCACAACTTTCTTAATTTTTAAATGCTTCTGTTTATTTCTTCTTTATTATGTTGGCAGGCAGCAGACCAAGCTTTGCCTCTTTGGTATATATGTGTGTTGCAATCAAAATGTTTTTTACAATATTAATCGTTTTGCATTTATTTTTGGTGACAATATATTTTCATATAAAATAGCTTTAATCTTATTATGATAAAAAAAAAAATCAAAGTTACCTTTTTGAAAACCACAATTTTTTTAATTTATTAACAAAGTCACTATATTTTGTCAAAAAAGTTGAGTATCTGTTGTCCAATCAAAATATATTTTTTAGAAAACTAGTTTTATTTGTAAATTTAAGACTTTTATTATATTATTTAATTGTTTTGGCTCCTCCTAATAATTGACTCAAGTTCCGCCACCGTCCATTTCCACTTACTCTTGACATTCTTCATCAACAAACACGGGGATGGCACTTGCAGTAGTAGCCCCTCCAGTTCTAGTCACTGGTCGCTGTGGAACCTGAAATCATCAATCAAGTTGGTTATGAAAGGAATGTATAGGCACAAGAAATTGCAATATTGTAAGACATATATAAAATAATGAGGCACCTTGTAGGATTTCCACTTGGCAGGAATTGCATTGTTTTCTTTATTTCGTTCAGCTCGAGCTCCAAGTGTGTTCCAAGGGTGTGAGAGGTCTGGCTGATGTGGCCGCCGGGTCTCACCAGTGACACCTGAATCCTTATAAATGGAAAGTGGAGCTGCTCGAGTCCTACAATTATAGAAAACAATATAGTTATTAGTCACAATCCGAATGCGTAGAGAGGAATGTTGCATGAGTTTGGAGTTCACATTTCCATGGTCAATATATGTTTCTGGAAACTCATGAGCCATAAATTTCTCTACAAGATCATTAATAATCAATAATATATAATGAAACTATTAATCACAATCTGAATAACATTTAATATTACCTAGCAGAAGGATCACTGTTCAAAGAGGCCAAAGGAGCACCTAACAGCACATGAAGAATGTTAAACATTCAAAACTTAGTGACACAAAGTAATGCAATGTACAGAGAAGAAAAAAAGGACTCACGATTTTCTCCCTTGGCAAGAAGAGTTCCAAAGCTACGCATAGGTGCCTCTTTTTCCATTGGATCCTACGCAGTAGAAGAAATGAGGGCTCAGATAACAATAATAGATAGATCATACAGTTTTACAAATACAAAAAAAATATTTGAAGAGTTTGGAAGGAATACTAAATAGAACCCCACATACATCAATAGCCTTTGGCCTTGTCATTGAGCGCGCAAAAAATTTTCTATAGGCAGCTTTCAATTTATCAATAGGTTGAGCATTCCTGCAAAATAGGCAATCAAATGAAGGTTGACTAGCAAGTTTGCAGATATTGCAACACACCAAAGTTGAAAGTGAACTAAAAGTATGAGATAAGATACCACCAGAACACACATACACTTGTAAACCACAAGCTAGACCAACTTATTTTTCCTTTCGAATTTTGTATATGCTCCTAAAAAAACCTCTTCCATCATCTTAGTCACTAAATGTAGCAAGTATTAAATAAGAAACTATGATGGTTTTATTACCAGAATATGTAGTTATTCAACTGGTATATATATATATATATATATATATATATATATATATATATATATATATATATATATATATATATATATATATATATATATATATATATATAACTAACTCAAAAGATTTACTAAGAGATGAGGAGAGTACCTGGATATGCCAAGTTCAAATGTCTGGTTAGCAGCTTTAAACTTGTTCTTAGATTCCAAATGCAAAGCATATGAAATGTAGAAATCCGAATGAGATTTTCCAATTCCATTTGAATCCAGAAAAGCATATATGACTTCCTTATCATAACAATTATCTGCCTGCAATAACATCTCTTCTTAGCAAACTAGCCACTCAAAATTGAAACAAGCAAAAAGTAATCATTATTAAGCAATCAAACAAGGGTAAACAATCATCTTGTTCCTTGAATATGTAAACACTATCACTATAGTCTTTTGATATATGGAAATTACAAATTAATCTGATAACTAGTGACTAAAGAATCCATATTCACGGGTAAATTTATAACTTCGATACAAACAATGGCAGCATCTCACACATTTAAAGACCAAGATGATAGTTAGCCTTCAAACAAACAATAATATTGAATAAGATTAAGATTTTAAAACTCACATATTCAAGCCACACTTTGAGATAGCGCAAATCATCCTTATACTGCTCCGAGTGCCAAAAAGCACGCACACACTGTTCGTAAATCACCACCAACCCCGAGCTATCTCCACCCGGAGGAAACGCTTCTTGAACCCACTTAATACACCTTCACCACCACCAATAAACAAAATAAACAGTTGCTTAACAATTGGTTCCTAAAATCCATAATCTGCTTCACTTCGATATGTTTACATCAATACAAATTAACAGTTACTTTCATCAAAAAAAAATTAACAGTTAATTTCTTCACAGATCCACACCCTAATATTCCAAATTCATCTTATAACAGTTATGAACTAAAACAGTGAGTAATTTCTTAACGCTATAACAGTTATGAACTAAAACAGTGAGTAATTTCTTAACGCTATAATAACTATTCTATTTCACAATATCAAAAAATGAGTAAAATTGAAAGAAAACTCACTGTAGCCATGGGAGAAGAGGATCTTCCCCTTTATAATCATCGATATCTTCAATAAGTTTTCTGTTACACAAAATTTCATTCGTGAGACAAAATAGAACGAATAATGAGAAATAGAGTGAGGGAGTGAGGAGAGTACCTTCTTGTGATGGATGAGGGATTTCTTGAGCTTATTATCGGTGTGAGATTTGAGAGCGTGATTGAGGAGATTGACATTGCGTCCTCTCTTCAATGGCCTCACGTTCTCTTTGAAAATCTCCCACTCGTTCCCGCTCTCTCTCTTCGACGTTAAAAACTCTGTCTCTGGATCTACTTTTGTTATCTCGCACTCCGCCATTGTTGCACTTCAAGCTTTCTCCTTCGGTCTTTATCTTCTTCTCCTGTTCGAACGGAATGAAAAGGAAGTTCGGGTTATTGGGAGCGTTGGGTTTTGTGTGATTCAAAATTCAAAAATATCCCAAAACAATCCGTTGGTTATGCGCTTTGTCCCCAAAAAAAAATTATTAAGTATGCACCGAGATAAGATTTTTTGACGAAAATAATTATTTACCATATAATAATTATGCAGAATTTTTATTTTATGTATTCTTTTTGTTTTGTAAAAAAAAAAGGAATTCGGAAAGTCAATGTTGACGGAATAGAATTGGCAATAATAAACTAAGTAAAAAAAAGCAATAAACGGCAAAATATCTATAATTTTTTATTTTTTTTGACCAAAGCAAATTTATCTCATTTCATTAAAAATAAATGTACCAATACAAGTTGGAATCAAATCAAAAATCTTGGAACTACCATATAATCTAAACGCCTGTGCAAGCGTGTGAGTGACGAGATTCGTTTGTCTCCTAGCAAAACTAACTTGAAAGCTTTGATAACGTGACAGAAAAAATCTACAATGGGAAAAAATAGCCCAAGATCAGAGTTAAGTTGTAGGCCCTTATTCACACCATTTACAACTGGTAGACAATCCAGCTCAATGGTAACTGAAGTGAGTCTCAATTCCGCTAGCCACTGCAGTGTTTGCTTAAGTCTCATTGCCTCTGCTTCCTGAGGTGTTGCAACATAGTGAAACCACTTAGTATTCGCTTTATAAGAATGCACCTGTGTGAGAATGAATGCATATAACGATCCATACTTATTTTACTTTGAAAATAGTACATCATCTATATTGCATTTGAAACACCCTTCATTCAGCTTCTTCCACTTGTGCTCCTCGGTATGCTCCTGATTTTGAACCATCACCGCTGGTCTCATCCTCACCTTCTTCCACTCTTTGATGTACTCCACTGCTCGTTGCACCATAGTCGGCACAGGTTGCAACCTTCCTTCCCATACCTTGTAGTTCCTCCGTCGCCCAATAGCCCCAAGCATCATAACAAAGGTGGCTCTATTTGGTTCGGGTAATAATTGCAACAACCGAAAGAAACATTCGCGATATATAGCTCTCTAATGCTTCCATGGCTCTCTTAATATTAGCTACCAAACCACATTCTGCCCATATAGCCTCAACATGGATACAATAAAAAAAAAAAAGCATGCCACTCATTTTCCGGGTTTCCATCACACATAGGGCAATTATTCTCGCACGTAACATTTCGTCGTAACAAATTGCTCCTTGGTGGTAAAACTCCTCTTGTTGCTCTCCATAAAAGTAACTTGATTTTTTGAGGAATCTTTAGTCTCCACAAACACATCCAATCACCATCCACCCGAAGATGAGAGGTATCAAAAAGGTCCTCCATTACAGCATAGTACGCTGACTTTACAGAATAGGAACCATTTCTACTTCTCAACCAAAAAAGCTGGTCTTCTTCCTCCATAGTAAACCAAGGCATGGCCTTAATAACATTGGCTTCTTGAACATTGAACAATTGATCAACCAATTTGATATTTCTGCAGTCATTACTAGGATCCCACAAGTCCTTAACACGGAGGAGCTCTATTCCTACAACCATTGGTGATTTCACAAAACTGTCTCCCCCTTTCTTTAACCAAGGATCACACCATATTGATTTTTCTCTCCATTTCCTAACCGCCACCGTTCACCCAAATTGACAACCGCCTGAGAAGTGAAGATACTACGCCAAACATAACTGGGATTATGGCCCAAGCGAGCCCCCATAAAATCACCATCTGGAAAGTATTTAGATTTGAAAACTCTAGCAACAATAGCATCTGCGTGAGTTGCAATGTGCCACGCCTGCTTCCCTAGCATCGCCAAATTGAACCCATGAAAGTGTCGGAAACCCATACCACCATATTCTTTTCTAACTATCAACTTGTCCCACCGCAACCAATTTATTCCTCGTCTTGCTTCACGGTTAGAGCCCCACCAAAAAGAATTGGTCATCCTTTCCAATCTTCCCCCAAAGTGGTAGGGATCATAAAAACGCCCATGCAACAAGTTGGAATGGATTGAGCGACTGACTTTACCAAGACTTCTCTACCAGCTTTAAATAAATAATTGATTACCTGGAGCAGTGTCGCGTATCCGCCGAACTACTTGGTCGTGTGAAAGACCGCTTCCGTCAACTCAGTGTAGAGGTAATTGAGAGCAGCTATACCCCAAGACCACTGGCTACACTGCTGAAGATCCTAAATCAGACGCATCCACTTCACTGGCAGTAATGTGTGACTTTTGTCGGCCAGAATGGTGGTGCCTAACAAGTAGAGCATGTAACACCGTGCAGCCTCCTCATAAGCACCCTGTGCAACGTTCTCCCTGAAAGCATCATCTACAAAGGCGATCCTCAAATACTGCCCCCTGTTATCATGAAGCTCCTCGGTGATACCGCCGATGCATGCCCAAATCTTTGGGATGACCAAGTGAAAAGCCTCAACAGAATCAACATGAGGATTGTGGTCCAATACTGTGCCCTCCAGCGGAAAGTGGAGCAACACACCCACATCGTCTAGGGTGACAGTCATCTCCCAAAGGGCATGTGGAATGAGCTGGTCTCAGAATGTTACCTCTCCACAAAAGCAGATATCAACTCATGGTATTGCCCCGAGAGGTGTGATGTCCAACTCAAATAACTTAGCCTCGCGCAACCAGTGGGCTACATCTGGGTGGTGCTCGGCAGGTCTAAACCCAATATACTTCTGGCCGTGAGATACAATCTTCAGTTTCCGGATCTGAAAAAATTAAAATTAAACCATACGTTATTAAAAATAAATAGTTAATTATTTTTTAGTAAAATTAAAATAAAGAATTAAAATATTACCTGGCCTCTATCTATCGGGACGCAGCAGCGGTGTGTATTGTGTAACAATAAAGGAGGCGAACCACACGGTGGGGCAAACTGGTCACCGCTCGACCTCCCGAGGCTCTACACCGAGGCTCCTTCGAACTCGAAACCCGAGCCTCCACCGAGGCTCCTGCAGGTGGTCTGGTAAAGGGGCGCGTCCGGTGCTCATACTACAGGTGGTCATGGTATGGTTTGCTCATCCGGCCGAGCTCGCCAAAAA
The DNA here is from genome assembly GCA_020916435.1 of Oxytropis ochrocephala. Lineage (NCBI taxonomy): Eukaryota > Viridiplantae > Streptophyta > Magnoliopsida > Fabales > Fabaceae > Oxytropis > Oxytropis ochrocephala. Next base: position 60,080,998 of record CM037090.1, on the reverse strand, counting down.
TCTGAGTTCTTTGCTGATCTGCGACCAGCTCATCTCTATGGCTCGCTCGCTCGCGCAGCGTCTCTCACGCTCGAGGGCGTGTCAAGCAAGTCCGAGCCTCTACAGGGTGTTCGGAGAAGGAGTGACACTCTCTTTGGACATATCGCATCGATGGACTCCCAAGCATGCTTTGTGGTCGTCGTCGGAGTCGCCGCGTCTTTGCTCGAAGACTTCGCCGCGCTTACACCTTTATGCAGTCGTCTACTCGCCATCGTTAAAAAAAGGAAAATGTAAAATAAAAAAATTAATAAAAAAAGGAAAATCTGAATTTATCCGAATTTATCACTAAATCCGGAAAGAATTTCGGAATTACCTCACACGTGAGGTAAATTCGGTTCACAATTGTGAACCGAAATTACCAAACCCGTGGGGTAATTCCGAAATTCTTTCCGGATTTAGTGATAAATTCGGATTCCTCTCGTTAAACACTCACTTTTTTTCGGAAATATGAATTGTGATTTGTGAAATGTGATTTTGTAAATTTTCAAGGGTATTTTTGTCCCTTATGGTAATTATGGGGGTCTGGAAGAGAAAGAGGGGGTGTAAAAAGAAAAACCCAAAAGTTTATTCTGTAGGAAAAAAAAGTACAATGCCCAATCACTCTTACATTATGGAATGAACATAACCAAGATTGCAATATCAAAATTGGAAACTCAAGTTGCTTCGGTAAACGATATCTAAGCCAGTGCTATAATCTTGTGATGAAATTGATTGAGACTTCCACGAATAGATATATGATTAGTGTTGGAATTGAGAATTAGGTTGATTGTTGAGTACAATGTCAATGAAATACACATAATGACTGGATGTGAGAATAAATGACCAACAAAGAAGACTAAGGGTCTCTCACTCCTAGTGTTGGTGTTATATAAGGATCGGGTAGACGGGTTGGTTCGGTTTTTATTTTTTAAAATCTATTATCCAAATCAAATTGGTAGGAATTTTGCTAGGCTGGTTTGGATTTGATTTGATCATGCAAGTTGCCCAAACCAAATGCTTCAGGTTGAATTAGGTTATGATTGGTTCGGATTTGCTCAAACCGTTGAATACCGCTAATCACACACTTCATAATTGTAATAACAACAACCCCACCATTTTAAATCTATTGCAGCTTAACCAAGAGTACTTGAATGAGATGAGGGTCTCTTTCAAACTTAATCAATACTCTGAGTTTGAATCCAACTTTGAGTATTCAACTAGTCGGATACCCGTGCCTTCGCACGGGACTGGTTTGGTGCCACTCATGTACTACAAAACACATGTATACAGTTGCGATTAATGTTGACACTTGTTTTAGGAGTTAAGGTTAGAATCCTTTTATACGCATTTACTATAGAACAGATGCATAAATGAGCGTTTAATGTTGAGTACTTATTTTAGGTGTACAGGTTAGAATCGTTTTATATAGCGCTTTAAGTCTCTGTGAAATTAACGTGTGGACGTCGAGTCTCATATTTTTATATTATATAGTGGTATTTAAATTGTTCTCATTTGGTTATCTAAAGATTGTTATAGTTAAGCTGAAAGTATAAAAAATAGTAGGTAATGGCTAGAGTTTTTATGTTGTGTATGCATGGTATTTACAGATTATCAATTGAATGCACTATTGTGTGCGATTGGATAGGAATCATCTGTATAAAATATAAAAAGGGCATAGATTATGAGAGAGTTCTTATCTATGAGAGATTTTGGAAAACCTCTTTGTAGACCACATTTATAGTCTTGTTGCTTGCCTTCTTATGTCCGTCATGTATCAGAATTTTTAACCCTTTTTTGCTTTGAACTCTTGATAGTGCTACATATAGTTGCCCATGACTGAAGACTGGTCGAGGTAAGTATAGTCCCACACTTTCTAAAGATTGACCTTGTGACTTATTGATTGTCATGGCATATGAGACAATCATTGGAAATTGCCTTCGTATGAGTTTAAATGGCCAAGGTGATTCAGAAGGAGACATTGACATTCGAGGAATACCAAATACCTTGCCTATATTCTTTCCAGTCATCACTTTAGCTTCAATGATATGCTTTGCTAGTCTTGTCACAATCATTCTTGTCCCATTGCAGAGTCCTTCTGATTGGTCTATATTTCTCATTAGCATGATTGGTGTTCCAACCTTTAATATTATTCCGTGGTTTGGCAATCCTGATGTTCTAAGTGTATTTAGGAACTCAGGTGCTACAAGTTGAAGTTCTGGGTTTTCAAGCATTTCAGCTTTGTCAATTGAGTCAGAGCTCAGATATTCTCTTTCTTCTCCTACAAATAAGGTATTAATTTCTAAGTAAAGGCACATAAAATATAGTTGCTAGATCATGTGTGTGACTGTGTCTGTGTGTGTTTTGTAGTCTATGTTTGTGTTTTAAAACATATAATTATAAGAATGAGTTATGGATATACCTGGAACCATGGTAAGAACATATTCGTTTATTTCATCGACAGTTTCAATTGTTGATGCCAAGATAGCTCTAGATTGTAAAAACTCCTCATTCAGGTATTGATAAATTAAGTTTGGATATGTAATTTGAACTATAGCATCAATAGGGTCAATAAAATCAGAAATAAGAAAGCATTCAGGAATCTCAATTTCTGCGTACCCATCATTTGGCTCTGACAATTTTCCGTCACCCACATTTAATATCCATTGAGAAAATTCCTTTAGTTCTGAGGCATCTGTGTTGTTTGATCCTTGTTGTAGGCGCATATTTTTGGTTAAGGTTAAAACTTCACAGAATTCCCATAGGTAAGAAAAATTAATTGTTGCGTTAACAATTTCAGAACGGCTTCCGTTCGGTATAACTGGGAGTATTTGTTTGAAGTCTCCACCCAAAATAATTACCTTCCCTCCAAATGGAGAATCTCCATAAGGTGAATCACTCATAATGTCTCTGAGTGTTTTATCTAATGCCTCAAAACAGAACCTACTTGTCATTGGAGCTTCATCCCATATTATTAATTTTGTTTGTTTTAATAGCTCAGCAAGTTCACTTCCTTTCTTAATATTGCATGTAGAATTATCTACAGATGGAACTGGGATTGCAAATTTTGAATGTGCTATTCTACCTCCCGCAACAACAAAGATGCTATGCCACTTGATGCTCTTGTCACAAAACAATATATCCTTGGGAGCGCAATCTTTGCAGCCTATAGTTTTCCACATGAAAGTTTTACCATTCCGCCATAACCATATAGGAAAAACATGCCACCATTACAATTATCTACAAATTTTCATTACTTTCTCAAAAATATTTCTTTGTTCATCAGTAGAAATAGGAAGTTTTAGTGGTTGGATTAAGTATTAACAATTAATAAATTTTTGTTATATGTAATATGCAACGGATGTAAGAAAGCAATATTTTACTGTTAGAGAATTGTAACAATTTTGAAATTCAAACTTTCAAATCTTCAATATTGTAATTCCGTCAAAGAAATATTAGTCTATTCCTAAATGAGAGTGATGTATCCCTTTGGATATGGCATTGATGGAAAATCTCTCGGGCTTTTTCTATTAGTTTGCATCACCTCTCTATCTCTATAAGAGTTAAGTTTTGCAATTCTTGATCATCAAGTTGTAGATCCGAAATTCATCAATATATGATTTTGTTAGAAATATCATGTAAATAAAAATAAAACAGTATTATAGGTTCGATGTTAAGTCATTTAATATGTACCTGAAGCATTTAAAAGCTGTCTTTGTTGATATAAAATTCCATCCGCTAACCATTTCCATGTATTTTTCCACACATGTTTTGGTGCATTAATCTTTGTTGGGCGTTAGCATGTTGACAAATATTTTCCTTAGGTAATTTCCACTTCCCCAATCCTTTGCTTCCTTGATAGCTTTAATATACTCATGATCATCTTCCAGAAATCCCATGGCAAAGCATGCTTGTCTAAAACTTTTTTTTGTTTTACCATTAACTGTTAGGATATCTTTATAGGAGCAAGGACCTTTTACAACCGATAACATCATTCTAAGATAAAAAAGTTCACTTAAGTACTTGGAGGACCCAGATTAGTCTTCCAATAGTATGCCCTTTTTTTCTTGGTTTCCAATTTCTTTTACTCTTGACATAGACAAATTTTTGAACAAACTTAGAGTAGGTCAAATCATGACCTTCATGATATAATTTGTTTGCTTCCATCCATGAAGTGAACATTGAGTCTTTAACTGTTGGTTTGGATAGAACGTCATTAATGTTTGCGCGAATCATCAAAAAGAATGGAGTGTTCATTGGGTAAATGGAATGACAATCTCTCAACAATGAGTTGTCTTCCATGGATTGAAAATGAAAACAATCTCCAAAGATGCTTCACATGGTGAAATATATATCGCAATCTATGTAGTGCTTTATCTCATCGATGATTTGAATGTTTTCACCTTCTTCATTTTGTGATGCAACGACAAAGAAATTGTTATTCGATCATATCCCTTGTGTATGTACTTGAATAAGTACTTGATTGATGTACTCTTGTTGCACCACTCCATGTTGATATGAGCTTGATATTTTAGTAATAGGTGTGGATTGTATGGGACAATTGAACGGTTGTCAAATGTGATTCCACATTTCTGAATAACAGTACCATTATTTCGTCTTCTATAAACAGGAAACCCATTTTGATCGACGGTAGTTGAATCTTGAAACTGTTTATGATAAAACTTAGAGCACTTTCCACTTTCTTTAGTACACGGTGATTTCAAATTTAAGAGACCACATGGACCATGGACCATATGACTTTTGACTAAGTCATACAGTTGTTTATTCTCAAATTGGCTTGGTATTTCAGCTGAGATTATCTTGTTTATGTCTTCTGCAGTAGGATATTTGTAGGAGGGATGTAAGAAGATAAGAATGTGGTCATGTGGTAGCCCTCTTTTTTGAAATTCAATTGTGTACATATCTGCAAGACAAAGTTGATGATAAAAATTTACATTGCAAGAAGTATACATTGCTTTGCAAAGAAATTTTTTTGAGAGAGTTGAATTTAGTGAGGTAGGTATAGTGGACATACGTGCAAGTACTTTACCGAGGATTTGTTTCTTCTTCAAATCTGCTAACAATTCATCAAACTTCATTTTAAAGACTCTTGCTACTATATCTGGACGATTTTGAGCTGTCAATTGCATTGGTTGCAGTAACCTTTGTATCTCTGGCCAATTTGGATTGCATGTAAAGGTTATGAACAAATCCGGAAATCCCACATTGCTACAAATAGCCATTCCGTCAAAATATAATTGATCCATGAATCGCCGACTACCCACAAACGAAGATGGTAATATGATTCTTTTTCCTTTCTCTGCACCCGGTGTTAGAGTTTGATCAACTTCGTCATTCAGGTTGTTGTATTTATCCACCCTCAATTGTTTTTGGTTGTTCCTTATAAACCTTAGCCTTTGTGATTCCATCATACAATAACCATCAACTACAAATTGTTGAAACAGTCTTCTTGAGGCCAATAATGTTTGTGACTCATTTAATCTTTTTTGTAGTCGGAAGCACATCCATTCCCTTATAGTGACTTTATTTTTTTTCTTTCTTTGAGCTGTTGTTCTTGCTCTGTGGGAAACTCCTTGCCTGTATCCGTCTTCACCATATGGAAACAACAATGGGTATTGCAAACCCAAATAGCTTGTATGCAACTCTGATATCCTTTTTAGTCTGCCACTTTGCTTTTCTAGAATTATATCTCTTGTTGATCCATTGTCAACATCCCCTACGATGAGTGCAACAACTTCTGAAACGGTTGGTAAATTATAAATTCTTCCATCGGAAACCCTGTCAGAAATGAGCTTCAATTTCAGATCTTGCAATGATGATGCCTCAAATCTCTCCCTTGCCATCCTAAAAGACTTAGCATGGGTATTGTATTGATATAGCATATTTGACAATGTATGAACAATTTTTGGGTCTATGGTGGAGTGGTTCCTGTTTGGAAACAATAAAGAGGATGTCAAAACATTGAAAGACTATGTCTTTCGCTATTTAAATAGTGTATTAAAGGAATAAAAAAGTATTAAGTATTAAAAAAATTTAAGTAATGTCGTACTTACGTTAAACCTTGTAGTCTATTCTCGAGTTCATTTTCCGTGTCATATATGTAAAGTTGTGCAAACTTTGGAGTTTGGCCAGGCATAGGTAATAAGCTTCCAATCCGGTGACATGGTTGACCTTGTATCCTATATGTTGGAGGTCCTCTACCATTGTTAAATGATTTGTCAACCTTTGTTCCAGGAGATGTAAAGGCAAACATCATGTTGTAGATCCTAATGTTCTTTTGATAATTCTTACTATCAAGTGATTCATTTCCAAACAATAGATGTTGGAGATCAGGAGGTGGGTTTTGCAATAGCGGAAGTTCAATATTTCCAACTCCACAACATAAATGGTATTTAGGATTTTTTGGAGATCTATATTTTTTAGTCCTTTCTTCGTACCACATGCATGCTCCACAAAATTGACATTCATAGATAGGGTCACCAACATCAAAATACCCTGCAAGGATAATTTCTGATTATCAATTTTGGCGAAATATTGTTAAAATTTTTAAAAATATAATATGATTTAAAATACCTTCACAAAAAGTTTCCCCATCCAATGATTTTTCGCTATCAGATGAATCATTGTCTTCATATGAGTAGCAATCTAAAATTATATATAACATTGTTGTCTCAAGATATAGTCCATAAAAAACAGGAATTAATCGCAATTTAATGTAAATAAGATCATAATATAAATTACTGACCCACCTTCATGTGGTCAATCGATTCAAAGATCGGATATATCTCCTTCGGCTGATTCGGAACTGCTAACTGTTTATTGATGTATCAAATTTATCAAAGCTTAGAAACATACTTGGATGAATAGTAAAATAAGAATAATTGAATAGATTTTATTACCTGTAACATCATCGATATCCGTTTCATGAGCATTTTCTGAATCGTTTAATGACATGTATATGTTATTTTTGATAAGGTGTCTACACAGTCGTAATGGACAACCAGAGGATTGAGCTTTGAGATTGTGATTTGTATTTGAACACTCTGGAATGTCAATATTTTGTATTGTTTCTTTTTACGTTGGTGTCCTTCTTTTGATCAGAAAAAGGTTTCGGTGGGGTTGGTTTGAGTTGAATAAATATGAGGAATAAGCTTTGCTTTTTATGAACATGGTTGTCAACATTAGGTTGACTATAGACGCCTCTGTAAGGAGAATCTAGTATGTTTAAATGAGTACGATGTATTGGAAAGTCTGAAATTGTCTGCCTACCAATATCTATAGACTTGGCAGTGTTTGAATTTTCATTGCCTGTTTCAGAAAAATTCAAAAATCAGTGAGTTTCAATTTCCTATAGGACAATTATAAATGAGGCATTGTAGATATTACCTAAAATAGGTGAATAGTTTGAGTTACACAGACGCTTTCCCTCTTGAATAATTTTCCTTTTAAATCGTGCATGACGCTTATCATTGAGCAGTAACTTTCTTTTCATCCTTGCATTTGATGATGCCTCACGTAAGTTAAGTTGCCTTTCCATGATTTACATTACCTACAGTATGAAAACAAAAATAATTAAATTGAATGAACAAACTTGAATAAATGATGTTACAATTGTAAGCGTAAACTGGAGAACTTCAATTAACAGAAACTTGGTACCATAAGTGAATAGCGGCAGAATTTGAATTCAAATTAGGAAAAGCTGTTATTTTTTAGTAAGACAGATTTTGAAATAATATAGATTTTGAAAAATAGGAAGAAGAAGAGTGTGCCCGTATGTACACTCAATAGGCAGATTTTGAATTCAAATTAGGAAACTTGGTACCCGTATGTACAACTGCTTGTCTTGTTAATATGATAGAAGTAATACAGATTTTGAAAAATAACGGAAAGAATTGAAACTAACAATTTCCATTGAAGAGGTTATTAAATGGATCATAGAAGAAGATGAACATGGGTGTACAACGAAGCATAATTTGAGGGAATTTGCATAAAAATGTCTCTAATTTCATGGATATTGTTATTCCTATTTCATGGATATCTATGTTTCAGTTACTCCTATTTCATCAGTTTCCCACACTTACGGCTAATATATTTCCATTGAAACTAACAGGCTCCTTGGTAAAGATATCTTTGTACCTAGTGATATAGTGCACGATGGAGGATCTTTAGTTTCTGTAATTTTGTTCTTCACTCTGGCTATTCATATCTTCTTATTCACCATTTTAATTTGCTGAATTCCTAATAATAGAAGATGTAATTGGTTGTTGTATATGTGTTTGAAACTGATTATGAGAAGGGACCGTTTTTGCCGTCAGGTCCTACTTTTAATTTAAACTTCCAAACGGTGACAGAAACAAATTGCAATTGCAATGTTCACGTGCGTCTGATAAGTAGTTATAGATATATCTGCCGGAGCAAATATATAAAATAATTAAATAGAACAGAGGCACTGAGGCAAATAAAGTAAATCAAGAATGTAGTTATATCAGTAGTTATATCTATTGGGCTTCTTACCCAATAGATATATTTTCCACTCCTGAACATGCCTACCAATATCCCCTTAAACCTCTAAAAAGTAAGAATGTATAAGTTACTAATTTAATATTAAAACAACCAAAAATAATAAAATAGAACATAAGTAATATATAATAATCATTTATAATAAATAGTTAGAATATATACTGATATGTAGAAGGATGAATTATATCATTTTGGTAGCAAAAACGTCACATAGCTACTTGTATAAGCCTTTAATTTGTTTTGGTAAAAATTGTATCCTATGTTCAATTGGAGAGACTAATTCATTGAGTAGGACAAAAACTTGTTGGATCCAAATCGATGTCAATAGTTCTAGAACCGCTGAATGTCAAATGATGAAGTGCCACAAGTTACTTTGGTTAAGTTGGAAGAGAATTAAGAAAAGCACTTCTAGATTAGAGTTCGTTACACGCCATTTGAGAAGTCGTCGTTATAGTCTTAGCCTGTCATTATATTAGCATCTTTGTATTTTTGGATGAAAATAGAATAATATTTATGGTGCATCTTAAGCAGACGGCAAAACTTGGATTAATTACATACTACGTTGAAAATGGTTAAAATGTAATACAGTCAAGTTAAAACTAAAATAAGAAAAGATTCACGAAGCATATATCTCGAGTCCTTCACATTCAAGATCCACCCACTGTAAGATCATCTTACCTATCCATAAATATTTCTTATTTTGTTGTTTATTATTAGTTGTAATTCAATTCTAGTCTCCTTCTCTGTAATATCAGCTGCTATATTTGCTTGTATTGGTTTTTCATTTACATTCACATCGCCATGTCACTAATCGTGGATCGCACAACCGCTACCAAGTGACAAACTATAAATACTTGTAATAAGTCAAACTTGAATAATGAGAAGTAATTTGCACCAAATCATTTCACTTGCACTCGTTAAGTTCCTAATCGCTTGCGAGAGAGAAAGAGTGAAGGAGTGATCGGAGATCCAATGAACTGGCCTCGAGAGCAAGGTGAGCGATCCACACGCGGCGATGGCGAGCAACGATAGCAATAACGGACGATTTCCGGCAAAGTTACCAATTCTTGTGGCAAGAACTACGATCGTTGGGTAATCCAAATGAGAGTAGTGTTTCGCTATCAAGACGTACTAGAGATTGTGCGAAGTGGAGTTGCAACGACGGGAACTGAGGCGGTGCTTCGAGAGCAGCAGAAGAAGGATAGCAAAGCGCTATTCCTCATACACCAGTGTGTTGATGCGGAAGCCTTTGAGAAGATTTCTCAATACGACACGGCGAAGGAAGCATGGGATGCCTTAGCAAGTGCGTATTCCGGTGATGCTTCGTTGAAGAAGGTGAAGCTTCAGACATTGCGGAGGGAGTTTGAACTACTCCAGATGGAAGAAAAGGAATCGATTTCAGAATACTTCAATAGAATGACTTTGGTTACTAATCGGATGAGAACGAATGGAGAGACGCTGATCATCAAGAGTAAAAATGAAAAGGTACTCAGAACTCTAACTCCTAAATTTGATTACGTAGTTACTGCAATTGAGCAATCTAAGGACCTAGAGAAAATGAAAATTGAGGAACTTCTAGGCTCGTTAGAAGCAAATGAGGCTAGGATTAGGGGAAGAACTGGAGGTAGAGATAAGGAGAAACTCGTTGAAAAACCCCATCGAGCAAGTTTGCAGTGCTAGAGTTGAGAAAGGAAAAACAAGTAAAAATAATGATGAAAGTTCTAATAAGAAGTCCGATGGTGGTGGTAGTGATTTTCAAAGAAGAAAGGAAGCTGGAAGAAGAATAGGGACAGAAAAAGAAACTGAATAGGAAGGAAATACGAGTGCTTTAATTTTATATACAACGGAAAGTATGTGAGAAGTATGGTCACTTTGCGGATGAGTGTAAACTAAAAGAAGAGGCACAACTTGGCGATAATGAATCGATAGTGATGAAGTGGTCCTCATGGCGAAAAAGAAAAATAAAGAGAGTGAAGATGAAGTGGTCCTCATGGCGAGGAAATAAAAGAGAGTGAAGATGACAAGGAGACATTGTGGTATTTAGATATTTAGAGGTTGCTCTAACCACATGAGTGGACATAGAGCTTGGTTTGTGGATCGGATGACACCGTGAAGAAGTCAATCAGGTTTGGTGATGTGAGTGATAAGAAGTGAAGGAATGGGGAGTGTTAGAATCTGTAAGAATGATGGGGAATTTCTGCACAATAAGCGAAGTATTATATGTTCCATCAATGAAGAGTAACCTTATCAGCATTGGACAGTTGCTTGAGAAGGAATACTCAGTCATTATGGAGAATAAAGAGCTTGTTTTGTTTGATCAAACTGGCAGTGAAGTCTTGAAGGCTCCCTTAAACAAGCACAGGACCTTTAAGATTGGAATGAGTGTTGTCAAAGATGATTGTTTGAGTGCTGAAGTTGATAGTGAAACCTGGACATGGCATGAAAGATATGGTCATTTGAATTTCAAGGACTTGAAGAGTCTTGAAACTCGAGGATGGTGCATGGTCTATCTCGCCATTAAAGTCACCGTGAAGTGTGTGAGCAAGTGTTGTGAATCAAAGCAACCTAGAAGCTCATACAATATCGAGTTGAAAACTAGAGCATCTAGGAAGCTTGAGGCAATCCACTCGGATGTTTGTGGACCATTTGAAGTGAAGACACTTGGAGGTACAGTTATTTTGTCTCCTTTATTGATGAGTATACTAGAAAAATGTGGGTGTATGTGATAAACAAGAAGAGTGAGGTCTTCAGAGTCTTTAGTAACTTCAAGGTAATGGTAGAGAAGGAGAGTAACTGTAATATCAGTAGATTGAGGACTGATGGAGGGGGAGAGTATAACTCAACTGAATTCAAGGAGTTTTGTGAGAAAGAGGGGATAAGGCATGAGATCACTGCCCCCTATACACCACAACATAATGGCACTGCAGAGAGGAAGAATAGAACTATTCTTAACATGGTAAGAAGCATGTTGAAGAGTAGGAAAATGCCAAATCATTTCTGGGGAGAGGCTGTAACCACTGCAGTGTATATTCTCAATAGAAGTCCTACTAAAAGACTTGATGGAGTCACACACGAGGAAGCATGGTCGGGTGAGAAACCGAGTGTGAAGCATTTGAGTTTTTGGTGCTCGTGTTACGGACATGTTCCCGATCAACGAGAAGGAAGTTGGATGACAAGGCACAAGCAATGGTGTTGCTAGGATATCACTCCTTTGGCTCATACAAGTTGTATGATCCTAGGAGAGCTAAAGTTGTAATTAGCAAGGATGTGAGGTTTGATGAAACTAAAGGGTGGACCGGAATGAGTGCGATGCAGATAAAGCTCTCGCCTCAGTGATCAATTGAGTCGAGAAATTGAAGAAGAAGAGGTGAGACGAGGTTGACAGAGATGATGAGAATAATGTAGAGAGACCTAGAAGAGCAGCACAACCACCCAGAGGTTAAATGACTTTGTTATCTTATCGGATGCCACCGCACATCCAAACCGGTGATGTTATGGAAAGTGCCTTCATGGCAGAGGCAGAGCCAGTGACCATTGAGGAAGCACTTGAGAATAAGAATTGGAGGCAAGCAATGGTTGAAGAACTTGCTTCAATTGAAAGAAATGATACATGGTGCTTAGTGGACCTCCCAAAGGAAAGAAAGAAGATAGATGTGAAATGGGTATTTAAACTTAAAGTGAAACCTAATGGTGAAATTGGGAGATATAAGGCAAGGTTGGTAGCTCGAGGGTTTTTGCAGAAACCTGGATTTGACTATACTGATGTGTTTGCACCAGTAGCTAGAATAGAGACAATCAGGATGATAGTGGCTGTTGCTAGTTCTAAAGGTTGGTCGATGTATCAACTTGATGTGAAGGCAGCCTTCTTGAATGGCTACCTAGAGGAGGAGGTGTATGTCGATCGACCACGGCTTTGAAGTAAAGGAAGTGAAAGCAAGGTTTACAAATTGAAGAAAGCGTTATATGGCTTAAAACAAGCTCCAAGAGCTTGGAACAAGAGAATTGATAAGTTCCTACAACAGCATAAATTTGTGAAATGTACAAATGAGCATGGAATATACTCAAAGGGTTCTGATGTTGATGATTACCTGATTGTGTGTCTTTATGTTGATGACATGTTGTTAGCTCGGAAGCAAGTGAAACCGAAATGGAGAAATTTAAGAAGGAAATGATGATAGAATTGAAATGTCAGACTTAGGAAAACTCACCTATTTTCTGGGCATTGAATTCTATGACACTAGTGATGGTGTTCTTCTACACCAAAGAAAATATGCAAGTGATATCTTAAGGAGGTATGATATGTTGAATTGCAATTCCTCGGCTACACCTGCAGATACCTCTGCAACTCGATTTTCGATGATGAAGAGAAACTTGTAGACTCAACACTCTACAAGGTGGTTGGATCTCTTAGATATCCGTGTCATACACACGACCAGATATTACTCATAGTGTTGGAATTGTTAGTAGGCACATGGAGCAACCAAAGGTCTCACATTTACTTGCAGTAAAGCGTATCCTGAGGTATGTCAAAGGGTCTGTTGATATGGGTATCTGGTATCCTAAACTGCAGGAAAATAGTGAGCAGGAGGTGTATGGTTTCACTGATGCAGATTGGTGTGGAGACAAGGGAGATAGGAAAACAAAGAAAGATACATTTTTATGTATGGACAGGCCCCTATTGCTTGGAGTTCAAAGAAGGAGAGTGTGGTAGCTCTTTCATCTTGTGAATCTGAGTACATAGCTGCTGCCATGGCAGCATGTCAAGCACAGTGGCTTGACATGCTCCTTGATGAGTTGAAAATCAGGTCTAGCAGAGCAATGAGATTGAAGATTGTGATGAAATCGGCAATTGACCTTGCCAAGTACCCAGATTGCTCATGGTAGGAGCAAACACATTGAGACAAAGTTTCATTTTCTAAGAGATCAAGTGTCAAAGATGAAGCTAAGATTGGAGTACTGCACCTCTGAGAGCAATGCAGCAGACTTGCTTACTAAGGCATTAAAGATCAAGCGATTTGAAGAATTGAGGACTCTCATTGGAATGAAGAATTTGACTAGTATGAATTAGGAGGTGTATTAGTTGTAATTCAATTCTAGTCTCCTTCTCTGTAATATCAGCTGCTATATTTGCTTGTATTGGTTTTTCATTTACATTTCATTGCCATGTCACTACTGCTTGTGGATCGCACAACCCGATTACCAAGTGACAAACTATAAATACTTGTAATAAGTCAAACTTGAATAATGAGAAGTAATTTGCACCAAATCATTTCACTTCAGAATTCTGTTAAGTTCCTAACTGCTTCTGCGAGAGAGAAAGAGTGAAGGAGTGATCGGAGATCCAACATTTATGTGAAGTTGAGTTCCTCAGAAGTTTAGGAACTTGAATGAATGTTCCAATATCCATGAAAATATCTTTTACTGAAATATTGTTTGGTACCACATTTTTTCTATATAAACTCATGAATAGTTTATATTTTTACATTGAGAAGATCCTACTACATGCAAAAGGGAATAAGGTCAGATGAGAATGTTAAAATTGACAACACACAATTAATTAGTTTCAGAATACATTTTTGTTAATTTAAACTTCACATATATATCAAAGTTTGTTCAACAAATATTAAATCTAGTTGCACTCCTTTTTGATACGCTTTCTCACTTTTGTGGACGACTGTTGAGCAGATACCGCATCCTTGGTAGTCATGTCGCCAAGATGCGTGTAAGTTGTTCCTCTTTTTGCAGGAGTAACATCTTTGACACCTTCAGGATCATGTTCCGCAGATGTAGATAGGGATGGCTACAAAAATAATAAAGGATTTCTGGGTCTCAGTTTCATATAAGAGCATGTGCAGAGGAAAAATGATAAAATAAGTATATGGGATTTATTGATTACATTGTTAACCTGAATTTCACCCTCATTGATAGCACTCTTTCCTTTATCAAGAGTAGCTTTATTTCCCTGTTGAATATAACAAAATAAGTGATATTAGGAATTGTTTAGAATGGTATCATGATAGGAAAATCATATTTTCCCAAACATGGAAAACTAATTTGGTTGATATGTAGATATGCCTCATTAAGACCAATGACTTTCTCAATTGAGTGAATGAAATCTGCATCTGCATCTACGATTGTCACAGATGAAGATCTATATTTTGGTTGTGCCTTGCAACGAAATGCTAATGTTTGTCCCAAAAGAAAATCAAGAGCTTACGGAAAAATCTTTGGATCATCTTCACCATCCTATAGACATATAAGAATGGAAATTAAGTAACGAATACATACATTAGACCGGTGTTTAGTGTTTTATTTCCGGATATAAGTCACAAACCTCAATCATTTCTTTGCCTTAAATCAAAAGCATTCATTCCGATTAGTTTAGTTGCTTGAGTCTCCCCAAATGACAAATTTAGAACTATGTTTGTTATAACAAACTTCTACACCGCAACTTATACCTACTTGAGAGACAAAATGAATCCAATTAAGTATATGTTAGCAGATGTCTAAATTCTTGTATAATCGTAATTTAGTTAACGAAAAGTACCTAGGAGAAGGTTTCCCATGGTGAATTCCACATACACATGTCCATGGCTGATATGATGAGTCATTTGAAGGATCACTTGCTACTGTCTTCCTTTGTAGCACTTGTAGCACCCTCATAAAACCATCCACTACCCGTAATTAATTTCTCAATTCTTAAATGAGTTACAAAAGTTGTATCCACATTCACGAATTTATTTTGTACTGATTAGAGGAGATGGGTGATTTTTTTGAATGATCAGAATCTTATTATATCTATTACTTAAAACTACTAACAATCTCTACAAAACACTAAATTAAGAAATATAGAAGAAGAAACTGTTATATCTATTACTCCTATTCACAGCAGATTGAAGTGACACTCTATCAACACTAAATTGAATTACAATTGAAGGCTATAGTGACCCCAACATAGGTAAAGATGTCATGATAGTTAAAACAATAAATTCAATTGAAGGCACACTCTAGCAGTACTAAATTTATTATTTTACTGTATATAGCAGCAAGATAGGTGCTGAAAAATTGAAGTTAGAAATGAAACATTTTATAACGCATATAAGGAGGTTTTTTTGGATAGGGAATAAAAAGGATGACATGGCAATTAAAAGTTTTTGCAGCATATTTCTCATTGTTTGTATCCTTTGAAGGAGAAAAAAAGGCAAAGAAATATGATACATACGTGTGGAAGGACATCTATATATCAACAACGAGATATAACTTTTGCACTGACCATAAATTTTTCTTGATCGGAAAGGCCTTGTTGAGAATATGATGACATTTGGCTTCCACTTTGGCTAAGTGATTGAGAGTGCTGGGATGAACTCAAACTACAGTTTCCATATCATATAAATGAATATTATAAATCTAATACTAATATAGACATGTGGAAGTAATCAAAGACAATACATCCTGTTGAGTCTCCATGTCACCAATGCCATGTCATTCCCGCCAAAACGCCCCTCCTCCACGCCATTGCTCCGGTCAATCAATGGGAGCCATTTGTGCCATGTTGGATCCAAGTGGTGTGAGCCGCCAACTAAGCTAATCTTTGATGCGGTATGTAGGTAATGAATTAATGTTTTGGCAGCTTGAAAGAGTGAGTATATTGCCAAAGATTTAGTTTCAGCAATTTCGCGCCATGTGTAATGCTGATGCAGGTGTGAAAGATTTAGTTCAGGTTATCAACGCCACATGTCTTCAATTGTTTGCTGCTCTCTTATTCTTCTCCTCTTGCTTACAAGTTATCTCCTTTGTTTCAGCAAGTTCGCGCCATGTGTGATGCTGATGCAGTTGTGAAAGATTTACTTCAGCTTACTAACGCCACATGTCTTCAATTGTTTGCTGCTCTCTTATCCTTCTACTCTTGCTTACAAGTTATCTCCCTCTTTCTTCTACACTTGCATTTGCAATTTTCTTTTCTTACTTCAATCTACACTCTTCTCTAATCCTTACTTAATTTTTTCGTTCATCATTCACCATGACTCTTCTTTGTTTCCTAATTACTAATCATTGTTAATTTAATGTGCATTGAATGTTGATCCTCCCCTTTGTATAAATACTCATAACAGAACACTCATACTTATCATTTTTACACCCAGCGTTTGTGAGGTTGGTCTTCACATTTTATCTCCCAACTTTTCTTCCTTTGTTGTTTGTTGCATTGTCTTCCATTCATTTTGCTTTGTATTTTCAAAGTTCTTGGTTTCCTTTTTCCTCTTGACGTCTTCTGCAAACAGGTTGCATTGCTTTGCTTTTCCCTCTTTATTCATTTGTTGTTTATTGTTGTTTATTATTTGCATTGTCTTCAATTGGTTTGCATTATCTGCTATTGATTTTCCTATGCATTTCAGGATATACATTTGCTTTCTGTTATTCACATTGTTATACGTGTTCTGAGTACAGAAACTATGTGCATCAAAATCATTGAATTAGATCGATGCTTTATATTGTGATTAGCCCCTTTGTTTAGTGTTAAGTTTGGTTTGGATTCTTTTTTAGGTCAATGGTGTTTCTTACTGTATTGGAACCAAGAGGTTAAATTTTGTTATCGTGATTTTATTAGGCACTGGTTTCTCATTTAATGAGACTCATGAAATAAGTTAGATTTATAGGTGTTTTGTTAAAAAGCAACTTTCACTATTTTTCGATGTATCGGTGATTCCTCATATTAAAATAAGGCCCATGCTAAGAAGTTCAATTTATAGTTTGTTTTGCTAAAAATCCACTTTCACTCTTTTCTCGGTTTATCCTTGACACAATAAGGTGGTTCAATGTTTTGAAATTTTGGTTTAATTGTTGTTTTCCTAAAACAAATTACCTATATATTGTTGTGTGTTTAGGCATATTTGTTTTAGTGGCCTAACGTATGTTTGACCATTTATTTTTCCTTTTGCTAGATGGACCCCCTTGACATTGTAGCTAAAGAAAACGAGGTAACTCTATTTGTTTGCTTTTTTTTCCTCCCTTGATTATCCAACCATGTATGATTGATTTATTCCATGTGTTTGTTTGAAAACCATGTATTTGTTCTCTTCCCTGGTTTATTGTTTGATTTTTGTCTTTGATTTTTTTACATTGTATTAAATTTGTTGATTATTACGTTGTTTTTATGTCTATTATACTGTGTTCAAGCTTTATTTACGAGTTATGATAGGTTATTGTTCATCATTGTGGTGTATTTTTGTAGATATATTAGGTCTGGCTTACTGTTTATGGCAGACATTGTCTTGATCTGCTATAGTTAGCCTAATTTATTCTTCTATGTTGATTGGCATGGCATTTGGTTAGCTGGGATCCCTCGACACTGCAGACTATGTTGACAAATATCAGACTTATGAATTTGAATTTGTTCCTGGCTTTGTGAGTTCCCTGTGTTCTCCATTTAACAGCCTGTTTTTCATGATTGTGTGCTCCTAATTGTATTCTCTTCTTTTACTCAGTCTATGCAGCCACTCCCCGTTCTTTTCTTAGCAGACTTCTATAACAATATGCCATCAATCGTTCGCCTCATGGATCCGTTGGGTAATGTTTTTGTCATCTCCATTAAACATCGTCCAAGCAGGGTTTACTTAAATCATGGTTCTGCTCGCATTGGGGAGGTTTACTGATTTGTTGTCCGTGCATTTGGATCACTCTTAAATTTATGAAGGGTGTGACCTTTGAAATATCTGTCGCGGGGACAAAGCTATGGAACCAAGTTGCATATCCATTTCCTCCTAAGAATTTTGGTCTTGGAGAGCCTAACCTCCTATGAGTCTCATTCATGAGGACCCGGGATGAATTCCTTTTGTTGATTCTATCCATTTTCACCACTCTTTGACCAAAACAATCTCTCTTGAGGAAACTAATGACCCATTTACGGTATGCATGAGTTTTTGAGTGTATTACCCTTTTAAATTTGTAGTCTTCTATTTTGTTGTTACCTCATTCAAGGGATATTCTATTTTTGTAAATTCTTATTTAAATTCTTTTCTGACTTTTTCCAGTTCCTCCACGTTGGTTTTGCCGTTTGCTTTCTCTCTGCGCTTGCTACTTCCATCACTTTAGTCAACTTTCGTGGGAGGAAATGGAAGTGTAAGTTTCAATGGCAAAGTTCAAAACTCAATTCTTCTTTGTGTTTTACGAAGGGTGGGTGACCTTTTCGTGGTTTGAATGGTCTTCTTCCAGGACCTCTGTGAAGTTTGGTGTGGCCAAGAAAAATAGAAAATATCTCTTTGTCAAGGTTGTTGAGGACTAGGTGATATCTATTTATGGGAGTTAGGTTAAATCAGTGTTTTTTTCTTTTCCCTTTTGTGTGTAGGCCTTTTAATTATCAATGTTTTCTTTGTCCAACTAGGTGATATCTATCTGGGTTTGTTTTGGGCTATGAGATACATGATTCACATGACTTTTTGTATTGTGCTACTTCTAGCTATGAAATATATTTATTTTCACCTGTTCCAAGGAAACTATCTTATGAAATATCTTTAAGCGTGAACAATTCTCTTGTGTTAGTTGATTATTTTTGGCGCCATTTGCTAGGCAAAATGGCGCCGTGCATCTTGGTTGGTGGTGGGCGGGGTGTAGGCGCCAATTCACCGAGAAATGGCGCTGGTGAGTGCATGATGCGCCACGGTGTCGGTGCAGTGCGGGAGAGGCGCGATTCCACGGGAATTCGGCGCCGAGTGCGTGTGTGTGTGTCACAGGCAAGTGTGGCACGGTGCGTGTGTGTGGGGCGCCAATTCCTTAGAATTTTGGCGCTGAGTGCGTGCTCTCGGTGTGGGTGTGTCTTTGCGGGAGTAGCTTGCGGTGAAGAAGGCGCCGATTTGCTAGAAACTTGGCGCCCGGTGGAGACTGATGTGTGTGCGTGTGTGTGTGTTTGTACGTGGCGCGGTTTGCTAAGAACTTGGCGCTGTGGATGTCTTTGCGATGCATCGGTGGTGTTTTGACAAGAAGTTTACGCTAACTTCTAACTCATTGATTGATATATTTTGTAAATTTCATTTGTTAGCATCCCCTTTTCTCTAATATTAAGATTGGTCCTATGTTACAAAATTGTATTTCAACAATTGTGATCTTTTAAACTGGAACTCAATCATACCTTGTGCAAATTAGGCGCCAGTATCTTATAAATTGTATTTTTTTAATCAATGGTTAACCACAAGTATTGTATATCTTCCAAAGTAAGCAACATTCTTCATATATCAGAACTTCTATTGTACTTATTCAATGTTGTAAACTTGCTGCAAGAGCTATTTCATGGGCTTTTGCAATGGATTTTTGACAATGAAGTGTATGCTAACTTCTAACTCTTTGATTGATATATTTTGTAAATTACATTTGTTAGCATCCTCCTTTTCTCTAATATTAAGATTGCTCCCTATGTTACAAAATTGTATTTCAGCAATTGACAGTCTTTTAAACTGGAACTCAAGCCAAGCCTGATATCAAATTCCATTAATCATACCTGTGCAAATTATGCCACACGTATCTTATAAATTGTATTTTTTAATCAATAGTTAACCACAAGTATTGTATATCTTCCAAAGTAAGCAACATTCTTCGTATATCGAACTTCTATTGTACTTATTCAATGTTGTAAACTTGCTGCAAGAGCTATTTGATGGGCTTTTTGCATTGATTTTTGCAAATTCCGTTAGTAGCGGATTTCCCGCAATTTACATTTTCTTTGAATAGCTCTTATATATCTATTGTGCATAATTTTTAGACTTAACATTTGGTTTCTTATTCTGTACATATCCGGAGGCATTATATATCTATTGTGCGTAATTTTTTTGGCTTAACACTTTGGTTTGTTATTACTGTCATGCTAAAGCTGGAACTAGAAAAAAAGGCGATATCAAATTCCATAAATGATACATTGTGCAAATTAGTCCTCACATAGCATATAAATCATTTTAATTCCATACCTGACAGTGATTAATGTATGAAATTTCAATTTGGGATCACCATATTCTGCAAATCTAATCAAATCTTTGGTTGACATGACTTAAGAGAGATCATCACATTTCTTATTGCCTTCCCTCAAAAGCGACGCCTTACTTATCTCTTCATGTCATCGATTTGACATTTCACTCAAAGTTATTGAGTATATGTTTATCTCTTAACATCTTATTTGTTCCACCCTTACTTCTATATATATACATTGTATTTAACCATTTGCTAATGACTTGCTCGATCTCTTTCAACCATTCAAGCCTATTGTATTGCTAAGATTTCTCTTTTTTCCTCCGTGTTCTCTCCCTTTTGCATCACAAGGTAATGCCTTTTCTTTCATTTTGCCTTCTATTCAACTAATCTATGCATGTCTTCTTCTTTGTTCTATGTTGTTTCGCATATTTGTTTATCATAGAAAATCTTTGTTTGGTTGATCTCGATAGGCAAAGTCTTACTAGAAATGGTTACATTTGTTGTTTTTGGGATTTCCTTCATTACTGCTGATGTTGCGGATCAGCTTATATAATGATCATTGTCATGTTTGTTATGAATTTAATTAAAAATGATCTATCATATTTAGTATTGCCTCGACTCACCGATTTGTTGTGGTTGGTTTATTTTGAGAATTTTCCTGCGCATGGATGCTGTTACTACCACCGATCATAGAGATGACAACACCTATGCCTTGGTTATCAAGTTTGATAGATATTATGTTGAGTATCTGGCTGAAAATGTAAGGTCCAATAGGTTCTACAGTTATTGTTTTCTTTTCCAATCACATAGTATCCTCCTAATCATTTATGTTTCCTCTTATTATTGTTGGGTCTTTGTGTTCCTCGATTATCTGTTCAAATTTGCTGAATTGTTCACAAAACAACATGGCAATGATGTTGGTTTTTGGTCAATCTGTATGACCAGTTGGGAATGAGCATCAAGTTGTGGTTAAGAAAGTTAATGCTCGTGTGTATTTTGGAACCGGGTTGGAATGAAATGGGTCATCGTTATCTCCAAAATGGTCGAGGAATAGTTAGGTTAGTTTTTGTTGGGGCAAACAGATTTCTCATCAAAGTTAAAAATAGGTTTGGTAATCAAGTTGAGTACCTACTACTCCTCCTGTATTTATAAGCTTAGTCAAGCTCCAATTCCACGTCTAACCAATGATAGCGGACTCGAGATACTTGATTGCAATCTCTAAGGTCCCTACTCTTTACCACACATTGAGGAGCGCCTAGCTGCAGATGATTCTAAGGGTGAAAGGCGTGTGTGTTTTTTATTTTCATGCTTATGGTGTTTTTTTGGTGTTGTTCGGGCATCTTTGCTTTCCTATTTTCCTGATTTTGTTGTGTTATGGTGTGCAGGCAATCCCCGCTGATTTTTTGCATATGATCATACCTGCTGGTTTTCATGAAGTGAAACTAATTGATTCCTATGGCCATGCTTGGAGTGCGTGAGGTGAGGAACGATCGGGATGATGTCTCTCTCGTGGTGTGTATTCGTTGGGTTCTCTTTCGGCATACCAAGCTTTTGTTTGAGGGTACTTATATTAGCCTTGGTATCACATCTGCACTCCAAGATCCATCTGTTTGAGTTTAAGAGGCCAATATGAATCCTTTCTTAGGTCGTTATAAATCATTCTTTGTTGTTTGTTATGGTCTTTAGAGTCTAATTTAGTAGGGTTCTTCTAATTAAGTTTTTCCTAGCCTTACATTTGTTGTTTGTGGTCTTTAGGGTGTAATTCGGTTTCTTGGATGTAATTTGTATTTTGCTAGACCCTGTTGTTTATTATTAGTGTGGTATTTGTTCATTAAGTATCAAGTCTTTTGTCACTCAAAAGCATTGTGTCCTTTCTTTGTTCCATTATATATGATATATAATATAATTTGTTATAAATCAACATGGCTATCTACCTATAGGATAAATTCTATTGATTTGAATGCTTCATGACTCACAAAAAAATCCCCCATGCTTATTTTCTTCTTAAATTCTATTGACCCCTTTTTTCTATTTCATCTGAGGTAACTTCAAATGGTGGGCCTAATTTGACAAACACAGAAACTAATTATTTAAGTTTTATGCACGAATCAAGAACATAAAAATACACTCTCCAAAGAATAGAGCAAGCATTTAACAACCATAGACAACATTCAAGAGGTGTCTTTGCTTTTATCCACATGTTTAAACATGCATACAAAACATAATCTTCCTCCTCTATAAGAATATATCCCTTTGGATATCGCGATATGGCGAGAACACTAGCACCTTATGTAGTTTATCTAATATAATGTTGGTGAGTCATATTCCTTGATTGTTTATCGATATAGCAATCTGATAGTATGTGATGTAGTAATACAGTTCAACAAATTTCCAATATATTTTTCACTAATTACCACCCTTATGCATTAAGGGCTTTTCATTAAATTAAAATGACACTTGACTGCATTAATATGCTTGAATGTGAATTGTGATTTATCTTGAGTTGACTTAATTAACCTACTTGATTGAATTGTGATTGGGAAGTTAAATATGCACGATTGATCATGATATCTTGATTTTTTTAAGCGATAATGTGTAATGAAGTTGTATCCTTTCACCTTTGAAGATCATCTATAAGTTGCATTTTTCCACAAATGGATCATATTAGGTTGATCTTCTCCTTCTTATGTAACTCAAATATATTTACTATCATATCCATCGTTGGATCTGAATCTTGATATTTCATAACTGACACATTTTATCATTCCACGCATTTCTTTGTGTGGACTAATGGTTAAAATTTTCTATATTTTAACTTCCCAATGTGATGACATAAGATACACACTTATTTGATTTTACACTACACTATATGACATCAATTCTACATATATGTATCTTTGCATATCTAAATACTGATCTTAAGATTATTCTTACAAGCATGCACCATATTCTGAAATACATATGACAAATCAATCATTTGCCTTAAATCAGTTTATTTATCTACACGTGGTTGCCTTTTCTTCCTTTGTTCAACTTGCATTCATCTTTCTTTCACGTTCTTCCATGGTAGCCTATGACATCAAACCTTTCTTCCATCGACGTTTGCATATCTATGACAAAGATACTTAACTTATTTGGTATCATAACCAAGTCTATCACAAAGTTATCAATAAGCCTCCCAACTTCTTTTTCCCATCATATCTTTCTAACTTTTCTATTTAAACCAATTTTCCCAACTTCTTCATCACCAAAGTAACTGATTTATTGTTGCATTCATTTGCTTCTCCCTTTTTCTTTCTACTCTTAAGAGGTTTGTTTTAGTCATTTTAGACAATAAGTTTTCATGGACTTCTGCCCAGCGTGACCTTGGGATTTTTTTTTATCTATCATTATTTCCTAGCCTTGATGACTCTGGCTTTTGTTCTGTTTTCACCTTTTGTTTGACTGTAGGAAATCAATGGCAGCTCGTGTTAACTTCATTTCTGAAATTGCCCCCGCAAGATTGCTGGAAACTTGAAGTTCGCATCATAAGACTCTGGACATTACGAGAAAAAATCCTCTCAACACTAATGATCTTGAAATGATTTTATTAGATGAGAAGGCAAGCTATTTAACTTTTTTTCCTGTTCTTTCATTTATCATGCTGTCCTTTCTGTGTTTTGAATCTTCTCCCTATCTCAGCTTAATAGGATCCACTGTACTGTCAAGAATTCCCTGCTTCATGTGTTCCAACCTGTATTGAAGGAGGGCAACTGCTATCGAATTGATAAGCTCAATGTTGGTCTTAATGACGCAAAGTTTAGGACAACAGACAACAAGCATAAGCTTGCTTTTATGCCTAACACGGCCTGTACAACCTTGCGGAGAGCAAACAACATTCTGTCAATGATTTTATCTTTACTCCTTTTGTTGATATATTGGCTTCACCCAAAGATGATAAAATCCTTGGTTTGTGGTTCCTCTACACAAAACTTTTTATTATAACATTGTCTTCAGTTTTTTGTCCTTCCCTAATCTCTTGTGTTGATCAGATGTAATAGGTCATATTGTTGAGAAGAGTGAATTAAAAACACAACAGACAGAGAATAGCTTTTATAAACTGATTAATTTGGTCCTTGAAGATTTGGAGTTAGTTTCTCTCTCTTTTATTGCACCTCTTATGTTTTGGTTAATGAATTAAATCCTCAGTTTTTCTACTTTTCACATACCTCATCTCTGATTCAACAGATTCATGCACACTCTGGAGTGACTTTTCTTTGACGAGTTGCCTCGATATCACCGATGCCTCTTCCTCATCATCTCCAATTATCATCCTTGACTTTGCAAACTCAAAAATATCAAGGTTCATCCTACCACTTAATTTTTCAGGTTGTTTTTTGACTCCTAACGTTATTCTTCTTTCATTGCTAACTATCCGGTTTGTGGGTATCATGGGTATTTCCAATGCTTACTATGGAACCAAGATTTTCATCAATGCTGATCTCCCAGAGATTTTGGACTACAAGACCAAGTATAGTTTGTGTCTACTTTAGCTCTGTGAATATAAGTATTACATTTTTTTATTTAAAACCTTTGTTGCTTTATCTTAGAATGGAATCTTCTGATCTATCCTTGACACAATCCATGAGTCAGCTTTCTGCTCCCCCTATTGTAACTGCTCATACTGATTTTATGCAAACCCCCTACAAAACTATTTCTGAAGTCATGGAGGCCACTACTGTAAGAAATGTTCCTTTGCACTTTAATTGATTTTCCTCAGGTTATCCGAATACCATACTTCATTCATATCATAAACCAAATTCAGGTCGGTTTCTTTCTTTGTCCTTGCCCAAGTGGTTGATATTGAATCTACACATGGGTGGTTTCTGACTCATGCCAAAAAAGTGTTATCGTAAGGTGGTTCAAGTTGGATCTAAATTCTTTTGCAATGAATGCAACAAGAATGTTACTGGTATTCCCAGGTATTATTCAACTATTTGACAAGCTAATTCAAAAATCATCCCAGTCTCCTTACATTATGCGCTTACATTATTGTTGTTTTTTTAAACACAATTATCTTACGATGTGTTTGATCGGTACAAAATTGAACTCAATGTTATCGATGGGGCTGGTTCCACAAGCTTTATGGTGTTTGATCGTGTGGTTAGCAACTTTCTTGGAATGTACGCACAAGATTTAATTGGTCCTCCCGATGATCCTGTTAATGCCTCGGAATTCCTAATGAGTTCCGCTCTTTTTATGACAAAAACCTTCTATTTAAAGTTGAGATCAGGGATTCAAACATTAATCACGGCTGGAATAACTACGTTGCTAGGAGGTTGACTGCGGATTCTGATATCATCAACGAGTTCATCCAATTGCACTCAATCCAGGTTGCCTGCCCTCATTTATTATTTGGGTGGCACTGTTTTAAAATTTTTATTGTTTCTTGAATCTCAAATATTTGTTGGTTTTGATTCCTAGACTTTAACTCTTGAAGAGGATCTTCATTCAAATGATTACTCTGACCATCGTGCTCAAAGTCCTCTGGTATCTCAGTTTTCATAATACAATTACATTTAGCACTAAGTAATTCCTATCTGTTTATTGCCTCATTATTTTTTCCACATTATTGGTAGGTTACTCTCGACAATGTTGCTTCCAATGATTTAAATGAGCTCTTTGCCATGGAAGTTCCCAACACTCCATCCAGCAAACTTGATGCTGTGGCCCTTAATGCTGGAAGCAGTTCTCCTGCTGTGTTGAGTACTGCACAAGCTAATGTTCCTGAGGCTTCCTCTTCTCCATCTGGTCTCAAGAGAGCCCTTTGTGTCAATGGATTCTCCACAAACTTCGACTACAAAAATCTTAAGAGGAAAGCCATCAAGAAAAGAAAACCAACCGACTTGGTCTCTTATCTTCTGTGATCCTGTTATTCTTGTCATTATGTATTACCTAGGTGTTTCTCCCTTTATAGTTAAAGGTGGATTAAATAAGAAGTGATTAGGAACTTATATTGCTTTTTCTGTCAAATATTTGTTTCTTGATCAAACAAAGTGGATTGCTTCTCTGATCCTTTTCTTCTTGTTATTAAGTAGTAATTTGTATCTATCTCTATCTATTTATGTATTCTGTACACCTCTTGATTATCCTTACAAGAATGGTATGTAATGTCCTTGGATTTAATGTTATAAAATCTTGAGTGTTTGTAATTTGGCCTTTCTATCTATTATTAGCTATCCTTTTATTTCCTTCCTATGCAGATCTTTAAGCAAAAGGTGGTTGTTTTTAAGGTTTAGAATATTTTATAATGACAATTGATTTAGCTATTCATCTTCTTCTTTGCCATATTAATGTTCTTCAATCTAATGAAAATCCCACTATTAGTCTATTGTACACGCCCAAACCAGTTCCCATCATGATATGTAACCCTCATAACTAACGTGATATTCTCCACTCCTTACTTGACCAAGCAACATAGTTCAAGTACCAAAATACATTCCCACCTCATATTATGAAGTTGATATTCTTCTACACATGGTCTCTATTAACCATGAATATAAAAATCATATAAAATAAACATATATCACTTGTGCTTTTTTTTACGTGACATAAACTTACGTGATGCAAGCATGATTTAACTCTCTATTTCATGACATCATCCAAGACTGTCTTGATTTTCTTTGGTATGTCTGCTTTCCTTCATCATTCATATCAAGATACTCGGATCCATATTACGGTTTATGACTTCTATTTTCATTGTTTTAACACTCCTTCTCAATGTTCTTTCATCTTTTTCTCATCTATTCCCATTTAAGCTGAATGGACATGTTTTCATCCATTATATACTTCTTATTGGTTCTTTTTGTTTTCAAAGAACTCTTCTATCCTTTCTAACAACAACTCGCTTATTGCTTAAACAACCAAGTTCTTCAATATTCTCAAATGAAAGATACAAAGCATAACACCAAGAGAACTGGTTTCCTATTGTTTCTAACTATTATAATTGTCAGTATCTTTTTACTTTCTTTTCGTATTACATTAATATGCAGATGGCTTATCTCTTATGTACATTTCTTTTTGATCCTTACATCGTTCCTATTATAATATGTCGAGCGACTTGACCTCATGTTCCTCTTATGTAAAACCTTTCATAGGACCTTTGAGAGACTGGGGAAGTTCATACTTAAACAAAGAAATGTTGTTCAAGAGAATGGTCTTGACATCACGATCAAACCGGTATTCTTTTCTTACAATTAATCTTAGCTTATTTAAATTTATTGTACAAAATGACTGATGAATGTTTAATCTCTTACATCTTCAGACTCACCTTCCTCTCATGAATGTTTGCAATATTGTACATTTATGGCTTTGTAGTGTTATATTTACTGCTATTATTTGCTTAAATCCTCAACTCTCGAATCAAACGTTGTGTTATCTGGTTAGTATTAAATGCTAATTTCGAGTGTATGTCTAACTACTTGCCAATACCATTTTGTTGATCCATGAGACTTCTTCCAAGGTGTATTTGCATTTAATCCAACCACTTGTGAAATTCGAGACACCAAAGATAAATCGGTTCATCAAGTTCTTTGGTTATTCAATAAATCCTTTATTGGGCACATCGCATGTTGCTCTTCATTCATTTAATCCCATTTCTTCAAAAGTGACTGCAGCAGAACTTATCCCCATCACTTCTCGAGATAAGACCAACGATGGCACTCACCAATTACCTCCTATTTGATTTTTGTTGTCTCTACTTAACTATTTTTCCCATCTCATAACTTGCGATATTTGTTATCGGCTCCATCAATTTTATTCAAGATGCGGATGCACTAAATCCAACTACTACGATCAACTTCACGAAAATTCAACAAATCCTCTTTCAAGATTGCCACAACTTCCTTCTTGATTACACCACCCATCGGTGTTGACCAATTATCTGTTGCTAATAATGAAGCTCCTCAAGACACACTCCTTCAACCTGTACTTCCAATTAATGGGATCGCTCTGAAATACCAACATCTAATCAAACAACGATAAATTTTATTCAAGATACTGGATGCACTCAATCCAACTACTTCGATCAACTTCACGAAAATTCAACAAATCCTCTTTCGGTGTTGCCACAAGTTCCTTCTTGATTACTCCCACCCACTCGGTGTTGACCAATTATCTGTTGCTAATAATGAAGCTCTTCAAGACACACTCCTTCAACCTGTACTTCCAATTAATGGGATCACTCTGAAATACCAACATCTAATCAAAGATCACCAAATTCTACTCCATTACAATCACCAACCTGGTATTCCACAACTCTGTCTAATTCTCATTTATGATTAATACAAACTTATATTGTCTTGATTACTCTATTTATTTGACATATGTGCTTCATGAAGTTTCTTATTGGGATATTGGAGATGCAAAACACGTATGCCAATTTTGTGGTGCATTGATGTGGTTTGAGGAAAGAATCCAAAAGAATTTTAAGCCTCGCTTTCCAAGATTTTCTTTGTGTTGTAAGCAAGGAGAGTAACTTTGCCTCTCTATGACCCTCCTCTGAAATATTGTATGATCTATTTCATAAACATGATAGGAGAGGCAATTTTTTTGGCAAACATTCGATCCTTCAATAGTATGTTCGCTTTACCTCGATGGGAGGAAAGATCGATAAAAGCATAAATAATGGTGGTGGACCTCCGATTTTTGTCATAAATGGAGAAAACTATCATCAAATTGGTAGCTTACTCCCCTTCCGGATAATGAACCAAAATTCGCCCGACTTTATATACATGACACCGACAATGAAGTATCCAACCAGATATGCATTTGTTAGGTATTATCTACCCAATCATTTTCTATTCACATGTTATTATGTTGTTTATTGATTTATTAATTTACGCTTGATTATAGGATGGATGATGATGATATAAACTTGAGAACGAAATTGTCAGCGATATAAAACAATGTCTTGATTTATGTAATCCATTTGTAAAAACATACCGAATGGCAAGACATTTGCTCTCAAAGCATCCTCAACCAACAATTAAACTTCGTCTTTTGGGAAAAAGAAATCGAGGCGGTAGGCAATACAACTTACCAACGGCCGTAAGTCGCGGCTTTAATTGTTGGCGATTTTGATCCTTTGGATTTGATAGGGATGTTATTGTGAGTACTCATTCGAGATTGTTGCAAAGAGTTCTGTTTTGAGTCTTTGCATATTTACCCTTGCAGTACCCTTTATTGTTTCCTCATGGGGAAGATGGTTTTTCGGAGGTATTGAGTTCAGAATCGATAACAACGCAATGATCATAAAAGAGATCATCTCACTATTAGAGAGGCGGCTAGCATATAGAATTCATCACGGAGAAAATGATAGAGGTGTCCTTTTATTTTCTCGGTCGTTTATTCCAACAATTTTTGGTCGATGGTTATACGATGATTGAATCTTCTAGATTGAGGTGGGTTAAAAACAACCGGTAGAGGCGAGGCGATGTTTACAGAGGTCTTGAAGAATACATTGCTGCGAGGTGAGAGAAACACCTCCACAACGGGTAAAAGAATTATTTTGCCGGCTACTTTTGTAGGGGACCCGTTATATGATCCAAAATTATCAAGATGCCATGACAATTTGTAATTGGATTGGATACCTGAACTATTCATAACCTTCACTGCAACCATAAATGGCCGAGTTATCAAGGTACTTTTCCAAAAATAAGTTGAAGTCGGAAGATCGTCTTGATGTGGTATGCCGAGTTTTCAAAGTAAAGCTTGATCAATTGATTAAGGATATAAAAAGGGAGATATTTTTGGTCGTGTTGTCGCAGTAAATTATCTATATATTCTTTGTTTTTAATATATATTCAATGTGTTATAAATTAAGAATGTTTTACTCATTGATTTGCAGTTATTTACACGGTTGAATTTCAAAAACGTGGTCTTCCCCATGCCCACATCTTAGTCTTTCTTCATTCATCTTCTAAATGCAAGGATCCTAATGACATTGAGAAGATTATATGTCTTGAAATTCACGATAAAGAATCGATCCACGATTATTTGAAATTGTTTCTACATCCATGCTTCATGGACCTTGTGGAGTTCAAAATCCAAAATCTCGTTGCATGGAAAACAAAAGGTGTACCAAACATTTTCCAAAGAAATACTGGTGACAAGAGGCGTCAATTGATTGAGATGGTTATCCTCTTTATAAGAGAAGAGACAATGGAGTTTTTGTTCGAGAAAGGTCAATCCTTTTTGGATAATAGGTTTGTTGTGCCTTACAACAAATCTTTGCTTTTGAAGTATAGTGCTCATATAAATGTTGAATATTGTAACCAATCTAGAGCAATTAAGTATCTCTTCAAGTATGTTAGCAAAGGACATGATAGAGTTACAACAAATTTTTATGCTTCTGGTGATTCCAACTCTAACAATGGAATTGTTGATGAAATCAAGTTGTATTATGATTGTAGATATCTAGCCTCATCTCAAGCTGCGTGGAGAATATTTTCGTTTGACATTCATTATAGAGAACCATCAGTAGAAAGACTCAATTTCATCTCCCGGTGAACACTTGATTATTTATAGAGATAATCGGTCTATTCAATCTGTTCTTTCTAGGCCAAGTATTGGAGCTTCCAAATTTTTGGCATGGATGGATGCAAACCAAATATACTCACAAGCAAGAGAGTCGACTTATCTTTGAATTTCCAACAAAATTTGTTTGGAATGATGAAAAGAGAAAATGGTTTCCACGTAAAAAAGGATATACCATTGGAAGACTTCATTATGTCCCTCCTGGAGCTGGGGAACTCTACTATTTAAGAAGATTGTTGAATCATGTTAAGGGAGTCCAGTGTTTTGAACATATAAGAAAGGTTGGAGATTTTGTTCATCCAAATTTTAAAGATGCTTGCTATGCATTGGGTTTATTAGAAGATGACAAAGAATACATAGATGGTATCAAAGAGGCAAGCCATTGGGGTACTGGGCACTTTCTTCGCAAATTGTTTGTTGTACTTTTACTATCTGCACAAATTACAAGACATGAGGTTGTTTGGGATGCTACCTGGTTCCATTTAGGTGATGTCATTTTGCATAGGCAACGATCCATTTTACGATTTCCAGGTTTGCTTCTACATCTTTTGCAAGTTGTGTTAGTCAAATTTGCCCTTCTTACAAAAATTATAAATGCATTTATTTTTATTACTGAGTTACAATTGTCTGTGATGAAATAAAAACATTTACTTTGGTTGAGATTAATAAGTTGTTGCAGAGCAATAATATGAGTCTTCTCGATTTTACTACTTTACCTCAACCCGATGAAGACATTCTTGGAACAAATCAAAATAGGCTTATATTTGATGAGATGAATTATGATAGAATTAAGCTGCTGGTTGAGAATCAAGCGGTTGTTAGCATCAATGATGAGATGAGCAAATCAACATTTATGATAGAATCATGTCAAGGGTAAATGAAAAAACTGGTTTCTTTTTTTTTGAGTGGGTATGGCGGAGCACAGGAAGACTTATATTTGGAGGATTGACAAATGGTTTAAGATCACAAGGAAAAATTGTTTTGGCGGTTGCTTCAAGCCAGTATTGCCTCTCTTTTAATTCCGGAGGTAGGACGACTCACTCTAGATTTGCAATACCACTCAACCCGGATGAGTTTTCAACTTGCAACATAAAGCAGGCGATCACTTAGCGAGAACTCATTCGTAGGTGTTCATTGATTATATGGGATGAGGCTCCAATGACAAACAAAAATTGTTTTGAGGCTCTAGATCGAACAGCTGCAAGATATTTTGAGAC
The DNA here is from genome assembly GCA_020916435.1 of Oxytropis ochrocephala. Lineage (NCBI taxonomy): Eukaryota > Viridiplantae > Streptophyta > Magnoliopsida > Fabales > Fabaceae > Oxytropis > Oxytropis ochrocephala. The sequence goes on along the minus strand of CM037090.1, from coordinate 60,048,698 downwards.
CTTCTCATAGTGCTTGATTTAAGTGTTCCTTTTGGAGGTAAGGTTGTTGTTTTAGGTGGGGATTTTCGTCAGATCTGCGAAGCTCCAAAAGTATTTATCTCCTCTCTCATTAATAATTCATGGGAATCAAATATTTTTCTTTCTTACCTTAATGTATCTTCAATCTTGCTCTGCATTTCTTATTTTAGAACTTGGAGCCTTCCCACACGGGTCTTTGTCTATGTTATTGATTCCTCATCATCTAGCTCATCCTCTTCTTCATCATCTAACTCGATGAGTCACCTTTTGTTGAGTTGCAAAGGAGGGAAAAAATGATGGCTGCAATCATCAAAGAACTCCGTGAAAAAGCAGAGGTATCCAAGTTTTTCCTACCTTAGTTCCAAGAATTTTAATTGTGTATTACCTATCATTTTAGTTATTGATTATGTCCGATTTGTCTTTGCCTCCGTTCATTGTTGTTTCTTTATTTTTGAAAGCAGATTCATGCGCGACGACGCACCAAAATGTGATGTCCAGGAAGTCTAAGGCTAATGATCCTCACTCTCCTCCATCGAATCTTTGTGTTTTAGGACATTGCTCCTTTAAAGTGGGAGCGAACAATTTCACTATATATCGCAAAAATTCTTGTGTGATGGTGAGTTTTTTATCTAGCTTTTGAGTTTACATCCACGTATTTATTATGTCATTTATTTTACATTACTTTTTTATTTATTTCAAACCAGCATTTCCCTATGAACATTGGAAAGCATATACCTGCTTCAGTGGAGACCATCACTCTCCATGATAATGCAACTGGAAAAACTTATGGATGTTGTATTCGGAGTGCTGAAAGAGTTGATAAAAATGGTGTCCGTGCACGAACGGGCGAAAAATATTTGCATGGGAGGGTGTGGTTAGATTTTGTAAAAGAACAAGGGCTGAAAAAAGGGGATATTCTCAAGTTGGAGATTAGGGACTCACCTATTACTATTTTTGTTGATGTTGTAAGGGCTTAATTGGGTACAGTGAAACTTCTATTTTTGCTTCCTTTTTTAGGTTGTATAACTAAGTTTTTAATATTATTATCGTTTTTTGTAATGACTTAAGACTACTTCTATTTGCTTTTTGGGATATTTAACTTGCTTATAAGTTTTTTGTTATGTCTAAACTTATAAGGTTAGGGTAGACAAAATTATTTCTATTTACTTTTAAATGTATCGGCTTTATGTCCATCTCCTCGACCCCATCTTCTGAATGATTGAAGCGTGCGCCCCGTCCATCGGACGGTCACCACACTAGTATGACAAAAGGCAAAAAGGGTTTATACCTTCTGGTGAACTCTTCTATTGCGGGAACATTCTCATTTATGTGCAACTTTGAACCAAACATGGAGTTTGAGATTGACACTGGGTATTTTCCTAATATAATTGACAAAAATTGTATATTAAAAAAATTCCAGAATTAGACACACTGATTTCAAATAACGAAATAGAAATCAAATTAGACGTGAATCATGCTAACCTTGTGAGTCTCTGATCCTTGCTTGAGTTAGTAAAATAATTATTGGACCAGAAGATTTGGTTTCAGTATAACTGATGAACTTTGTGGCGTGTTCTCCCCATAGTGTACACCGAAGCATAATACCACTAAAAATCCAAAGAGTTAGATTAGGGGGATGGTTAATGTAAAAATTCCAATTGCATAACGTTAGATTATCACCTAAGGTCTCTCATTGCAATGACAACATTGTTTTTTGGAGGATTAGGTTGTGTATGGATGGTTCTATGAAACTCTCCAATTACATCTATGTGAGAACAAAACAAATTTAGGCACCTGGTGAGATATTGAAGTAAAACAAAGAATAAAAGCGTGAATTTAACATCAGAGTACCAAATAAGCGAGTTGCGAGACACTTTGCGAGATAGAATTTCCTCGAAATCTTTAAATTTGAAAGTATTCGAGGAATTTGTATCTTCCTTAATGATCTCCTTCCAAAATTCAAAATCTGCACTAACAGTCTTTATTTGTATCTTGACTCCCTGGTGTGTAAATGAACAATAATATTTCAGTTACTTGTATCGATAAAGAAGACAAAGCCAAAAATAAAGTATGAAATACATGTTAACATTTGTAATAATCTATAATCAATAGTAATAGTAAAAATAAAAATCAAATATATGGTAGCATCTGTACTAATTGTTAGGTGGTTAGGAAACATAATATTATAGAAGTAGTAAGACCTTTTTGTCCATAAAAATTCCTCAATGTGTGATGGTTTGGATTGGTACCAGAGCAGTCCATAAATCGGTAACTCTCACTGCCAACTTCCATGTTTCTTTGGCATCAGTGATGTCACTTATCATATCATAATCACGTGGCATGATGGATACTAATCCCTATGAAGTGAGAAGCACAATTAGGCATATGAAAAATTAAAAAGAAGAAGAAGAAGAAGAAGAAGAAAGAAGAAGAAGAAGAAGAAGAAGAAGAAGAAGAAGAAGAAGAAGAAGAAGAAGAAAGAAGAAGAAGAAGAAGAAGAAGAATGGCGCGGCGATAGAGGAAGAAGACGTGGGTTGAGTAGTTTAGAATGTTAAGCCGTTTTAAGATTTAATTGAGGAGTTATTATAGGAGAATTAAGAGGATTTACGGTTACTATTAGTGAGATATGTGTGGGAGAAGCGGGAAAGAGAATGAAGGAGAAGTCTACACGTGTGTTTTTTAGTTAAGGAAATGTAGTGAGTTTTATTAGATTGTTAATTGATAGTGTTAAATCTCTTGAGAGAGAGTTTTACCACTTATTGTAATCCTACCCGATACGAAAAAAATAAATAAAAGGCGATAGTACTTTTTAATTAACAATAAACATGAATTGGTCCTTTCATTCCTCAAGTTTGATACTTTTAGTTTTTTATTGTTTTTTTTTTCAAAACAATGGTTTTTTTAGAAACCCAATATGTAACTAATCCGATTTTTCCAAATATGACCCTCTTATATTTTGTTGAGTGTTTTAGTTAGAGACCACAAAACTTTTTTGGAGCCCCAAACCACCAAGAAATTTAGTCTTAGTTACCGCCTCCCAACTAACTGCATGAATCTTCTTGAAATTCTCATCATCCCCCCAAAAGAAGGCCCTCTAGAGATTATGAATTTTATCAATGCAAGACTTATAGATGATAGTAGTCATCATCGAGTAAATGGGGAGAGCTTCAATAAAAGATTAGGAAAGAGTTACTCTCTGCAAAGAGAGATGCTTAGCCTTCCAAGCCGTTAACTTGTTCTGAACTTGATCAATGATAAACTGAAAATCAACTTTCTTGGGAGCTCTACCAATTAAAGGGACACCAAGGTACTTGCCAAGGCTCGTAGTCTCCCTAAAACCTGACAAACTTGCTAGCTGGCTACGCAGGAGATAATCAACATTCCTTGAAAAATAGATACTAGTTTTCATAGTATTAACTCGCGCCAGCAGAGATTGCAAAGGTGTTGAGGACCTGCATGACATTTTGAAACTTTTCCACATTGGCCTTACCAAAAAGTAAAAGATCATCTGCAAACATAAGATGGAAAATAGTAGGACCTTGTCTTCCGGCATTAGGGGCTTCCCAAAGACCATCATCGACAGCTTCTTGAATCATATGCGACAATTTATCAATACAACACAAACAAATACGGAGAAATAGGATCACCTTGTCGAATACCCCGAAACGGTTGGAAGTAATTTGCTCGCACACCATTCCACTTAACATTAGTTTGCACATTCGTAACCCCATACATAATAACATCAATTAACCGCTGTGGAAAGCCAATCTCCTTTAAAATATTCCAAATAAAGGACAAACTAAGCTTATCATAAGCTTTGGAAAGACCCACCTTAATAGCAAAATAGCCGGTGTTGCTCCTCATCCTATTCATATCATGGATCATTTTTGGGCCACCACTATGTTCTCATGAATACTGGGACTAGAAATAAAATCAGTTTGATAGGGGAGATGATTAAGGGCATAACCTTTTTCAACCTGTTAACAAAAACTTTGCTAATTATCTTGTAGATGGTATTGCAAAGAGAGATTGGGTGAAACTGATCAATAAACTCACGGGTGCTTAGTTTTTGGAATAAGACAAATGTCATTCGATTAACCGCATAAGAGCACTTAAATAGGACTACACTTTTCTAACAAATTCACAAGTAGAGTGCCCCAAAAATTTCAAAGATTGTTGATAAAAACCGCAGGAAAGCCATCTAGACACTGGAGCTTTCCAAGGGCCCCATATCAAAAACCGCTCTATTAACCTCAAAGTCTATAACAACTTCTCCTAAATTCTGAAGAACAACATCATCAAGCATTGGGAAGAAAATTCTGGTCCGAAACCAAGGCCTCTCATTTGAATCAATAGAAAAGAGGTTACGATCCCCGTCAACAAGCCATTTAGCTCTTGATAAAAAATAGGGGATAATTCATTTGCAACTTAGCCTCAAGCTTCTTATGGTGCCAACCTGCTCGACCATTACGAATAGCATTTTGAATACCATTAATTCTATTGAGTAAACTTCTCTTCATGAGGTTCACTGATTCAAAGGTGTTCATCTTCCACTCACCAAAGATATTAGCCATGTTACACAAATTAATCGTTACATCTAACTGGTGATTCCAATTTTGGCTCTAAAAATCTTAGTAAGCCATGCACATTCAAATTTAAAATGTCTGGGAATATGAATGTGAGATACCAAATTTTAGCTCCAAGAAAGGAAACTAACTGCTAAATGAATGAATTGAAATTTTTCAAAATAACTGTAACTCCCCTCACATTCAAGTATTGTTTGAAATTACGGAAAAGCTCTGTGTTAGCAGCTCCCCTCACATTCCAAGCCAGAATCTCACTATGATTTTGAAAATTCATCATAAAAAATTAATTCAAAAGCATAGTAACCTCCTTAGTAGCCAAACCAGAAGTCCTGCAATAGATGAGTCTCCACAACAACCTCCATATCTGATTCCTCACCACCTGAAACACCTTGGTCTTTCATTGGCATCCATAAAAATTTCCCATCTACAACTGCACCATTAGGAATGGCACTTGGAACAGGAGGGGTGTTAGCAAAAGTATCTTGGGGCTAGTATGAGTAGCAATGGATTCAGTTTTTCTGTCTGGCCTATTATTAGAATTAAGGCCCACCAAATATTATTTGGCCTATGCTTCGTACAACCCCGCTACTCACTATTAAACCCCTTTTTGGTGTGAAAAGACTAAAAGCTCTCTACTTGAAATTTGATTTTTTTAAAGATTATATACGGTTCGACGCACGGTTGATCGAACTTGATCGAATCTCCCTACGCCGAATCAGTCAAAATTTACTCAGACACCCCAAATTATGTTTTGACTAGGTTCGACCAAGCGTGTGCCGATCCAAATCGATCGATCGTGAGTCCGCGCCGAACCCTCTCCACCGTCCAGTCAACAACTAAATTTTTGAATTCTCCCCAACGGTTATAAGTTTAACGGTTTCGATTGTTTTAAATCAACGGCTCACGTTCGATCACACCTATTATAGATAAGTGCAACAAGTCATACAAACCGAAAAAGTCTAAAAAAATAATTCGTGCAATGAATAAATCAAATCGATAAAAATCAGTTAAAATTAAACAACTAGTGTTAGCCATACTAGTGTTAGTAAAGACTAAATCGAATCGTTAAAAATCAGTTAAAATTAAACAACTAGTGTTAGTCATACTAGTGTTAGCAAAGAATAAATCGAATTGTTAAAAATTAGTTAAAATTAAACAACTCAGCATCCAACAACAATCAGGGAGGTTCGACACTGCCAAGTGCGCCCAGTTCGGCACTGCGCATGGTCGAACACACACTTAATGAGTTCGCACACACGCGCTTGGCGGACCGCACTTAATGTTTAAAAAAATGTTTTAAATTCGAGGGTATTTTAGGAATAAAGGGTGGTATGGGGTTCAGTGAGTAGGAGGGGTTATGACAAGCATGAACCTATTATTTGGCCTATTATTAGAATTAAGGCCCACCAAAATATTATTTGGCCACTGCTTTTCCCACACCCCTCCTACTCAGAAAACACTCCATAACTCTGCGAAAAGACCCAAATATCATTAATAAAAAGGGTGAAGCGTCTTTTTTTTAAAAAAAAAAATTCATTGGTTCGGACGCGGGCATCCGAACCATATCAGCTAGAATGGACCGAGTGTTGTAATTTTGACACACACCCTCTTGTGTGAAATTAAACTAGTTCGGATGGAATCAACTGAACCGATTCGGTTTATGTCTTTCGAACCATTGTAAAATATAGTCTGAAAGTGTTTTCACGTGAGGATAATTTTGAAATATTTAATACCCTATTATTTTGTCTTGAATTTGCAAGATCCGTACGTAGCTTGGTTGATCCACGTTGACCATGAAACTTTGCACGAGTTTCACACTGAAATTTCGGCTTTAACTTCGTACTAACATTACTCATGATTTTTTTGATCAGTACATTAGACTCATGATTAACGAATCGTAATATTTTTGCTTTTAATATACCGAAATTTGTCCCAATCTGATTGCTTTGTTTCTGAACATTATTTTGAGGAATAAAATCAGAAGATTGTACGTACATCACTAGAAATCCGCTCTTGCACCGTTTCAAAATCATCAACATTAAGGACATTAAATCTAGATGATCCCTTAGAATAATGGCCCCTATTAATATAATCAAAACCAAACAATCATGTACCTAATATATATGTGAATGGCGGCGATACGTGTTTAACCTGGTTTCTAACCTTTGAGTTTGAAGCCAATTTCAAAAATTCGTGGGAGAGGTACATGCTGATTTGGCTTTCTTTCATTTTTTTCTTTGATCTGTTGGAGCGTATCAAGTAGTTTCTACATCACATAGTGAGTTCTTTAATTCATCTCTTTCTCTAGACTTGTGTTCATGTTTTGACTGTGTAATTTATTTTAGAAAAATACTATAGTTAGTACGATATGATTTGTAATACATCCTTGTTAATAACCATGTCTCACTTGTCTTGTTAGTCTGTCTCTTCTTTATACCGTGAATTTCTTACAATTCGTATTGGCGTTTTCGTACCAACTAGCATCACCCTTTATTTTATTATGTTGTATTTCAAATATGCAGTAGTTTTCTGACTTCGCTTTGGAAATATTTTTTCTTTTAACTATCGAAAAAAAATGATTTTATTTTACTCTGTAAAATTATTTCATGGTCCTTGCAATCCTAGGGTTTCTTTTTTCGATAAGCTACGATTCTAGGGCTTTACCTCTATTTCTCTTATCAAATACTTTTTGCTTCATTCTTTTTCTCTAACAAAAACCCTAAAGTCACCAATATTATGATCTCTCAAAATCGTCAAATCTAATTTCGTGTTTGTGATTCTTTCATGAATAATAGGGAGGAAAAAGAAAAAATAAGTTCATTTTATAAATTTTTGAATAAAGATGTGAAAGGTTATTTTCACATATTTTTTTTAATTACAGAAATTTTTTAACTCATCTATTTTCTCAACTTTCAGATATACGACAACCACATTGATATCTGACCTAGTCTGCGAAGCAATATGGGTGACATGAGCTACATGGTTTTTATTCTTTTTCTAGCTATGTTACATATTTTTTTTATTATGAATTACTAAACATATTTTTCACTAAAATTTAAATTAGATAGGTTGAAGTTATATATAGTATTTCATTTTAACTATGTTATCTCCCCTTTTAAGGATTGTTACCTTAGTATTGTTACTTCAGATGGATGGGAAAAGTCTCTGGCTGCAATTTTGGCTTGCTTTGAAGGTATGTCTATTCCCCTATTGATATATTCCATCCAGTCCTTTTATAAGCGAAAAAGTGGTCTACATCGACCTTTGTGGTCCACTTTTTGCTTATAAAAGAGACCCGAAGGAGTATATTTAACGTTATGTGACATTAGCATTAGATTGAAAAGAATTTTCATATTGTGATGGTGTTTTTTTTTAATTGCTAGATATGTCATATGAAATTGTTCCATCCAGTGGTTACTTGCATGTGAAAGGAAAATCAGACCCACAAAATATTTTAAAGAATCTAAAGAAGGTTAGCAAACATATTACACCTCAAATGATGAATTCTGGTATTCAAGGAAACCATCAAAACCAAGTCCAAGCTCCTTATAATTATTTGGCATCTCATGAAATATATTATAATCAATTCAATACTCCTAATCCTTATAATTGGTACAACATGCAACAAAATGCTATTCCCTATGAATATGGAAATGGAAATGGAAATGGAAATCATTATTATGAATATGATCATAATGGACAATACATGGGTCAAGGAAGAAGGTACTATCATCACTCTCCTATGATTTCACGGAGTGAGAGTGACAATAGTTTTGTCCAGAATCATCCGCCTCCATTTGCTCAGTCGCGAACCAATGATCGAGCAAGCAACCAACCTACATCTCATCAATCTTCTCCTATTTCCATTAAGAAAATTATTCAGAAGTTGTTTTCCATACTGTTGTGTTCCAAAAAGTAGTTATGTATTGCATATTCTAACTTTTAGTACTAATTAGTCAGTTTGGCTTTTTCTTTTCATGCCAAATGACTATGAGCTTAGACTATTGTTTATTATATTGAGAGTTTTTAATGATTTGATGATTCTTTTTTTAGCCAGCTATGTTATGTTTGTGATTGGAAATACTAATTTCCAACAGAACTTCTACAACATCTGCCATTGTTGCATCCAATTTTTGTTTTTGACGTGAATGATACGTTTAGTTGATACTCTAACAGGCAGGTTTTTAGTACAGGACATGAAAATAAAACACGAGGGAAATGACATGATGTTTAAGAAAAAAATAACTATGCAAGGTCTTTTTGCAACACCAAGCGTTAAACGTTGTAGTGTTGTAATATTACATAACTTTCTTTTTTACATAAACCAAGTCGGTCGTTTATACACAACCGACGGGGAATATAAGCGTTGTTGTGGATGGGTGTGATCTATCCATTAATTTTTTCAAATCCAATGGACTACAATAACTACTAAATCATAATCCACTAGATAATTATAAAATATTTTTTAAACACTAAAATCTAAAATAAAATAATTTGCAAAACTAAAAAAATAGATAAGATTTTCAGTTTTTTTAAAAACATCTTCCAAAAAAACTTAATATATATATATATATAATATAAATATTAAATATATATATACATATATATATATATATATATATATATATATATATAATATTCTCGCGGACCACCCACCACACATGGCCGTGAGGCCGCTCGAGCTCCGCCACGCCACACCGCCGACCTTGAGCTCCGTCTCCGGTCACAGCGCCCGCCGCCGTGCTCCGCCGTCGGCCACCCCTTATAAATATTATATATATATATATATATATATATATATATATATATATATATATTCATTCTTAAAAGCCACTATAGAACATTTGGCAAGAGCCGATGTGGAAAGTTTGTGTGAAATGCGCTCATATGAAAGTTCACATTTTAATTTCAAAAATCTCACCACGTTTATATTTAACACCAACTTTAGCTACATCCGACGTTAAATACCAAACTTTTATGTCATTTTTGTTGACCTGATCAATGGCGGATGCATGTTGTAGGGGATGAGGGCAATTACCCCCAATAACTAGCTTCTTTAATATTGAATATACCAAATAAATTTGTTTTACTCCCCATAAAAATATTGGCGTTGCCTCCATAAAATAAATTTTATAGAAAAATAAAGACAAAAACTTACATAATGTTAAAGAGAAGATAAATTAGTACTAATTTTACATCTTTATTCTTCTAATTTTATTGTTCATGTAACAATAAATATTGGATTTTTTGCTTATTTCTTTGATGTTTACTTGCAGGGGTTGTACCAGATACTGAGGAGGGTGTTGATAGTGCAAGCCCAGCTTGTACCCGCCCAATCCAGTGATGCTGAACAACAATTGCCAAACAATTATTATTGGTGGGTCTTGCGCACCCAAGACCCGACCCAAATGTGAGACACGCGGATCTTGTGTGACCCGGTGAATATATTCACTTTCTTTACTCTTCTCCACCGGTTATTCAAGAAACTCACTCTCTCTCTATCTTGAAACTCCGTTCCTCTCTCTTCTTCGTCTCTCTATTTTCTCAGAAACCCTAGCTTGATTCTGAGCTCTCACCAGTGTGATTGAAGCTCGGATCTTGCTCGGGAATGGTTGATGATGATCGTTGATGATGATGAAGTGAAAACCCTTTGGTTTCACTCTGAGTCAAGCAACCTGAAACCAAAAGCCTTCCTTCTCACCTTCGATGATGAGTTCCACCTTACGAAACCCTAATGCAGTTACGAGCAGGTTTGATTCTCCTAATCAAACCTTCAGCACTCTCATTTAAGGTAACAATCTTTAATTTCTATGCTTTGATTCTGTTTACCTTCAGAAACCCTAATATTTGCAAACCCTAACTATCTGTTCTGATTGTTATGTTTGCTTGCACCACTGAGATGTGATACACCCTTGTACTCGTGATTTCACCCTTGAAATCACCTCCTTCAGGACTAATAAAAGAGGTAATAACTTCCCCTATTTATTTTCCTGAATCTCTTTATCTTCACTGTACTGTAGCAACCCTAATCCCCTGATTTTCTTGATTGCAACCTGTTGTTCCTTGATACAAAGTTGAGACTTTATTTTCCGGACTTGTACTTACAGCAACAACACTTTGAGGTAATCCTTACTCTTTACCTATCTTCTCCTTCTTCTTTGTTTTGTTTGATCCACGAAACAATACACTCACCTACTTTCTTCTCTTGTGTGCAGTACAATCCTTCTTGATTGAATCTTGCTCACTCAAAGTTACAAGGTTGAAGACAATTGGAGCTTACGGTTAAGAGGAAGTTATAGATTTTGTTTACTATTACAAAGCGAAAACTAAATCTTTATTGATAGAAATTGTATTGGTATGTACAATATTTACACTTGAATGAGCTATATATACACTTGTAGGCACCATAGAATACGGACATGTTGGTTAGAGGCAGTTAGTTAGTTACTAACAGCCTTTAACCAAATAAACCGTTAGGTTAGGTCACTTATTTAAATTGCATTTTTTTGGTGTGTGATGTGCATTTGAATTTGTAACGGCTATATAATTTTAAAAGCTTTGATTAAGGGTAAACTAGACTTAGGTTTTGAAAGATTAGGTACTTCCAACACCCCCTTAATCTAGAAAGCCTAAGTTAGTTTAGTGAAACCACTTAGAGTTAGCTTAGGTTAGAGAGAACTAAACATCCGAGAACAAGCCTGCAGGGTAGCCACTAGAAACAGACACCTTAGAACAAGCCTCTAAGGAATAGCTTTTAGTTGCTGCCTTCATAGTTTAGAAGGCAACAAGTCCTATCTCTCTTCTAAGCTTTACAAAGGTTTCTCCTTTGAGGACCTTTGTAAAAATATCACCAAATTATCATGTGTGGGACAAGTATTCAACACTTAGCCTACCATTGTTAACTTGCTCTCTTAGATAGTGGTATCTAGCTTCAATATGCTTGGTCCTTCCATGAGCACCAGGATTCTTTGCTAGGTTTAATGCTGATTTGTTGTCTATCATTAGAGTAGGAGGTTGAGTTAGGTCCACTTTAAGCTCCTTGAGTAGTGACTCGACCATCTTCGCTTGAGTTCTTTGCTCCTGACAACCACATACATACTCCGCCTCACGGGAGGACAGAGCCACAATACTTTGTTTCTTGGAGCTCCATGAAATAGGGGCTCCTTGAAACTTAAACAAAAAACCAGAAGTGCTTCTCCTATCCAATTGGTCACCACACCAATCAGAATCAGAGAAACCAAGGAGAGTATTTTTCCCTAAGTTAGCACCCTTAGGGCCCTTAGGAAAAAATATTCCATAGTTAGTAGAACCAGAAATATAACGTAGAATTCTCTTAGTGGCATTTAAGTGTACCTGTCTTGGGTCATTCATAAACTCGCTAGTCATACCGATTTGCAAAGCAGAATATACGGGCGGCTATATGGCATGGTATCTTAAAGACCTATTAGTCGCTTCTGTATAGTGTAGCATCTACCTTAGCATCACCTCACTTGGCTCTTTGCTAAGGTTACTTTCTGCAGGATTTGTTGCAGAATTGCAACCTAACAAATCAAACTTAGTTAGCACCTCAGTAGCATACTTAGCCTGATGTAGAATTATACCTTCAGGTACCCTTAGGAACTCAAGTCCCAAAAAATATGACAGTTTGCCTAAGTCTGTCATCTCAAACTCACTGTGCATAGCCACTTTGAATTTTTCCACTTCACTAGGATTACTCCCGGTGACCAACATATCATCAACATATAAGCACACAATTAGTAAGTAAGTATCGAGTACTTCCTTTAGTATAGACTCCAAACTCACTAGTGCATTTAGTGAACCCAATTTCCTTGAAAAAGAGTCAATTCTCTTATTCCAAGCTCTGGGGCTTGCTTTAGCCCATAGAGAGCTTTATGTAATAGGTAGACATACTTCTCTTTACCTTTTTCTCAAACCTGTAATTTGAGCAATATAGAGTGTCTCCTCTAACAAACCATTAAGGAATCTTGACTTGACATCCATATGGAACAACTCCCACCCTTTATTTCTGACCCAAGGCGATTACTAAGCGTATAGTCTCATGCACGGCCACGGTGAAAACACCTCTGTGTAATCCACCCCTTCTTTCTCATTTGGAAGCCTCTTGCAACCAACCTTGCCTTGTATTTCACAATATTACCTTTGGGATCAAGTTTGAGCTTGAAAACCCACTTGACACTAATAGGTTTCTTACCTTTAGGTATCTCGAACTAAAGACCAAGTCTTATTCTTCTCAATAGACTTGAGTTCTTCTTGCATAGCTTTCTTCCAATGAACATCCTTGAGAGCCTCTAGGTAGTTCACTGGCTCAGCATCAGCTAACATTGCGTAATGCAGAAGGTCTCCTTCTTCATTCACTTCTGAATCAGTAACTAACTCATAATCTGCCAGCCTTCTTGGTAGATTTCTAACCCTTTGCCCCTAGCAACTTTGTTGAATAGGAGTAGGGTTAGGAGTTTGAGCTCCTCATCTTGAGGAGGTTGATCCGCTTCTTTGTTGCATGTTCTCTTGGTCACTTCGTCGGTGTCTTCATCATCTTGGTGAAGTACTTCTTGTGTAGTACTAGACTTTTCAGAGTCATTGGGATGTTCTGAGTTCTGTTGCTCAGAATCATTCCAATTCCAAACCTCATCCTCTAGAACTGTCACATCTCTAGAAACCTCTACCTTGTTGTTTTTGGATTAAACAACTTTGTAGGCTCTGTGGGGTGATAGCCAACCAGTATAAGGGGTTTAGACTTGTCTTCTAGTTTTTTCCTTTTCTGATCTGGGATATGTGAGTAACATAGGGAACCAAAGATCCTTAGATGAGCCACACTTGGCTTGTCTCCACACCAAACTTCTTCTGGAACCTTTCCTTCTAGTCTCTTGGTAGGACACCTATTTAGGATGTAGGTGCGGTTGAGGCAGACTTCACCCCAAAAGGTGTTAGGAAGCCCTTTATACTTGATCATGGATCTGGACATGTCAAGCAAGGTTCTGTTTCTCCTTTCTACAACTCCATTATGTTGAGGAGTGTAGGGTGAGGTAATCTCATGAATGATGCCTCTTGTAGTGCAGTAATCCCTGAACTCATGTGAGGTATACTCACCACCACCATCTGTCCTTAGGATTTTTAGCTTTCTGTCACTTTGTCTCTCTGCCTGCTTTAGGAATTTCTTGAACACGTCCAAGGCTTCTCCTTTGGTCTTGATCAAGTACACCCATAGCCTCCTAGAGAACTCATCTACAAAGGACAGAAAATACCTTTTGTTACTAAATGATAGAACATCAAATGGACCACATATATCTGAGTAAACAACATGCGATGAAGTCATTAGCCCTACTAACAATTTCTGCCCTAAACTTCTTTCTAGGTTGTTTTCCCACAATACAAGTGGTACATACCCCATCAGGGGACTCAATCTTTGGTAGTCCCCTAACCAAACCTTTGGAACTTAGTTTAGTTAGGCTGCCAAAGTTTAAGTGGCCAAGTCTCTTATGCCAAAGCTCACTCTCAATACTAGTAGTAGCACTAAAGCATTCTGCTTTTACAGTGCTTATACTAGTCTTGAAAGTCCTGTTTTTGGCTAAGGGACTTGTTAAAACCAGTTTATCCTTAGTATCAAAAATCTTTAGTTTTAGATCTTTCATAATGATTGAGAACCCTCTCTCAACCAATTGTCCTAGACTAATCAAGTTATGACTAATTCCAGGAACATAATAGACATCATGAATTAATATTACCTGACCATCTTCTTTCGTAAACATCACATTACCCATACCTTCAGCTTCTAGTGTTAGGTTGTTAGCACACTTGATAGTTGTCCTTCTCTTAGGGTCAAAATCAACTAGCCAACCTTTGTTACCTGTTAGGTGATTTGAACATGCAGAGTCTAGATACCATAGTTCAGTGATGGTGCTACCATCACTGTTTGTTACCACTAGAGCTATAAAATTCTTATCCTTTTTTTATATCTATAGCGATTTACATGCACATTAGGTCTAGTTTTGTTTTAGTATCAACACTAATAGTCTTTGAAGGCTCTTTGCACCTTGAGTCGAGTATCCTCTTGACCACATTGGCTTGATGCACGGACTCTTTAGGCTTATTAGTATTCCTTGTGGGACATTCTGTGGCATAATGCCCCATTTTGTCACACCTATAGCACTGGACTTTTGACTTGTCCTTTTTCTTAGTGTTGTTACTATTTTTAGAAGAATTAGATGAATTAGACTTAGGTTTAGAAGTACCTGCCTTACCCTTAGGACCTCCTGCCTTCTTACCTTTATTGCCCTTCTTTGACTTACCCTTAGCCAACATAGCAGTGTCTTCATCATCTGAGTCTTCCTCCAAGATTTCCATACGGATTTCCTTAGCCTCTAGCTTACCCTGTAGCTCCTCCAGCTTCAGGCCCACATTCTTGGTGGTTTCCTCTATAGTGTTTGTCACTGTGTACCACTTCTTTGGCATTGATCTCAGAATTTTCCTACACAGAGAGTTTTCCTCAAGTTTCTCTCCTTGTAGGGCCATTCCATTTTTGATCTTCTTCACTCTGTTGAAGAAGTCAGTTACCTTTTCATCCTTTTTCATTTTAAGACTTTCATACTGTGCTCTTAGAGCTTGCAGCTTCTCCTCCTTGATTGGAGCTGCACCACAGTAGTAGTGTTCTAGAGCATCCCATGCTGCCTTAGAGGATTCACAATCCCTTACCCTTTCAAAATCTTCCTCTCCACAGGCCCTGTGGATGAGTGACAGACCCTTGAAGTCTTTCATTTCTGCTTCAAGGAATTCTTTCTTTTCAGCAGGGGTAGCATTAGGCTGCAGTTGTTGTGAGTCCTCTTTAACCAAGTATAGGCACCCATGTGATCCTAGAATGGGCTTCATTTGAATAGCCCAAGTATCATAGTTGTTCCCATTGAGTTTAGGAACATAGCTGTCTTCTTTTCCCATTTCTGCAGATTTACACTTTAAACACACACAGAAAATTAGAACACAGTTACCTGCACAATTTCACTGCATGCGGGGTTTAAAGAAATTTAATGAAACTTTAAAGAACTTAAAAAGAAGCAGAGAGTAGAGTTAGAAAGTTGCCCTGGATCGTTTTACCAATGCTCTGATTATACCATATTGGATTTTTTGCTTATTTCTTTGATGTTTACTTGCAGGGGTTGTACCAGATACTGAGGAGGGTGTTGATAGTGCAAGCCCAGCTTGTACCCGCCCAATCCAGTGATCTTTGAACAACAATTGCCAAACAATTATTATTGGTGGGTCTTGCGCACCCAAGACCCGACCCAAATGTGAGACACGCGGATCTTGTGTGACCCGGTGAATATATTCACTTTCTTTACTCTTCTCCACCGGTTATTCAAGAAACTCACTCTCTCTCTATCTTGAAACTCCGTTCCTCTCTCTTCTTCGTCTCTCTATTTTCTCAGAAACCCTAGCTTGATTCTGAGCTCTCACCAGTGTGATTGAAGCTCGGATCTTGCTCGGGAATGGTTGATGATGATCGTTGATGATGATGAAGTGAAAACCCTTTGGTTTCACTCTGAGTCAAGCAACCTGAAACCAAAAGCCTTCCTTCTCACCTTCGCGATGAGTTCCACCTTCTGAAACCCTAATCTGGTTCTGAACAGGTTTGATTCTCCTAATCAAACCTTCAGCACTCTCATTTAAGGTAACAATCTTTAATTTCTATGCTTTGATTCTGTTTACCTTCAGAAACCCTAATATTTGCAAACCCTAACTATCTGTTCTGATGGTTATGTTTGCTTGCACCACTGAGATGTGATACACCCTTGTACTCGTGATTTCACCCTTGAAATCACCTCCTTCAGGACTAATAAAAGAGGTAATAACTTCCCCTATTTATTTTCCTGAATCTCTTTATCTTCACTGTACTGTAGCAACCCTAATCCCCTGATTTTCTTGATTGCAAGTACCTGTTGTTCCTTGATACAAAGTTGAGACTTTATTTTCCAGACTTGTACTTACGGCAACAACACTTTGAGGTAATCCCTTACTCTTTACCTATCTTCTCCTTCTTCTTTGTTTTGTTTCAGTCACAGAAACAATACACTCACCCTGTTTCTTCTCTTGTGTGCAGGTACAATCCTTCTTGATTGAATCTTGCTCACTCAAAGTTACAAGGTTGAAGACAATTGGAGCTTACGGTTAAGAGGAAGTTATAGATTTTGTTTACTATTCTGAAAACTGAAAACTAAATCTTTATTGATAGAAATTGTATTGGTATGTACAATATTTACACTTGAATGAGCTATATATACACTTGTAGGCACCATAGAATACGGACATGTTGGTTAGAGGCAGTTAGTTAGTTACTAACAGCCTTTAACCAAATAAACCGTTAGGTTAGGTCACTTATTTAAATTCTGTTTTTGACTGTGTGATGTGGCTGAATTTGTAACGGCTATATAATTTTAAAAGCCTGATTAAGGGTAAACTAGACTTAGGTTTTGAAAGATTAGGTACTTCCAACAATAAACACACAAATTACTATAAAATACATTATATATGCAGTGTTTTTTTCACGAAATTATTTACTCTGTAAAATTTTCTTATAATTTTTTGTGAAAACTTTATTGATTATTTTTTTGACCCCATCAACAAAAATTCCTGGATCTGCCACTGGTCCTGATAGATATTCACTAGACATGTATGATTCTTCACATATTAATATAACTACGTCTCTCTCTAGCACATCTATTCCTACTTGTTATTCAAAGGATGTTAACAATGTGAGTTGAGATATAAGGAAATTCTCAAGTATCCAACACAGATTACATCAAAGAAACTACTATATTTTTATACAAAAAAAAATAACTATCTAACTACGCATGAGCTAGTTTTGTGATAGGTACTCACTTATTGTCATGTTTAAGCCTAAGATAACTATATTTAATAACCCCTTGTTCTCAAACTTCATTTTCCTCTCCGCTCACAAAAGCAAAAATGGCAAGAACAAAAATTCCCAACACTCCCAAATCAACCAACCTCAATCCAAAGATTATGCAACGGTCATTGCAATCACCCTTCTCCACTCCCCCTCTCTTCACAACCCTCACATTCGAAACAAAATCCTCAAAATCAAAGTCTTCTCTCACCCCTTCACGAAGGCCATCAAGGATTAAAGCAAACGAAAAAACCATTGATGGGTCTGGAACAAAGGAAAGTGAACCAACCATTGTCAATGACAATGATTTTGATAGAACCATTTACGAGTTAATGGCTACTTCCAAACTCTCCAACAAAAGAAAAACTTCTTCTCACTCACAACCCTCAAATCAGAAAAGCCCAAATGCATTAAGATCAAGAACAAATATGGTGGAACAAAGGGCAAAGAGAAGGTTGTTAACGAACAGAAACTCGGAATGAAAATATGGGGATGAACAAATGGACGAGAAACTAGAAGAAATTCAACCTTCTTAAGTCTACGATCGGGAGAAGCGGAAGAAAAGAGGTATTTGATTGGAAGAATTTACCTACTTGATGAATTAAAAATCTCTGGTTGGAACTTGGGATTTGTATCCTCCAATTGCAAGACAAGGGTGGGCCAAAATTCTTTCTCAAGAAGAATTCATCTATACCAACTTAGTCGGGGAGTTTTATTGTTGCAAGAATATAAACAAAGACAAAACAAACTTCACTACTCAAGTGAAAGGAACAACCATTGTGGTGACTCCAAAAATGTTGGTTAATGCCTTGGATATTCCTCTTTCACGCGAATCCATCTATGGTGATGAATGGTATAAAGCGGCTAACACCACTAAACAAGATGTTCTCACCGAAGTGATGAACAATCCCGAAGACAACCTAGTATCATCATCCCTCAAAGATCAAGCAAGGATCAAGCACAACATGGTGGTGCATTCTCTAGTACCTAGAGCGGGAGGCTTTGAGCAGGTGAAACCAACCGATCTTCTTAGGGACGGATCTACACTTGTAAGAAATTGGGGCATTTTCCCCCACTTAAAAAAATATTTTGGTTAGAAATATATATAACAAACTTATTTTGCCCCCATAAAAAAATAAATATTGACCCCAATATGTTTCTCAAAGATCGATGACATTTATTTGTTTGGTTATCAAATAATAAAATATGTATATATTTTGATGAATATTGTGATGTTTTGGAACTTTTATTGGCTTCCTATGAATTATACTAGGTATCCTAACTGTAGTATAATTTATATTTACTAAATGAACACATTTAGAGGAGTTACTTATTTTATACGATTACTTAAATATTCTTAGAGTGAATATTCAAAGTGGTCTCTAATAAAAAATGTGGATATCAATTTAGTCCTAAGGAAAAACTAATCTGACCCTTAACAATCTTAAATGTGTGTTAAATATGTCAGTGTCAATCATAACAATCTTAAATGTGTGTTAAATTTGATCCTTAACAATCCTAATTTGATACAAGTAATTGAAGTGTTGGTGTTGGTGTTGGTGTTGGTGTTTGATATGACTCATGTCGGACACCGGCCACATTTTCAATCGGAAGTGTCAGTGATTCAGAGGTTGACATATTGAACTCAGCTTGTTCACGAATAAATTGGATGAATAATTCAGAAAACATCATTTTCAAATTTTCAATGGTTAGTCTAGTGGAGTGTGACAATTTTTGTATTTAAAATGTCATAGGTTTGAATTTCCTCTAGTCTCTTTGATATAAGATAAATGTAAATTCATTTCTAAGCATTCTTAAATGCCGAAGATATTTCATGCTTTGGACTCGAGCAACATCCTCTCATCTTATAATTTACTTTAAAAAATAGATCCCCATATTTACGTTTTACACGATAATATTTATTTTTAGCAATCTTGTCCCACCATCCTTCGGAAACTCTTCTTTTTTATTTTTATTCTCAATATTTATATTGAATTTTATGCTTAATTTCTATTTTCTCTCATATTTTATTAAATCCATGGTTTTTTCCTCCCAATTTTACTGTTCACCAATTAACTGTTATATTTTTTAGGAAAAAATGCACTTTTGGTCCTTTATGTTTTCTCTCCAATTTGGTCATTTATGTTTCAAATTATTTCAAAAAGGTCCTTTTTGTCTACTAATATTAACAGATGTCACGCTGATCGTTAACAGGTGACGTAACTTGCTTAGTTTTTTTTTTGCTTAAATATCATTTACCCCCTACAAATATCACCATAATCCATTTACTCCCCTGTAAAAATAAATTTTTTAAAATGACCCTTGCAAATAATAATTGTTTCTAGTTATCCCCTACAGGGGGTAACCGTAAACGATTTATATTTTGCGTGGGGTAACTGTAAATGCTTGATTTATACCCATTATACACTTAACGCTATCAACATAATCTAACAGCGGCGGGTAACCGTAAACGGTTTATATTTGCAAGGGCTATTTTAAAACTTTTATTTTTACAGGGGGGTAAATAGATTATGGTGATATTTGCAGGGTAAATGATATTTAAGCCTTTTTTTATAAGCAAAATTATTAATGAAGGAGATGCAAACGACACCCCAAGTGCATGCAGATACAAGGGCCTCATTAAAACCTCCTTTAGCCAAAACCCATGGAAAAAGACCCAACGAGGAAAGAGTACCCACTACAACAGATTTGTTAAAAATGGTGCACCCTTTAAAGCGCTTTTTAAAAAGCGCCCCTTATTGTCAAAATATGGAGGGCCTTCAGAGGCGCTTTATACACGAGCGCCCCCAATTCCTAAAATACGGAGCCACAATCAGAGGCGCTTTACACACGAGCGCTCCTAAAGGATAAATTATACCGAGTTCATACAAACAATAGGGTTTCCCCACCAGCCCGAGATTTTCAATACTGAATTGCGACCTTCAATAATAATGAACCAACTCCAAGATATAGTTTTAACATGATTGACTACCACTTGAGAGTTGAAGACTTGATCCTTAAAGAGAATTTGATTTCGATGAATCCAAAGGCCCCACATGACTGCCATCCACAGAAGATACTTCATTCTCCCATGGAGTCCAACTTGATACCATGGGCCCTAAAATGGGTCACTCCATTCCCATCCAAATGTGAATAGAAGACCAAATGATTGATGAACCCGCATCACATGATGAATTTTAACGTTTTAGAAGGAGTTTTTAAGTGGAAATTGTGATGAAAGATAACAATTTGTGCTATTAGAAATCGATTTGCTATGTAGTGTTTATGTTGGGTGTTGTTGTGTTTTTATGCCCAAGGACTAGGTGGAATTGAAGAACAAAGCAGTGCAGGCAAATGGACTCAATGGTGCAATGTCAGGGAGGAATCCGCAGAATGGCGCGCAAGTGGCGCGCGAGTTGCGCGCGAGTTGGCAGGAGCAAGCGCCTGAGTGGCGCGTAAGTGGCGCTGGGAGCGCCAGTTTAGCGCCAGATACCAGAACTCGCGTTAAAACACGATTGGGACGCGTTTTTCAGGAGTTTTTGACGAATTGGAAACCCTAGCACGCAGAGGGAACTCATTCCATCTCACGGCGGCTGAAGAATCAAGACTTGGGAACAAGAATTGAGGATTCTAATGCGTTCATCTTCATCTTCAACTTGTAATTCTCCTCTTTCCTCTCCTTTTATCATGTGTAACTAAACCCTAATGTTAGGGATGGATGAATTTAGATGTACAACTATTGTTGCTGGTTTATGTTAATGATCTTAATGTTTTCTCTCTTAATTTGTGAATTGAATTTCAGTGCTTAACATTTCTATGATTGGAAAATTATAGAACAAATCTTTATTCAATGATCAAATGGGAATTTTATTATTGGAATGTTTGAATTTCAATTCCTTCAATTTGTAGCTTAGGAATAATCTATGAATTGATGTATGTTGCGAATCCTCGTTGTTAATGCCTGTTGTTAGTAGATGCGCCTAAGGAATTAGGGCTTTCCTGAATCAACAAAGGACTATTCACTTAAGGGATTAGGGCTTGGTTAGAATTTTGGATTCGATAGCAAATGAGAGAGGGAGAGATTATCTTTTGAAAATAAATCAGTGACAATAGTTTGAAATCGGAAGGCATTCATCCCTAGAGTTTTCTACATCGTATCTTTTTCAACGAGTTCTTCGTTTCTCTTATTAAAAACTTAAAAAAAAATATTTTTTATTGCTTTACCTTCGAGCTTCATAGCTCAACCATATCAATCGAAACCTATTTCAATTTGGTTAATATTAGTGGTTGTTAACGTAATTAGTAATTGAATTTGATCCTTGAGGACGATATCCGGTTCTTACCGGTTTTATTACTTGAACGATTTGGTACACTTGCCAATATTTCAACAATGATCGAGATCACCTGCAAAGAAAAAATAAGTGAAAAACATTTTCATCCTGCTCAAAAGCAAAAGGACAACACGACCCATGAAGGTCTCTAATGATCCCCTTAGAAATAAGAGCATCTCATGTAGGAAGATTTCCCAGTAGAAATATCCACCCAAAAACTCCCACCTTAGTGATGCTATCCAACCTATCATCTAAAGCACTCCGAGTGTCGCTATCCAACCTATCATTATTCAAACAATTCAACAACAGAGTGTTGCGCCCCGAAAAATCCGGTTTGGACATTTCGTTTGACAACGTGAAAAATAGTAGAGCCGCCACCAATATTTATTTTTTAGGAAAAACATTGAAAAAAAACCTTTTTGAAAAGAGGGTGGTCTTTCGAAAACTTAGAGATGTAGGTTAGGAATTCGGCCATGCATGGGGAAGGTATTAGCACCCCACGCGCCCTTTCTACCGAAAGGGAACCATTAATTTGATGTGGTTTTGAAATGTTTGATTTGAAATATATTGTTCTACTTTTTCTTTTCTTTTCTTTTGTGAAATGGTTTTATTGAAAACAGGAAAGAGGCATGTTTTTGGTATCTTTGAATATCAGGACAAAACAAAGATTTTTGAAAATGGTGCTTGACGGGACATGAACCCGGTCCTACGTACCCTCACTGGCTGAGGGATCAAAGCTACGTAGTTCTTGTTTTGGTTTTGAAAATATTTTTGGTTATCTTTGAAAAGCGGAACAAAACAAAGATTTTTTTGAAAATGGTGCTTGACGGGACATGAACCCGGTCCTACGTACCCTCACTGGCTGAGGGATCAAAGCTACGTAGTTCTTGTTTCGCGTGTGAAAACGGCTTAGGGGTTTAGGTTTTGGAGTTTTTGAAATAAGACTCGAGTGTTCGCGAACACCAAACAAGCAAAGGCTTGAGTGGCATTCGGTATTAACGAAAGAAAAAAAAAAAGAGTTGGAGCCGGCAATCAAACAAGCAAGGGCTTGAGTGATTACTGGCGACAACATTGTATTATTCTTTTTTGAAAATTGTTTTGAAAAAGGTGATGAGCCTTAGTGATAATTACCACTAAATAACTCATGTTATTTTGGAAATTTGAATTGGTTTTTTTGTTGTTTAATTAATGTGTGGAGCTTTCATAATAGTCAAACAAGCAAAGGCTTGAGTGACTATCACTAATAACTCCTCATTAACGATCAAACAAGCAATGGCTTCAGTGATGGTTAATGATTTGCTTAGGAAAATGCCTTAGGTTTTTTTATTTGAAAACAATTGAATTTGAGTTTGAAGAAAAGAAAGTAGAACATAATAAATCTTTTTCAAGTCAAAACCGAGACAACAATGAAGGCATAAGCAAAGCACATATGAAGAATATTTACAAGTTGCCATGAACAATTGAATACATGATTAATTAAATACACGATTGAGCAAGTATATGAGTGTATGAGCATGCAATTGTAGAATACAAGGTATGGCATTATTGAATGCATGATTAGGCTAATGCATGAATGCATGAACATACATGTGTGGAATACAAGACATGAGATTAATATATGCATGGGCATTTAGGAGAGTATGAATGCAAAAGATGTAAACTTATATGAATACATGAATGATAAGATGCAAAGTGTAAAAATCTTTTGGGTGTTTTTGCAAATAGACAAATGGTAAAAACTTGTGGTAAAAAGTTAGTAAAGAGTAAGACAAACATGCATGAAGTGTAAGGTAATTACTTAATGAAATAGTAAAGTAAAAAGTAAAAAGTTTTTTCTTTTTTTTTTTACTTATGGTAAAATGCTAGTGAATGGTAAGGTAAAAAGTGAAAAACACATTAACACTATTACACATTTCCACACAAGATCAAACACACATTTTAAGCATTGAAATGAAACCTAAAAAGGAACCCTAAGGCGAAACCTCATATGGTCAAAATATCAAGTTATTTCATGCCCAAATTGATGATCAACACATGAAACAAGTCACACAAATCAAGCTTTTCATTTACATAAATCAAAAAGAGGAAAGAAAACATCAAACCCTAGTTTTTAAGGCCTAAGGTCGAAACCTTATATGACATAAACAACACATTATTTCATGCACAAATTCATAATCAAACACATGGAACAAATTATGCAAGTTTAAGCACATCAAGCATTTATTCACACAAAAATCAAAGAGTAAAAGGAAGGCAAATAAAACCCTAATTTGTAAGGCCTAAAACCGAACCCTCACACTCAATGAATCAAACCAAAATCTCAACTTGCAAGTTATGACATGAACAAGGGATGCATATATCACATGGAAATTATTTATTCATGCAAATATGACAAAATAAGTATGAAAAAATGCAAGAACATGGTTCAAAAACACAAGAAACCTCTCCTCAAGGCCAGGGTTCCTTCAAACACCCAAGGCTCCCAAAGTCCTTGACATAGTGTTTGAAATGAACCTCTAAGCCTCTTAGAGAGGATAGAGGAGTAGAAGGGAGATTCACATGCTAATGGTGAAAAATGCAAAAGATAAGATTTTTACCTCAAGATCAAAGCTACACAAGAATAGGAGAATGAAGATCAAAACCAAAACAAACCAAAACCTTCACAAATCACCAACAATGCCACGCAAATTTGAAGAAAGCAAGCTCCTTTATGGAATCAAGGATGAAAAGAAGAGGATATGTGAATGTGGAGTAGATTTGAGGTGATTTGGTGGATGAAAATTGAAAAGAGAATGGAAGGAATGAAGGAGGGGTTCGGCCAAGAGGAGGAGAGGAGAGGAGAGAATGTTAGCTAGGGTAAAAATGAGAGTGTGTGTCTGTGAAGTCTCCTATTTTTGGGTTTTATATGAAGTGAAAATTTAAAGGGTAATTAGGACAATGTGTTTCTTGCAAACCAATAGGATTTGAGATAAATTTTGAATCAATGGTCAAGATGCAAGATCACATGGATTGAGGGTAATTAAAAACACAAAATGGGGGAGAGAGAGGGCTGGAATGCGCAGCTTAGGAGTGGTGGTGAAGGATAATCTCAATTACAAAATGGTATTTTTCTATAAAGCTTATTACACAAGTGCCATTTTGATTCAAATGAAGAAGTGAGGATTGTTTTTCACACTTGAATGGATGACCATGATTTAATATAATTTGCAAGCAATAAAAATAAATGAAAATGGGAGGTATATGGCTGAAGTGCGCAGCAAGGGAGTGTGGGAGAGTGAGTGGAATTGCAAATTGTACTATTGTACTATCCTTATCCTTTCACAATTCAAAAGAATGTAGAATATTCCCTTCTAGATCTTTCTTCCTAATTCATGCCATTTTGGGCCCTATCCTATGATTCAATGATTGGGCTCTGAATTTTATGATCTCACCAATCCCAAAATTGATTTATTTGCCCCACCTCAAAGGAAAAGACCATTTTACCCTCTATCCAAAAACTAGGTTTTTAGACCAAAAGGTTTAATATTTATGCACAAAAATAATCACAATGGAGCACAAATATCCTTTAAATAAATCATTGATGATTATCCAAGGATTTGGGACAAAAACCGTTTTTATTGTGAAATGACCAAAATGCCCTCTTACTCTAAAAACCCTAGTTTTTGCTTGAAACACATTTCCACTTCAAAAATGTTTTTTCAACCTAGGAGTGACCTCTAGTACCTTGAAATGCATGTTGGATGACTTGTTTGGAGGAATTGCCCTTTATTTGCAAAATGACCAAAATACCCTTTTTGCAATGAAAAACCCTAATTTGTCTAAAAGTGCATTCCAACTCCAAAAATGATTTTAGACACTTTGAAAGGACTTTAAAAACTTAAATGCAATGCATGATGCTTTTTTACTTTTTAATTTAATTATTTTTGGGGAAAATTAGGGTTTTGACCTGTTTAGGACAAAATTGGGGTATGACAATTTGCCTCTCTTTATCTAGATTTTAACAAGGAATATGAATTTGCCAGGAAACATATTCCGAGGCAAAATAGAGATAAAGAATTCAGAAATTATACCGATTTTGTTTTCCTAGGAAAAACCCGAATTTTCTTTTTGTTTTCTAATTTTCTTTTTGGGTGAATGAATGCCAGCCAGAAACAACTGTAAAAACAAGAAATAAATTGGTGCCCACCCTCAGGCGGCAAAAGCAAGAAGTAAATTGGTGCCAACCCTCGGGTGGCATAAACAGCAAGAAATAAAGCAATAAATAAAACAGTAAAGAAAGTACCGTCCTCTGATAAGGCGACACTGGCGAGTGCGGTAAAGAAGGAGCGCTCATCGCTCTGAAGGAACACCTGGGTTCTGAAGGAGCATCTGCGGCTCTGAAGGAGTACTTGGGCTCTGAAGGAACACTTGGGCTCTGAAGGTGGCCTATTCGAGCGGCCTGAGGTTCTGTATCAAGCCGTAGAATTGATACACTTCACCTTGATGGACTTACGCTATGCTTTACACTGGCACGGCTAGTCTGAAGGACGCGAAGTCTGGGGGGCCGATCCGTCATGCTCCGTGATGACTTGGCGAAATGAAGGACACGAGGTCTGAGGGGCCGATCCGTCATGCTCCGTGATGACTTGGCGAGATGAAGGTCGAGTTCAAAGTCGCTGCATGGACTGTTGATTTGAACTAAACTGAAGGACTCCAGGGTATGATGATTCGCTTGGTTCGATAACGACGGGATCTGAAAGGACGCCTTGGTCCCGAGGGGATGCACGGTCCCTGAAGGGATTCACAAATCTCGTTGATTGACCGATTGAGATAGCGCATTCGGGCGCATTGAATTGAGGTACTGCATATGTCGGATTGATGCAAGGAATGATGCATGAAGCATGGGTGCATGTTATGCAAAGGCATGTTATGCAGAGAGTATGTTATGCGAGTGCATGCGATGCAATGATTTTGATGTGATGATGCATGTGGTGGATCTGTTTTTCCTTTGTTTTTGATTCTTTTCTCGATTGTTTTCGACCGACTTTACTTTTTACGGTTATTCGTTTTTTCATGTTTTTGTTTTTTTTCTTTTCGATCAGCTTTTTTTTTTTTTTTCTGACCGTTCATTTTTGCTTTTTGACAAGGCTTATTCTTTTACTGGTTCAACCGACTTCCGATACTCCTGGTACGAGACTGAAAGGCCGAGGGAAACTGCAAGGCTTATGAACCGAACGCGCGTTTGCTCTCTGGTTCGCCATCTGGAACGGTTTGTGAATGCAACCTTTTTTGTAAGGTTAATTATCTTTAGGAATTTGCTTATTTCCCATGACTTTTAAAGATTTCGCAATGATTTATAATGCCTTATGATGTACTCACATGTTTTACAATTCAGGATCACCATCATCATAAAACGCTTATTTTGAGCAGAAAAAGCAGAAATAACAACAAACAAGACATGAGAAAAGCTGAGCTTTATTGATGTGGAAGCCGATCGTACAGAACGTTACGACGACTGTTGAGTACATTTGAAAGTTTTAAAACTATAAAAAGACACGAAAAGAAAAACAAGAGGTAAACTGAATTCAGACTGTCCGTCTCTGTGGAGCAGTGCCGACATCTGTGTCCTTGACCTTGATCACTCCCTCCTTCGAGTCTTCGGGGAAATTGTATGCCTTTCTTTACTTTTCATGCTCAAGTTTTCTGACCCTAATTTTTGCCTGGATCGCCCTTTGCGGGTTTTCAATCCACCGGGTCGCTCTGATTTTGCCTAGGTCGCCCTTTCGGGTTTTCAACCTAGCGAGCTAATTCTTGCTTGGCTCATCTTTCTCTTTTTTACTCATTTCTTTCAGGCATAATACTTCTTCACCGAGTCTGAATTGACTGGGTTCTTGAGATCTTCTCCATCCATGTTGGTGAGTATCAACGCTCCTCCCGTGAAGGCTTTCTTGACTACATATGGACCATCATAAGTGGGCGTCCACTTCCCTCGAGGGTCACTCTGGATAGGCAGTATCTTTTTGAGTACTAGATCTCCCTCATTAAATTCACGTGGCCGGACTTTCTTGTCGAAGGCAGTTCTCATTCTCTGTTGGTACAGTTGTCCATGGCACAACGTTGCAATCCTTTCTCTTCAATGAGGTTTAGCCGATCTAGGCGGGCTGCACTCCACTCGCTTCTTCCAACTTGGTTTCCATTAATACCCGCAGGAGGGTATTTCAACCTCAATAGGAGTATCGCTTCGACCCATATACCGGGGAGAAAGGGGTTGCCCGATCGATGCACGCTGATTGAAGTACGGTAGCCATGCAAGGCGAAGGGAAGCATCTCATGCCAATCGTTGTAGGTTACCACCATTTTTGCACTATTTTCTTGATATTCTTGTTATCGCTTCTACCGCTCCATTCATCTTTGGGCGGTAGGGAGAGGAATTGTGATCTTTGAATGTTGAATTCTTTGCACAAGTCCTTCATCATTTTATCGTTCGAGTTCTTCGCCGTTGTCGGTGATGATCTTGTTGGGTAGACCATATCGGCAAATCGGATCCTTCTTCACAAATTTGGCAACCATCGAAGTGGTTATATCTTTGGAATATGAAGCGCCTTCAACCCACTTGGTAAAGTAGTCAATTGCAACGAGAATGAAGCGATGCCCGTTTGACGCTTTGGGTTCAATAGGACCTATGACGCCCATGCCCCACATTGAAAACGGCCAAGATGCGGTCGTAACGCTTAGTTTGGCGTGTGGCACATGGATATGATCGGCATATATCCGGCATTTGTGGCATTTTCTTACAAAGCTATAATCGCATCGATTCCATCCGCAACCGGTAATAACCCGCCCTTAAGATTTTTCTAGCCATAGTGTGCCCACTGGAATGGGTCCCAAATGAGCCTTCATGCACATCTCTCATGATTCTTTCAAACTTTCTTCCTTGGCAACACACCTCGGAGAACCATATCGTGATTTCTTTTGTACAGTAACTTCACCACTCAAGAAGAAATTCTTGACAATCTTCTCGAGAGTTCTCTTGTCATTTCTCGATGCCCCGGTGGGTATTCCCTGTTAGCGATGTAACGCTTGATGTCGTGGTACCAAGGCTTCTCGTCGCTCTTCATCTATTCATTGCGGCAAGAGTGATGCGCTTGTGAGTGCTCCGATCTTTGTCGACTCGATATTGGTCAAGCTCTTGTCACGATTGACATTGAACATAGAGGACAAGTGTTGCCAATGCATCGGCTAAGCGGTTTTCGCCTCGAGGATATGCTTGAAGGTGATCTCGTCAAAGGACTTCATCAACTCTTGCAGATAATCACAATAAGGAATCGGTTTGGGATCTCTGGTCTCCCAATCGCTCTCACTTGATGAATAACTAGGGCTGAATCCCCATACACATCTAGCCTTTTAACTTTCCATTCTAGGGCTGCTTGAACACCCGTGATACACGCTTCATACTCTGCTATGTTATTTGTGACATAGAAGCTCAGTCTCGCAGTGACGGGAATGAAACGGTTGTCAGGAGATATCAACACAGCACCTGCCCCGTGCCCCCATACATTTGACGCACCATCGAATATCATTCTCCATCTTTCACTTTCACGGACTTCCCCTCATCGAGCAAGTGCCATGATGTCTTCATCGGGAAAATCATGCCGCATTGGTCGGTAGTCCGGGATTCGCCGACATGCCAAATATTCAATGAGTGTGCTACCTTTAAGCGCTTTTTGTAACATATATGAGGATATCGTGATTTCGACAATTGCATTTGCCAACGGGCAATTCGTCCTGTGAGAGCTGGTTTCTCAAACATGTACTTGATCGGGTCCATTTTTGACACCAACCAAGTTGTGTGACTCAGCATGTACTGCCTTAAACGATGAGCAGCCCAAACTAAAGCACAACAGGTCTTTTCCAAAGATGGAATATCTTGTCTCACGATCGGTGAACTTTTTGCTTAGATAGTATATTGCATGCTCCCTTTTTCCGGATTCATCGTCTTCGACCCAACACACACGACCCATTGAATTGTCTAGCATCGTAAGGTATAAGATGAGTGGCGCGCTCGCCACAGTGGCATTAAGACCGTGGATTCTGCAAATACACCTTAATTTTCTCAAAGCGACTTGACATCGGTCATTCCATTTCAACTCTTGATTTTTGCATAGCAATTTGAAGATTGGCTCGCAAGTAGCAGTCAGCTGGAAGATGAATCGGGAGATGTAATTCAACCTTCCGAGGAAACCACGGACTTCTTTCTCCGTTTTAGGTATTGGCATTTCGAGGATAGCTTTTACTTTGTCTGGATCCACCTCAATTCCTTTCTGGCTGACAATGAAGCCTAACAACTTCCCTGATCTCACCCCAAACGTGCACTTAGCTGGGTTTAACTTGAGTTTATATTTCCTCAAACGTTCAAAAAGCTTTTGCAGATTAACAATGTGCTCCTCGTCGGTTTTAGATTTTGCGATCATGTCATCAACATAAACCTCAATCTCTCTATGCATCATATCATGGAATAAGGTAACCATGGCCCTCTGGTAGGTTGCACCGGCATTCTTCAACCCGAATGGCATGACCTTATAACAGAATGTTCCCCAAAGTGTTATGAAAGTTGTCTTTTCCATGTCCTCAGGGTCCATTTTGATCTGATTATATCCCGAATATCCATCCATGAAGGAGAATAACGAGTGTTGAGCTGTACTATCCACTAAGACATCAATGTGAGGCAAAGGAAAATCGTCTTTAGGGCTAGCACGGTTCAGATCTCGATAGTCGACGCACATTCGACCTTCCCATCCCTTGGGGGAACGGGACAATATTGGCAACCCATGCGGGTACTTGGCCACCGCTAAGAATCTGCATCAAATTGCTTCCTCATTTCATCTCCGATTTTGAGGACATTTCGGTTTCATCCTTCTCAACTTCGCTGTGGGGCGGGCATTCTGTGTTTGACCGGTAGCTTGTGTACCACAATGTCGTTGTCCAACCGGGCATATCTTGGTAGGACCATGCAAACACATCCACATAATCGTGCAATAGTGAACCAAATTCACACGATCTTTCTCACTCATGGTGATACCCACTTTGACCTCTTTCTTATTTTCATTTGCACCCAAATTAATCACTTCAAAGCTTCCTTCCTGTGGGGCTCGACACTCTTTCTTCTTGTTTCATTAACCTCATGAGTTACGGAGGAGTTTCCCATTCTTCTTCAACATCCCCCTCAGCCTGATTGATGGGGTGATCAAAGTCAAAAGGTGGACTGTCGACACTACTGTTTTCAGAGACTATTGCTGTAGATCTGCATTTTGCCAAAGCGAAAAAGCAGAATGAAAGGCGAGACAAACAAACAATAAAAAGCAGAGAAAATGATTCACGCAATGAAAAGGAAAAACGATTTTTATTGATTGAGAAATTCAAAACAAGCGTTTTTATTGATGAGGATGACTTAGAAAATAAAAACATGTGAGCCTCTAACAACTGGTCCTATGGCTCGGAGAGCCACAGTGGTTGCATTACAAATGATTACTTTAAATTAAAAGACACGGGAGGATCAGCACCTTCCAATTCTTTAATTCTTCACGATCTGCGAATGATTTAACTGCACTCGCCTCGCTTCTTCTTCGCACTCGTAACCTTCTATGACGACGGCAGACTTGGTTGGGATTCCATAAACCAAAGACTCACAAAGCTTTGATCGATGTCGCAAAATGGGATCTTTCGGGGCCGTGGATCTTCACCCGGACTTGGCCAACCATGGCGCTTTCGCTCATCCGCCATCGTTCTCCTTTCCTCCTCACTGGGTATATCCTAGCCCGCAAACGGTCTTTGTTTTCCTTGGTTGGATAGGAGCTAGAATCCCCTTGACCGGACTTTCCCAAACCGTAACCAACCTTGTATCCTTGGGCTAACATAATTTTGGCAACCATCTCCTCCTCTTTGGTTCTTCCAAATCTTTGCATTGGCGATCTCCAAGGGGTGAAAGGTGTTTCCAAAGACTCTTCAATGGCTTCCACATACTTGAACTCGGATGGCTTATTAACCAAAGTCTCCTCTTCACCAAACACTACCACAACCTTATCATCCACCATGAATTTGACCCGTTGGTGTAGAGAAGAAGGATTGCCCTGACCATGTGGATCCGTGGTCTCCCTAACATGACTATATGAAGAGGAGATATCCATGATTTGGAAGTTGATACGAAAACTTCAGGACCAATCGGATGGGAAATTCCATCTCTCCCAAAGACCTCCTTTTTGGACCCATCAAATGCTCGCACCAGCGTCGAACTTGGCTTCATATAGGAGCAATCAACATCGAGCTTGTCCATGGTTGACTTCGGCATTACATTCAGTGAAGACCCATTGTCAATCAGTACTCTGGCCAGCACATAGTCCCCACATTTTACTGAGATATGAAGAGCTTGATTGTGTTCTTTTCCGCTCGAAGGTAACTCATCATCAGCAAATGTTAGGTGATTTGCAGCCACCACATTCCCGACAATTCCATCAAATTGATTCACCGAGATGTCCTCTGCAACATGAGCCTCACTGAGCACTCTCATCAGGGCATTTCTGTGTGCTTCTGAACTGAGCAGCAGTGAAAGCATGGATATCTTTGATGGCGTCTGTTTCAACTGGTCAACCACCCTGTAATCACTTTGCCGAATAATCTTCAGGAATTCATCTGCTTCTTTTTCCCTTACTTTTTCTGGAGCAACCTCTGGCTCTTTTCCTTTCTCTTTACGGCTTCCCTGTTCAGCCTCTTTAGGTATTTCTGCTCGGAGGGTTTCTGGAGCATACACCCTTCCGCTTCTCGTGATCCCACTTGATCCCACTATATTAGTTACAGAAGAGTGGTGCTAGGAGAGCATTCTGTTGTATATTTCCAGGGGACTGCCTTATTTGACTCATAACGAAATGGAGCTGGTACTTCAATCACTATTGGCTGAGCATTTGCTCGCACCAATCTAGGATTGAAATTGTAAGGAATTTCAATGGGCTTTCTGATTGCTCTATCATTGTCATGGTATAGCGCCCACACCTCTCCGATTCGTAACTATCCATGATGACACCACTTGGTGGTGTTGCTCATCTTCCTCATCCCATCCCGTGGAAATTTGGATATCTTCTATTCGGATTCGAGCACTCTCAGGAGCATCATATCTGACCAAGTAATCAAATTTTCCACTAGGCTCTCCTAGGGTATCCCAACATCCCTTTTTTGTAGGCACTACCGTTACACCTTCACTGATTTCTTCCTTGCATGAGAGAAGGGATTGGGTCCTTAGTGATTGTTGGTCGAGCCTCGGCCAGAACCAATCTTGGATCAGATTGATTGCGAGAATTTCGATTGGATTTTTGGCCTCTCCGCTGTCGAATATAGAGTTAGCACTTCATCTTCCATACCATGAGTTCCTACCTGGACCACATACCGATCCATCAAGTCTTGTAGGATCATCTTGAAGGTTTCACAACTTCCCACACATAAAGAGTCAGCACACCCTTCTTCATGGCAACACCCCTCTTTGACAACCTTGGCCCAGCATAGCTCAGTGTATACAACACTCACTGGAGTTTTGATCTCTTGCACTTTCTTTACCAATCGCCCACCATAACTTTCTATAGCGTTGGTAGTTGGCCTCTGATGACTCGGGAATGGATTGGTTGTTGTATTCGGGCTGTTCTGCTTGAATGAGATCCAACCAGCGTCTATCAGATCTTGCACCACATGCTTAAAGGCTTTACACTCCTCCACGGCCATGGCCTACCCCGCTTTCATGGAAACTGCAGGTTGCACTAGCATTGTATCCTCTGGGAAATGGTGGCTGAACGACTTTCATCGGCCGAGTGTTGATCAGGTTGTTGGAGGTCAAGTGATTAAACAGCTCCGTGTACGTCATCGGAATTGGGTCAAAGCTGGTTCGCTTCTTGAACTGGTATCCCTGAGCCTTGGGACCATCATTACCTTCTTTGGGGCACACGGGAGCAGAGAATGGAATAGTTTGTCTTTGGAGGAGTACCAAAAGATGAATTTCCCCCTGTAATGACATTAGTTTCTCCTTCTTTCTTTTAGGGAAATGTGGTGATATTTCTTACCGTCTTTGGACCCACCGAGCTCCTGCATTACCGAGGTGATTCGAAATCTTCCCGCTTCAAGGTCGTGTTCAAGTCTTTCTACGAAGACTATCATGTCGAGAAACCGGTTGAGACACTTGTGATCACTGTCATAATAGATTGCTTGCAGAGAGTTTCCAGGAACATGTATACCATCTCTTTCTCAGTCAAAGGAGGTTGAACTGGGGCAGTGTGCTTCGCCATTTTTGAGCATACTCCTTGAAAGTCTCTTTCTCACCCTTACTCATGTGTTGCAACTGTGACCTATCCGGAGCCATGTCCATGTTGTACTTATACTGCTTCATGAAAGCTTCAGACAAATCTTTCCAACAACGGATTTTAGAGGATTGTAACTTCATATACCAATCTAGAGGAGCTCCCGCCAAACTGTTTTGGAAGCAGTAAAGTAGTAGTTTGTCATCATTGGCATAGGGACCCATTTTTCGGACGAACATGGTAACATGGCTCTCTGGACAGCCAACCCTCTGCACTTGTCTAACTCAGAGCTTTGAACTTTGGTGGTAAAACCAAATCGGGACTAGACACACCTCACGAGCTTCTTTGGCTCTAACACCTGGTGCCTTCCATTGCCACTTACTCTTTCTTCAAGTGCGCGGATCGGATCATTGGGTGAGATCCTCGAACATGTGCCCTCGGGGTGACTCCCATACTATAGTAATATCCTCCTCCGGGTGAAAAACATTTTTGAGGTTGTCTTTGTAAGCCACGGAGTGGAATTGAGCACAACATGAGGGATAGGAATCTGATTCTTGGATCCTCCGGCAGTTCCCCCAGGCATGGCGACAGTGACTTGATTAGGTGCAGCTATACCAACGGGAGTAGTTCTAACAGGTTGCGGCAGGTACCCAGCAGGCATACCCCAAGGATATCTTTGTGCAGTGTATTGGTTCGACATGTTCATTTCTGAAGCAAACACGGATGATCGACCGGATCCGGAGGAACTGTGGTCATTGCGATTCGAGCATCTTGGAGGAGGAGCGAAAGAGGTGACCCCATGCGGATCCACTACTGGCGACGCCAAAGCAGCTTGTCCCACTCTTCAAACCTTGCAGCATGACCATCATCTCATGGACTTGGGCCTCCATAGTACCCATCTTATCCTTGAGTTGGTTTTCCGAGCCACCGTGCAGATTCGTAATTTGTACGCCCATGTCTTCCTGTTCTGGATTACTCTCAATTTCAACCTCCGGATGATCTTGCAGATGAGCCATTAGCTTGGCTTGCAGTCGGGTGAAGTATCGATTCACGGAGAACCAGCGTGCCTTTTCGCTTATTTAGACACTTATTGTATAAGAAACAAAATAAATTCATGAATGAATGTATGAATGCATGCACAATCTTTGCTTGATGCCGGAACCGCGGGATACCTTGCCTTGTCATAAGCGCACAAACTTTTGATTTACGAATTGAAGTAAACAAGGAATCGAAATAGCACACTTCATTCATCAAGATTTCAAAGCTTCACCAATTTTCATTAAAGGAAAAAAGACGGTACAATGGTCATAAAGAGAGCGAAGACAATATTCTTGAATACAAAGCTCAAAATAAACTTTTAAGTTGAAAAATACAAGTAGACAACTTAAATGCAAATAGCTCCAAGCTCCCCAACTCTCTTCCTCTTCTTGCTTACACTTGCACCTTGAGATTGCTCCTTGAATTCGTGATCAACGCTCTGCGAGATTTCACAAACCGATACACTTGGTGGGGTGTTGAAGAAGTGCATCTCACCTCTCACTAACCTCGATTCTTGGGATCCCCAACATAGCTTTGACGGGCCAGCTCGACGACTTTGAGAACTTGCTCTTCCACAATTGGATCTCATCCTTAAGCTCCTTAATGATCTCTTGATCTTCGATTTTTCCGATCAGATCTAGGAAGCGTTTTTCCCAATATTGGCTCTCAACTCGGACTTGTCTGTAGGCATCTTCTAGACAATGAAGGTCTCTCTTCAATTCCCCAAATATTTCTCTTTCAAAGCTCGAGCTTCTTTGGTATTCCTTGAGAGTTTCATTAATGGCGACTTTTATTGCTCGAGGTTTCTCAGTTGACCTCTCAACTCTACCACCAGATGAGATTCTTGCCCTGATTCCATGGCTAGTGCTTTCCATTCTTGAGCTTCTTCAAGTGCTCTTCTTGTTTTCTGTTTGTACCTTTGGAGTTCCTCTCTAGCTCCCTCGAGATATTTCGAGCTTCTATCTTGCTTTGCTCTTTCTTTTTTTGAACCGCTGACACTTTCTTCCACGGCGATCATTTTGACATTGTTTTCTTCCTCTAGCTTTTCTTTCTCTACGGCCATCTCCTCTAGCTTAGCCTCGCAATGCTTCCTTTTCCTCTTCTACCTTTGCTAAAGCGGACTTGACTTCATTGACTCTTCATAGGTAGGGACATAAGGCTCGTATTCTTTCATCAAAGGAAAGCGTCCTTCGACTCGGTGACTTTGTATCCGAAGCTTCTCCTTGAGCCACCGATTGAAAGTGATGTCATTGGTTCTCTTTGATGACTCTTCATTTCCACTTTCGCATCACGGATTCCCACGATCGTTGAACTCTTGAAGCAAGTCACCGCATTTAGGCATTCCTTTGTAAAGGTAAATACTTGACAAAGATGCTTTCGGAGGGTGAGTTCTTCATCTGTAACCGAGTTGCCTTAAAGTCGATGAAGGATTGTAGTTGATGCACCCGAGTCCCCATGAGAGGCACGCGTTTTGAAAACTTCCACGGTGAACACTACCATCGGTCTATCATCCCAACAAGCACCAGTATACCACCGGATTTGAAGTTCATTGATATCCTTCAAAAACTCAACCCATTCTATAGCGGTTCTGACTCCACATCACCAGCTAAGGGCATAAGAAATTAGTTCCCTAACATCACCTCGATTGTGGATCACATGGGTAAGGAGCCAGGCATAGAGAACGTGAGAAGAAAGGCACAACTTCTTTTTATGGAACCGATCAGAAGCGGGTAAGGGCATGGTATGTGTTAGCAAGAGCAGCGCACACAGGATTAACAGAGGTTTTTGGCGTCCTTGAAGGCTAGAACGCACCAATTGCATCTTCATCAACATATCTCTCTATTTGAGGAAAGAGGATAACTCCAAATATGGTGAGAGCGAGCACCAACTTGAATGGACCCCACTTTTTAGTCGCAACATAAGATTGCATCAAACCCTCGAAGTACTCTTGCGGATACCCAGCCACTCCATTTCTTTTTAATTTATGCAACTTCGGTTCATCCACACCGATTCTAAGCAAAATCACGCAATGATCCTCTACATCGGTATAGTATTGCCCTTGGTATTGATAGGGTCTAGCATGAGATCCGAGAACCCCAAAAAAAGCTGTTCGTACTCCTCTAATGTAGGGATAGCTGGAAATTCTTGAAGAAGAAACACCTCACATCGTAGTCATAGAAGCGGCTCAAAGCCATAAGAGCATCCTCTTGAACATTTAATCGCAAAGTCTACGGATATTCCCATACGCTTTGATCGAAGGAATCTCTCTCAATAGGGCCCATAAGAGCTGCTGCTTGCGCCTTAGACTACCAACCTCAACCTTCTTCAAAATTGGGAAGCGAGAAACAAGTGAAGTCTTGCTATTTGATTCCATTCTCGACGCACTCTATGACAAGACGGTACATTATTCGGTGGTTCCGGCAAGCAAATGCGGATGAAATGCGGTGTGAATGCAAATATTTACAACATCTAGTTTTAATGAATGCGATGCGATGTGATTATGATATGAATGATGCATGCAGAGATGGTAAAAGCAATGTGTATGGACGGAAGTTCAAAAATTTAGGTGATACATCGCATCATGCCGCCTCACGCAGTTGGTTTATTTGGAAAAGGAAAAATATTTTTGTATTTTCTTGGAAAAACTTTGAAAAATCTCCTTTTGAGGAAGACATGTCCTAGATTACCATGCAAAGACACACAATTCGTATGCCCTCGTGTCCTATAAAGGTGGGAATTCCCGAGTTCTAGGGCAACTTCAAAGGTTCCTCCCATGTAGCTCTAATTCACACCCTCACAATGGCTACCGGAGCTATAGAATCCTCATGCCGACACCCACAAATGTAGAATGCTACCAAGTGTGAGGCGTCATGAGAAAGCGTACTCCGGTTGAGACTTTCGTGAGTATCAGACAGACAAAGGTCTTGAATGACAGTCACTAATCGCATCCACTCTCCTAAGTGTTTGTTGGATCCGGGTATAGGAGCCCACTCATAGAGCATAAACCATAAGGTGTGCAAGTGTGTGATCGAGGACATACTTCCTAAAATCTACCCATCCCCACCTGCAAGGAAACGAGCAATACCCGGAAAAAGGACGAAAAGTCGTCTACCCTAGGGTTTAATATGCATACACCATTTCAACATACAAACCATCCTAGGAAGTCAACGGTAATTGCACGCATTACTTACCACAAGAAAGGGAGCTAAGAAGAGGGATCATGGCAGAAATGGGGGGAATGCATGCTTTACCTTAAGAAAAGGAGCGAAGAAGAGGGGACATGGGAATTGAGTAATGCATGCATAAACGCAAACACAAGCATACAAAGGAAAAGAAAAAGAAAAGGAAGAGATAGAACATAATTTTTCAAATCAAACAATTTAAACCACATCAAATTAATTAGGTTTGACCCTCATCTCTCTTTAGATAAATAAATAAAGAAAGAAAGTCCCCAGCAGAGTCGCCAGCTGTTGCGCCCCGAAAAATCCGGTTTGGATATTTCGTTTGACAACGTGAAAAATAGTAGAGCCGCCACCAATTTTTATTTTTTAGGAAAAACATTGAAAAAAAACCTTTTTGAAAAGAGGGTGGTCTTTCAAAACTTAGAGATGTAGGTTTGGAAATTCGGTTGCGCATGGGGGGAAGGTATTAGCACTTCACGCGCCTTTTCTACCGAAAGGGAACCATTAATTTGATGTGGTTTTGAAATGTTTGATTTGAAATATATTGTTCTACTTTTTCTTTTCTTTTCTTTTGTGAAATGGTTTTATTGAAAACAGGAAAGAGGCATGTTTTTAGTATCTTTGAATATCGAGGACAAAACAAAGATTTTTGAAAATGGTGCTTGACGGGACATGAACTCGGTCCTACGTTACCCTCACCGGGCGTGAGGATCAAAGCTACGTAGTTCTTGTTTTGGTTTTGAAAATATTTTTGGTTATCTTTGAAAAGCGGAACAAAACAAAGATTTTTTGAAAAGGGTGCTTGACGGGACATGAACCGGTCCCACGTACCCTCACCGGGTGAGGATCAAAGCTACGTAGTTCTTGTTTTGCATGTGTGAAAACGGCTAGGGGTTTAGGTTTTGGAGTTTTTGAAATAAGACTCGAGTGTTCGCGAACACCAAACAAGCAAAGGCTTGAGTGGCATTCGGTATTAACTCGAAAGAAAAAAAAAAAAGAGTTGGAGCCGGCAATCAAACAAGCAAGGGCTTCGAGTGATTACTGAGCGACAACATTGTATTATTCTTTTTTGAAAATTGTTTTGAAAAAGGTGATGAGCCTTAGTGATAATTACCACTAAATAACTCATGTTATTTTGGAAATTTGAATTGGTTTTTTTGTTGTTTAATTAATGTGTGGGAGCTTTCATAATAGTCAAACAAGCAAAGGCTTGAGTGACTATCACTAATAACTCCTCATTAACGATCAAACAAGCAATGGCTTTGAGTGATGGTTAATGATTTGCTTAGGAAAATGCCTTAGGTTTTTTATTTGAAAACAATTGAATTTGAGTTTGAAGAAAAGAAAGTAGAACATAACAAATCTTTTTCAAGTCAAAACCGAGACAACAATGAAGACATAAGCAAAGCACATATGAAGAATATTTACAAGTTGCCATGAACAATTGAATACATGATTAATTAAATACACGATTGAGCAAGTATATGAGTGTATGAGCATGCAATTGTAGAATACAAGGTACGGCATTATTGAATGCATGATTAGGCTAATGCATGAATGCATGAACATACATGTGTGGAATACAAGACATGAGATTAATATATGCATGGGCATTTAGGAGAGTATGAATGCAAAAGATGTAAACTTATATGAATACATGAATGATAAGATGCAAAGTGTAAAAATCTTTTGGGTGTTTTTGCAAATAGACAAATGGTAAAAACTTGTGGTAAAAAGTTAGTAAAGAGTAAGACAAACATGCATGAAGTGTAAGGTAATTACTTAATGAAATAGTAAAGTAAAAAGTAAAAAGTTTTTTCTTTTTTTACTTATGGTAAAATGCTAGTGAATGGTAAGGTAAAAAGTGAAAAAACACATTAACACTATTACACATTTCCACACAAGATCAAACACACATTTTAAGCATTGAAATGAAACCTAAAAAGGAACCCTAAGGCCGAAACCTCATATGGTCAAAATATCAAGTTATTTCATGCCCAAATTGATGATCAACACATGAAACAAGTCACACAAATCAAGCTTTTCATTTACATAAATCAAAAAGAGGAAAGAAAACATCAAACCCTAGTTTTTAAGGCCTAAGGCCGAAACCTTATATGACATAAACAACACATTATTTCATGCACAAATTCATAATCAAACACATGGAACAAATTATGCAAGTTTAAGCACATCAATCATTTATTTACACAAAAATCAAAGAGTAAAAGGAAGGCAAATAAAACCCTAATTTGTAAGGCCTAAAACCGAACCCTCACACTCAATGAATCAAACCAAAATCTCAACTTGCAAGTTATGACATGAACAAGGGATGCATATATCACATGGAAATTATTTATTCATGCAAATATGACAAAATAAGTATGAAAAAATGCAAGAACATGGTTCAAAAACACAAGAAACCTCTCCTCAAGGCCAAGGGTTCCCTTCAAACACCCAATGCTCCCAAAGTCCTTGACATAGTGTTTGAAATGAACCCTCTAAGCCTCTTAGAGAGGATAGAGGAGTAGAAGGGAGATTCACATGCTAATGGTGAAAATGCAAAAGATAAGATTTTTACCTCAAGATCAAAGCTACACAAGAATAGGAGAATGAAGATCAAAACCAAAACAAACCAAAACCTTCACAAATCACCAACAATGCCACGCAAATTTGAAGAAAGCAAGCTCCTTTATGGAATCAAGGATGAAAAGAAGAGGATATGTGAATGTGGAGTAGATTTGAGGTGATTTGGTGGATGAAAATTGAAAAGAGAATGGAAGT
Source organism: Oxytropis ochrocephala (assembly GCA_020916435.1). Taxonomy (NCBI): domain Eukaryota; kingdom Viridiplantae; phylum Streptophyta; class Magnoliopsida; order Fabales; family Fabaceae; genus Oxytropis; species Oxytropis ochrocephala. The sequence continues at coordinate 60,007,532 of CM037090.1, read as the reverse complement.
GGAATGAAGGAGGGGTTCGGCCAAGAGGAGGAGAGGAGAGGAGAGAATGCTAGCTAGGGTAAAAATGAGAGTGTGTGTCTGTGAAGTCTCCTATTTTTGGGTTTTATATGAAGTGAAAATTTAAAGGGTAATTAGGACAATGTGTTTCTTGCAAACCAATAGGATTTGAGATAAATTTTGAATCAATGGTCAAGATGCAAGATCACATGGATTGAGGGTAATTAAAAACACAAAATGGGGGAGAGAGGGCTGGAATGCGCAGCTTAGGAGTGGTGGTGAAGGATAATCTCAATTACAAAATGGTATTTTTCTATAAAGCTTATTACACAAGTGCCATTTTGATTCAAATGAAGGGTGAGGATTGTTTTTCACACTTGAATGGATGGCCATGATTTAATATAATTTGCAAGCAATAAAAATAAATGAAAATGGGAGATATATGGCTGAAGTGCGCAGCAAGGGAGTGTGGGAGAGTGAGTGGAATTGCAAATTGTACTATTGTACTATCCTTATCTTTTCACAATTCAAAAGAATGTAGAATATTCCCTTCTAGATCTTTCTTCCTAATTCATGCCATTTTGGGCCCTATCCTATGATTCAATGATTGGGCTCTGAATTTTATGATCTCACCAATCCAAAAATTGATTTATTTGCCCCACCTCAAAGGAAAAGACCATTTTACCCCTCTATCCAAAAACTAGGTTTTTAGACCAAAAGGTTTAATATTTATGCACAAAAATAATCACAATGGAGCACAAATATCCTTTAAATAAATCATTGATGATTATCCAAGGATTTGGGACAAAAAACCGTTTTTATTGTGAAATGACCAAAATGCCCTCTTACTCTAAAAACCCTAGTTTTTGCTTGAAACACATTTCCACTTCAAAAATGTTTTTTTAACCTAGGAGTGACCTCTAGTACCTTGAAATGCATGTTGGATGACTTGTTTTGAGGAATTGCCCTTTATTTGCAAAATGACTAAAATACCCTTTTTGCACTGAAAAACCCTAATTTGTCTAAAAAGTGCATTCCAACTCCAAAAATGATTTTAGACACTTTGAAAGGACTTTAAAAACTTAAATGCAATGCATGATGCTTTTTTTACTTTTTAATTTAATTATTTTTTGGGGAAAATTAGGGTTTTGACCTAAGCCGGACAAAATTGGGGTATGACACAGAGTATAACAAGTTTTAACTGTAATCACGTGGAAATTATCAAGCCTCCACTGCCATCTATCTTGCACTAACTCATCGGGTTGGAGAGAGTTTAAAATGTCCAAAAGTAAATCAGAGTCGGCCCTCTCCTCCACCGTCAAAACACAACCCCAAATAAGATTCCAATGCCAAGTACTATCAACCCAATACCCATGCTCTGTGATATTACCATTTTTAAACTTTGCCAGATGGTAGAGACTAGAATACAAGTACTGAAAAGTATCACCGCTAGTCCACTTATGCAACCAAAAGGAGATCAAATCCCCCTACCTAACACCGGCCTGAGACCAGATGCGAAGGCACCCAGCCAAGAAGGCATACTATCTTCCAAAAGTAATAAGTCTCTCCACTATAAAGAATCCTTTGTACCGCCTCTAGCAGAAATAGCCCCCGTAAAAACAAGCCTCAAATCACCATAACAGTGAGATAGAAGCTGCCGCCAACTAGCATTAAAATTATTAATGCACCTCCATTTCCAGTTATTCAAAAGGGCCAAATTGAAAGTTTGGTGAAACATAAAGGAATAGAGTGCACTTTTACCAAAAAAACTTCACCTTCATCTCTATACCTAACCACCACCGCCACCACTCTCTACTTTGGCACATATTTAAAATAAAAGACCAAAGTGAGAAAAAAAAATGATCAAAAAATGTAAAGAACCTTAAGTGTAGGTTTGCCTATTTTTTTTCACGAAATAAATTATTACACTTTTCAATTGCACATATAGTCTCTTAAAATTGAAAAATTTTAGAAAATAGGACCAAAAGTGTATAAGTTGACGATTTTTTGGATTATAAGTGAAATTAAAGATGTCTGAAAATCAAATTTGTGTAAATAAAAAGTACAAGAACCAAATTGGTGAAAAATAAAAACTACTAAGCAGAAATTCGTGAAAAATAAAATAGAGACCAAAAGTATAGATTTTAAATATTAACAAGACCAAAAAAGCAATTATTCTTAGAATATAAGAGCGGCGGAGGCTTGTGGACTATAAAAAAATAATTTTTAAATAATATTTTATATTTAGTTACTCTAATAATATATTAGTTAGCTATTCCAACTAATTTTATTAGTTCAAGGAGATAAAAAAAGTAATAACTCAATAAATTTATTATTAGCCCAAATAATATGACCATATATACTACATTATTACATTAAGGGTTAAATATGTTTTTTTTATCCCTATATTAATTTGGGGTTTTTTGGTTTTTTTAAAGCCAGAGTTATTTTGGTTTTATTCAGTATAACTTTGGTTTTTCGGGGACTAAAACCCAAAAACTCAAATTTTATACGAGCCAAAAATATATTTAACCCTACATTAAAATAGCAGCCTTTTACCACCTTACTTTTTCTTTTGAAAAATTTGCACATAAGGAAGCAAAACATGCCTTAAGAGGGAATTTGAACAAAGATAGGCGAGCTACTGTGGATTGGGGAGCGCATAAAGGATTCCGATGACATGGTGACTCATTTTTTAGACTTTGGTAAAATTGCAAGGGGTAAGAAGAAAAAAGGGGTTAGGCATCTTATATGGTTGACAGTTATTTGGAATATATGGTTAATGCGAAACAAAATTATCTTCAAAGGAGAGGTGGCCTCGGTTACATCAATGATTGCGGGGATTAAGGATATTGCTTGGGTTTGATTCAAAGCTAGGAGGGGGATATCGTGTGGTTTAGGATGGTCGGATTGGTACCAATGCCCTTTGACTTGTTTTGATTCATTGTAATTGTAGAACATAAATTGTACTTTTTTAGACGGGGGAGAAGCAGTGGGCTAGGTTGGTTTTTTCCCACTGTTGTGCAGGTTATTGTGCGAGGTACTCTTTTTACTCATTGAGTCTTTTTCCCACTGGGTTACTCAGGGAGGTTTTGAGGAGGCCCTCCCCCTTCCCATTGTATTGGTTGGGCACCCCTTGTACTCCCTTTCAATGAAATTGCTTATCTAAAAAAAAGATAGGCGAACTACTCAACAAAAATATAACAACACGCTAAGTTGTTTTTAAACTATTAGTTTGAGAGAGAGAGAGAGATATTCAGCAGTAAAATTTGTCGAGATGAGACACAAACAAAGTGGTTGATTACTTTCTTGCATCTAACATGGTTGATTATATTGAGAAAGACATGGTTAATTTGTTTAGTAGATTGTCAACTATATTTTGTATAGATAAATTAAAAATCATTGTGCATTTGTTTACTCATTGGTTAAGTTTAGTATATTAGTTTAAAATTATATTTTACTTTTTTTCTTATATTTAGTCATCTCGTAAAATTTATACTAACTCCGCCTCTATATAATAGTAGTACACCGTCACTTATATCGTTTTTGTGTTCATGATCTTTTATTCTCAATCATTTTGTTGGTCATTGAATGAAGGATGGAGAAAATAGATTTAAGATGCAAAAATGGATGAGAGAGAGAGAGAGAGAGAGCTTTATCAGCTATAAAATTTGTCAAGACATGACTCAAACAAAATGGATGATGATTTTTGTACATATAACTTAGTGTTTAAATTTTTAAAATATTGATAATCTTTTTTTTTTTTTGTAAATTATCAATTCTGAATGAATTTGTCTCATTGAAACGTGGTCGAACTCAACTTTCTTTATTTTTATTTTCTTTGTTGTTGCTTTAATTTACATTTGTATAAGTAAAAATCATTGAGTGAATATTTTTTTATTTCTTTTTGACCAAATAAATATTTTTACTTATTGATTAAATTTTATATATTAGCTTTGATATTATATTTTTTGTTTTCTTTATATTTAATCATCTCGCAAAATTTATGCCAACTTCTCCCCTATATAATAACAGTAGACCATTACTTTATATACTTTTTTGTGTTCATAATCCTTATGCACTGTATTTTTATTCTCAATCGTTTTGTTGGTCCTTGAAGGATGGAGAAGAAGATAGATTTAAGATGCAAAAGCAGTCGGGCAAAAATATTGGGTTCTACGATATCAATATTAGGTGCACTCACTGTTCTTCTTTATAAGGGCCCAATAATTTTATCTGTCATCTCCACAACCACCACCTACTATTGATTCTCCAACAAGCTCAACATCACAATCAAATTGGGTACTTAGGGGATCTTTAATTGTCATTGAGTTTCTCTTGATTCCAATCTGCTACATTGTTCAGGTATTAATGGAAGACAATAACTTAAAATACCCCATTTTTTTTGTTAGGATGGACTAGAGCTGGCAAAGTGAGTTAGCCTAGACATGTAAGGTTATTGGCAAGTCAACTCGCATGACACTTTTTTGTGGGCTTACACTAGAGCAAGTCGGGTCAACCCATTTGTTCATCCCTAAGATGATCAGTTATCTCTAAGAGTTTATTTTTCAATGATATAATTTGTTCAAAAGTAAAATTTTGAACAACAAAATGAAAAACCTTTACATAAACAAACTTTTGGAGACTCTGTATTTTGTAATTCTTTTAATTGTAGTCTTTGCTAAATTCTAAATAAGGATTTCAGTCATGCTAAGAAATTAAATTTTGAAATAATTTAAAATGAAGTTTTGTTATTTGCAAACAGACCAGTATTATAAAACAATATCCAGTGGAGCTTATTGTGGTCTTCTTATACAACCTATGCGGGACCAGTATGCTTACTATTAGAATCAGACTTGAGTGTTTGGAAGATAAATTATGATATCACATTGATTTCCATTATATACTCGGTAAGAATCTAAATGCCTCTTTGTGTTTATTTTTAATGTTTTGTACATAAATTTGACAAAAAAAACTAACTTTATGTTTGGATGAAGTATTTTTTGGACGTAATGTAATTTTTGAGGTGGATTGAAATATTGTAGCTCAAAATTTTGAAATAAAATATTTAAATTCCCTCAAAAAATTTCATTACCTCCATCTAAACACACCTTAAGAGTATCTTTGAACATTTGTAGAGAAGAGAAAACAAGGGAAAACTTATGATTAATAATTTAGTCGTAATTTGAAGAAAACAATTATCTGTTAAAACCTTTCAAAATTCTCTTCTACTTCATTTTTTGAGTTCTCTAAAACCCTCCAAATTTGAGTAACCGGTGGTCATTGGAGAAGAGAATGATTTTTCATAATATTAACATGAATGATTTTTCATAATTATTTTTTAGTGATTAGTGTGGAATATTATTTCTAATTTTATTTCTTATTTTTACTTTTAATTATAAAACAACTCTTATTTTGATTGTTTCTAGTTATTTTTTGAAATTTAAACAGAGAATAAGCTGTTTTCATTACTTGCTGTTTTCATTCTTGGTTAAAACTGAATTTTAGAATAAAAAAATGGAAAATTAAAAATATTTTATTAAAACTTACTAAAAATAGTAAAAGCCTATCGATGGACTATTTTTTTTGAGGTCCATATTAAGGGATCCTTTAAAAAAAAGAAAATAGTAAAAACAATAGACCATTACAATTTAACTACAAATAGAAAACTTTTTCTCAAACGAACAAAGTCTAACAATTTTTTTAGCAAAGAAAAATAGGATTTTAAGCTCCCCGATAAAAACCCTTTAGCGAAAAGTCATCAGTAATAAAACAGGGGTAAAAGTCAATTGGTCCCTAAATGTTTGTCATACTGTCATACTGTCATATTTTAGATATATTAAAATTACAAACACGTCTCTAAGTATTTTTTTTTGTTTGTAATTTTTAGGAATAAAATGACAAAAAAATACATTTGAGGACTAAAATATCTAAGAAAAGATACATTCAAGGGCCAGAATAACTTATTAAAGAGATACTTGGGGTGTTTTTTCAATTTCGACACATTCATAGACTACAATGACAATGCCTTATACGATCTAGGATTAAAATGATTGTTTGCCCAAGGAAAAAATGCCTTATAAATAATTTGTTGTGACATTGAAGAGAAATACAAATAACAATTTCATATTGTGTTTTCCACTTCATATATGCAGGGAATATTTAGCACAGGTCTAAGTTGTTTGGTTCACTCTTTAAGCCTTTTTCAATAGCTATTGCCGCAGCCCTTAGTGCTTTATTTCTTGGAGATGCACTCTATTTTGGGACGTATGTATTTCCTTCCTTTTCTTCTTTGTTATATTTTAATTTTTCTATAAAAATTAGAATCAAGTGAAAATATAAGAAACATAAATAATTGCTCTAGATAGCATTTTATTTTCAAATGCTGCAGTGTAGCTGGAGCAGTAATACTATCATGCTGTTATATGGGGAAAAGCCAAAGAAGAATTGAATGAGGACTTTGAAATAGCTATAGGTTCATCTCCATCCAATAATAAGACTCCTTTGCTGCAGAACTCCAATGTAAAAGATAGAGGAGGAAGCACATGTAATGATTGTTGATGAATATTCAAATTATGTAATCAAAATAACAAGCTGTAATCGAAATTAGGATGGAAAACATATAGTTAAACTTATTTTTTTCATCATGGAATGATTTATAATTTTAATTCACAATGATTTAGAGGAGGAAGCACAATGATTTTTGTAACAAGTTTATCTCGTGTTATACTAAACCAAATTACAAAAAATTAGTGTCCATTTAGCTCAAAATTTTATAAGGAATCTAATTATGCAAGTTTTAGGACCCAAAAGTACTTATAAGAAAAAATTATTCTGAAAAACCAAGGTTGATGATGAAGATTCAAAAGCTTCAAGTCAACAATGGTAAATTAAATGCTCAAAACAACATCAAATCAAACAAAATTAGTGTCTAACTTGAACGAAATTTCACAAGGATCACTTAACCCACCATCGATTTGCACACAAAAGTAGCACAACTTATCTGAAAACGCGTTTTTGGGCGAAAAATGGTTTTGGATGTTGGGAGAGGCTAAAATGCTCAAATCTCAACCAAATTGCACCAAACCAATTTGGCTACAATAAGTGAATGCAACCAAGAGAATGTCTCCCTTCTCTCTAACCCACGTGCCATCAACCCCCACCTAAAACCTAGGTTTTGTGGTGGATTTCGCCCCAGTTTCCACTGGTCTTGCTCCCTTTTGGGTTTTGCTCCTACTTCGGTGGGTTTATTGCTGTTTTCGTTGGTGTTTGGTTCCATGGATAAGATGAAGGGTCGCGAATTTCCGATGGAGGAAGATGCTTTACTTATCGTTGATGATACTGAAGCAACGGGTGAAGAAGCTTTCGAACGATCTCTGGCCGGAAAGCTCTGGACTGAGAACCCGTTTAATACGAGAGCGTTCAAACAAACTATTGTAGATGCGTGGCGATTGAAGAAGCCGGTTGAAGTACATGAGCTTGGGAAGAACCTGTTTCTATTCATCTTCTATACTAAACGAGATCTTGAGAACGTGTTGAACTCTGGGCCATGGAATTTTGACAGACATGTTCTTGTTCTAAAGCGTATTTCAGGGAGTGAACAACCCTCTGAAATGGCTTGGATTCCACATCCCTTTGGGCAAGAGTGTACGATCTCCCTCTGAGACTCAGAACGAAAATCATGGCGACGAGGCTGGGGAATATGATAGGATCGTTTGAAGAACTGGATACGTGGAATTGCAATAGACTAGGTAAATTTCTGAGGATCAAAGTGCCGCTGGATTTGAAGAAATCAGTCAAGAGAGGGACTAAGATCCGATTCCAAGGGAATGACCTTAAAGTCTACTTCAGGTATGAACGTCTCCCAGCTTTTTGTTTCATTTGTGGTAAATTAGGTCACCAAATGAGAGAGTGTGATGATGGTGAGAACACTAATGAAGAGGAATATGATGAGCTGGAGGAAAAAGATCTCCCATTTGGACCTTAGCTTAGGGCTTCACCTTTGCCCAAGCCAAACTATGATACTAGGAAAGAAAGTCAACCTAGTTCCTGTAGTAAAAGTCTGTTTGTCTCATCTAGTAGTAGTAAAGTTGCAGATAGTGGTAAGTCAAAAGATGAGATGGAAGTGGGGCAACCGACTAAAGTTATGGAACCTAAAGAACCTACGTTGGCTGAAATTGTGAGTAATTCTAATAGGGGGCAAAGGAGGTGGAGGAAGTGGCAGAAACATTGGGATTCATTGAGCTTACCCCAAAAATTCCCCCAAAAAAGAAGAACACCAAAGTGAATCCCACTAGTAAACCTTCTGGTTCTACTAGTTCCTGTAGTAAAAGTCAGTTTGTCTCATCTAGTAGTAGTAAAGTTGCAGATAGTGGTAAGTCAAAAGATGAGATGGAAGTGGTGCAACCGGCTAAAGTTATGGAACCTAAAGAACCTACGTTGGCTGAAATTGTGAGTAATTCTAAGATGGGGGCAAAGGAGGTGGAGGAAGTGGCAGAAACATTGGGATTCATTGAGCTTACCCCAAAAATTCCCCCAAAAAAGAAGAACACCAAAGTGAATCCCACTAGTAAACCTTTTGGTTCTACTAGTTCCTATAGTAAAAGTCTGTTTGTCTCATCTAGTAGTAGTAAAGTTGCAGATAGTGGTAAGTCAAAAGATGAGATGGAAGTGGTGCAACCGGCTAAAGTTATGGAACCTAAAGAACCTACGTTGGCTGAAATTGTGAGTAATTCTAAGAGGGGGGCAAAGGAGGTGGAGGAAGTGGCAGAAACATTGGGATTCATTGAGCTTACCCCAAAAATTCCCCCAAAAAAGAAGAACACCAAAGTGAATCCCACTAGTAAACCTTCTGGTTCTACTAGTAAACCTAAAGCTAAGAGAAGAGCCTGGGTTAGACAGAAGGGTAGAAAGACAAGCTTGGAGGCTAATGTAGCTCCAACTATGAAGGAAATGGGGAAAGACATTTGTTTGAGATCAATTTGGCAGAGGGCCCTGATGATGAGAAGCTTGAGAATGTTTGCAAGAAACAAGTGACTAGAATGGAAGTTGATGATACTAATGATGGACCAGAGGGGGTGTTGGTAGACCAACACCTCCTAAACCAATGAAAATCATTAGTTGGAATTGTAGAGGGTTGGGAAATCCCTTTGCAGTTCGAGCCTTGTTGAGGCTCATCAAACTTGAAAATCCTTCTTTGGTGTTCTTGATGGAAACTAAGATGAAGGCTTCAGAAATGGAAGCTATTAGAATAAAGTGTGGTTTCAGCTCTGTTTTAGCGGTGGATTGCAACAGTTTGGGGAGAGAAAGATCGGGTGGTCTTGCTTTGTTCTGGTCTGATAGGTGTGACATTGATATTACATCTTATTCTGTTAATCATATTCAAGGTACTTGTGCTGATGAGGAGAGTGGTGTTCCTTGGAAATTCTCGGGAATCTATGGTGTGAACACTCAATTTTTAACGTTATTTTTGACGTTTTCTCGAAAAATTACGAAAAAATGCATTTTTGCGTCTTTTGCGTGTTTAGTCGTCGAATACGTCACTTTACTCGTTTTTTTACTTTCGCGCTATTTTTACTCTTTTTTAAACGAAAGATATATATAATTCGAAAATTACAAAAAAATAGTAAGTTTTATTTAATTTGTTTAAGTAAGTTGTCTTTTTACAATAATCCAAAAATAATAATAAAATAAATACTAAATTAAATAAAACAGCGTCGTGATTCAGAGGTCGCAGCGGCAGTAGGAGGTGATTTGGGTCCGATCCAAACCTACAAACAAAAGTCAAGCCCAGTCAAACCCAGTCAAATGTAATTAATGCAAAAACCTAAAATTTTAGTATATAAACAGTGGTCTAAACACAATCAAAGGGGAGGTGGAGACGGCAAAAAAAAAAAACGGATCGTAGTTCTCACCCAAAAATCAGATCGGTCAAAAAAATATGATTAGAAGCTCCTCTCCTACTTCCTGACCCACGCACCATCTCCACCAAACTCACCCCCTTCTCCAAACAACCACCACAACTCACCCTCTCCAAACAACCACTATAACCCACCTCCGATCTCACCCAACCCCAAAAACCGAAGCCCCCGACGGTCCGAAACCAAAGAAGACCACCAATCACCACCACAAAACCGAGCCACCACCACCGTGAAACCGCCTAGAACAGCCACCCCACACGAAACCTCCCCTCCGGTTCCCTCCGTCCTTTGTCATTTCGCTCCCTCTCTCTCGATCCGAGAAGCCTCCTTTCCCTCCTCTCTCTGCTAAAACTTTGCAAACTTTGTCTCTCATAGAGAGAAGCTGCGTGGGTGCCAAAGAATGGGAAGGAGGGGAGAGTTGATTTGGGTTTAGCATAAATGGTGGGTGGGCTTCAATATTCTCACGTGTTCTGGTTGTTTTTTTTTGTTTATTTATTTATTTGTTTGTTCTTTTTAATTTACAAGTTTTTAACAAACTCGATTTCAAACCACACCCTGTTAAGCGTGACCACAAGCCCATGTTTATGTTGTTTTTTGGGTTTTTTTTTTGGACCCCCACCCATTCCTCTAAAACCCCACCCACCATATGAAAAGACCAAAAATACCCTCGTCTGCATTTACGAAATCACCATTTCTTCACATAATTGGTCATACCTACGTTTGACCACCTTCACTCGCATATACGCCGGAGAGAGACGTATATACGATCAGCCGTAAATCCACCAATCGTATATACCCCACCACAAAATACTGTATCGACGAGCAAAAATTTACTCACCAGTATATACCCCTATTCAGCGTATATACGATTAGCGTAAATTCATCCACTCGTAAATACGCCGTGAGACCCTATATACGATTTAAGAAAAAGTAAGCATCGTATATACACATTTTTTGATGTAAATACGATGAATAGGGGTATATACGCCAGCAGACCCTATATACGACGAGGGGGACGCCGTTAGGGATTTTTTATTTGTTTTTTGATGTATTTGATATTATATTGGCACTTTATTATTAACTTTTTTCGGATGTTTTATTTATTTTACGAGTTTCCATGAATTTTTATTTCATTGATTCGATAAAACAAAGTTACACAAGCGATAAAACATAAACAACTTGAATAAAAATAGACAGATAAAAATAAAATACAATAGAAACTACTGAGCTGGTGGAGTTAATCGACGAAGGATCTCAGCGACGGTCCTTCTGGTTTCGACGTACAAATGAATGTAACTCTTCCATTTAAAGATAATATGATTGGACATCATCTGTCGGAGGTCATCCTCGGTGTTGACATCCACGGCAAGACCGGTGAAGACCTCCATCATCCATTCCGGTTTCCGATAAACAATACGAATTATCTCATGCTCGCCGTTCTCTGGTTGAACCATCCGATGAGTTTCTCGCTAAGAGCAAAGAAATGATATATTGTGTTTTAACCTACACGATACAACATCTCTCCCATCAAAATTTATACCATCATCTTTCAAGATGATGCCCTGATGATCAGCAAACCCCATATTAGAATGAACGAGAGTGAGGGAAGAAGGCTCGTAGTATGACATTAGCGAAGCTTGCATCATCTTCACTTGTGATGTGTGAGAGAAGGAGGAAGTTGAAATTTTGGTGTGAAAATAGTGATGGTGGGAGTGAGTATTTATAGATGAGGTAAAAGATTATCAACCGTTGATTTTGTCGTGCAATCTATACCGTTGATCAACTTCGAAAGTGAAATCATGACCGTTAAAATTTTTTTTACAAATAAAAAAAAACAAATTTAAGGCTCATCGTATATATGTCATTTGGGACATATATATGATGTGTAATTTTAAGACATCGTATATATGCCCTGAAGAAGTATATACGATTGGCCGTTTTACGATGTCTTAAAATTACACATCGTATATATGTCCCAAATGACATATATACGATGAGCCTTTTTTAAAAAAAAAAATAGAAAACAAAGGGCATTTTGGGGATTTCAGTGTGGGTGGGGGTTTAAGGGGAGAGGGTGGGGGTCCAAAAAAAAAACCCTTGTTTTTTTGGCCAGCGCCCAACTTCAAAAAAAACGAGGCTGGGCCTATTCTTACACCCCCTGTTTATAATACAACTTTCTGCGACCATCTGCACCCTCTTTTACTATTGCACCTCAAATTTCTATCATTATTTTTCTCAATTTTTTGCATTAATCATTATTGTATTTATTTATTGCTACTTAGCCTTTCCAAAAAAATAATAATACAATTAGGATTTGGTCGAGACGTACGTCTTATCAAATCCGCAACACCGGTTTAAGGGACCCGAGTTGTACAACTTGGTCCTAAACCACTTTAAAATTAACAACACGTTTTCCGAAAAACTCCCAATCAGTTTATTATTATGTAGCACCTATTTTCAAAATACCAAAAATATGGGATTGACCGAGATGTACATCTTGTCGATCCCGGTTTAAGAGACTCGAGTCGTACGACTTAGATCTTAAACCCCTTCAAAATTAAAATCAACCAACAAACAAATTTTCAGGAAGAACTACGTGACTTTTGAGTCTCTCATAGCACCAGAGAGTACGTAGGCGCAGGGTCTCCCTGTCAAAGTCAAAATTAAATTTTCTTAAATTAGTCCTTTATAAATAATTAATTTTCTACTAAATTTTATTAAGTATTATTTCTGGGGTAAAATAATTTGTAATTTATTTGCACAATCAAATTTAGGGTAACTGTCTTAGGACAGATGTGTTAGGGGTGCAGTGAAACTAGTTTTCACCCCTTCCCTTCGCATAACCGACTCCCGAATCCAACCTAGTTACGCAGACCAAATAACTTTAAATTAGGTTTTTCTCAATTTTCCTATTATTAATAAATTGGGTGGCGACTCCTCAAATAATATATTTTTGAGCCGTCAACGTCGAGATCCCGGTCACGACAGATGGCGACTCCACTGGGGACAGTGAGAGTCAAGCCCGGTATGTTTGGTTGTGCAAAATGATTATAAGGTACGCTTTGTTTACCCCTCTTAGTTATTTATTTATTTATTTATTGATTACCTTTGTATATATCTTATTTTTATATTTATATTGTTCCTTATAAACCCTAGGCTAGATGACATGTATTATTTGTTGTTTGGTTGTATTTATTTTGTGATCTTATTTTATTTTTAAGATTTGAGGTTTGTATACTCCCTTCACACACTACACCTACACTGTGAGCACACACTGAGAGTTGAGCTCATATCTGAGCCACAAAAAAACACCATAAGTTAGAACGAGGATAAGTGGGACTCATTCTGGATGTACATCCTATGTGAGTTCCATGAACTCCTCATCTAGAGCACGATCCTTCTATGCGGGTACTCACTTCCGGGATGTACATCCTATTGTGTTTAACTCTCTAAAAGGGTACTTGGCTCTAGAGACCTTAAATCTCCATAGGATGTAGCTACCACCCTGTGAGTACTCACAATAAAGACATTAGCCCTGTAGGTCCCAATGCCCAAAAGCACAGGCTAACCAAATTAGACCACAAAGGGAGCTACTTTTCCTCTTATCTTTGTTTTTTTTGTTGTATATATTTTTCTCGTTATCGCTCATTAGTTTACACCAAAGTAAAGATAAAAAAAAATGAAAATCATATTGCATTTCATGCATAAAAAAACATAAAAAATCATGTTGCATTTAGAAGTTCATTTCATCTAAAAAAATAGGATTTACCGCGTATTATTCATTCGTATTGCATAAGTCCTTAAAAAAAATTGCATGTAGTGTACATTTTCATTTCATTGTCATTCATCATAAAATTTCTCCATTGTTTTTCTTTGTATGTATGCAAAAAAAAAAATTGCATATCTTCGTGAGTAAATAAGCAAAGCACATAGCATATTCCCTTCAAGGGGCAAAAAATTTGCATTAATTTTTTTTCTTTTCATAAAACAATGAAAAAATATTACAAAACAAATGCATGTTGCATCTTAGGGTGAGCGCTTTCATTCATATCACACATTTCATAACATATTGGTTTCTTTGATCCATTCTCATGTAGCATTTTTTTTCTGTTTAAAGAAAATCAATAAAAAAAAGAGTTTTGAAGTCATTAAATCTTCATTCATGTTAAATTTTTTGTGGTTGCGTGAAAATGGATACCAATCAAGCTTAGACTCATGGAATTGGATCATTCTCTTGAAAGTTGTTGGTAAGATTAGTCATTGGAGGATTAGAGAAGTAGGGTGAGAGGACAAATATCATGGGGAACTATACCGGGGCATATTGGAAAAGATGAGTGGAAAATAGGGAGACATAAGGTTGTGACAATCAGTTCTTGAATAAAGAGTTCAAAGCCCAAAAAAGAGAAGATTGTCATTAGCGCTTGTTAGTCATGTAAGCTTGAAACTAAGTTAACTTAGTTGAAGCTTTACACTAATCGATTTGCATGAATCTCATTTTTCCCCGTGTCCCCCCTCAACCCCTTTTGAGTTATTGTCTCGTGATAATTCTCAAAGCCCTTTTGGTTGCATCATTCAAGGAAGAACCAGTGAGCAAATATCAGATCTCAAAGGTCCGTTTCCCCAGAAAAAAATAAAAATAAAAAAATAGACAAAAAAAAAATATAAAGAGCAAAGGATGTGTAAAAGAGTGAATGTTTATTTTGAAATTAAATTTTTGAAAATGCGGAATCATGATTTCAAATGAAGAGTGGCCATTTTTTTTCTCTCTATCCCATAAAAAGAACCCTCATTGTCACCTTTGAGCCTGCAACTTCCATTCACTAAACCCTGGACAATGATCAACACTGCAATAGAATTTAGTGCATTCAGTTTTCCAAATATATGATATCAAAGAGAGAGTGGAAAAAGTTCAAAAAAAAGAGAGAGAAAGAGAGGAAAAGAGAAAAATGAATAAAGCCCGCAAGACTGAAAGCAACTATTGTCAGTCTTGGCAAAAATTAGGGCACAAAAGAAAGAGTATGAAAAAGCAGAGAAGTGAAAATAAATCAAAAAAAAAAACAAGTGTGAATGATGTGAGGAACACAATAGAGAGCTGAATGCACAAAAAGATCCTTGATCTATTCCCATAACCTATAACCCATGCACGCATGGCATTTCTTTAAGCCTTCAAATCATTACATTCCCATAACCCATTACCCATACCTGTAATACATTTCTGTGAACCTTCTACTCATTTTCCTTCCACGGCCCATATATCCGTAAAACATTTCTGTGAGCCCTCCATTCATTTTCCTTCTATAAACCGTAACCCAACCCTTAAAGCATTTCTTCGAGCCTTCTAATCACATTTCTTCAATAACCTGTAACCCATAGCCACGTTACAAGCCTCCAAATGCCCACTCTGATTGATGAATGATTGTTTTCATTTTCTTAATGTTAATTTTGAGATAAATCATCTGCTTCTTTTAAATTACTCTTTGCTCTAATAAAAAATGAAGTGAAAAAAAAAGAATCCCGCTAGATTGAAAACCCGAAAGGGTGGTCTAGGCAAAAATTAGGGATAATAAAAACAAAATAAAGCCCGCTAGATTGAAAACCTGCAAAGGCAGTCTAGGAAAAAATTAGGGCACAAAAAGGGAATGAGACTTACAATGAGAAGCTTACGTAGTTCACTGGGAAATTATTTCCACTTGGGCCAAACAAAAGTGTACATTGGGGCAATTTTGAGGAGGGTAAAAACCCCACACTGGGGCAAGGTTTCGTAAAGACCCTGTAGGAGTCAAAGGTTTCTTGCTACACCATATAGTATTCTCTCAGGGAAATGTCTTTCACCAGAATGAGGCAAATTCTTACCATACCCTACATCTGTTAAACTTTGTTTGCTACACCAGTGCACTCTCGTGAGCAACAACTTTTACCAATATTGGGGCAAAACTGGTGCAAGACCTTTCACGAGTCAAAATCCTCTGCACACTTGGGTTGTTTTCTCTTGAAGAGTGCTTGTTGCCACACAGAAGCAAAATCTTTACAGGGCCCTTCATGAGTCAAACTTTGTTTGGTACACCCGTCTAGCCTTTTCTTGGGGAGATACCTTTTACAAACACCTGGGCATAAATGTTTGCAATACCCTTGATGAGTCAGATTTTGCTTGATAAAACCCAATTCCTCACCAATTTCCAGCAAGTAAGGCACCTCAAGTAAATGGAATTCCCAATAGCTTGAGGCTGCCATAATACCTCTTCCTCTACTCTCTTGTGTCGCCTTTGTCCTCCCTATGATTTCCCTCTGGAAATACCCTCCACTTTCAATCCAAAAATTCAGAAACACAAACCCAACTCAGATACCCGTGAATCCATGCATGTTCATTAAGTAATGCTTCAATAATAGTCAACTTGGAATCAATGATGTGATTTAGAGAGCTAATGACAATCATGGAAAGAAGGAGAAGGTCAATATATGAGGACAAGCTTGATTGGTTTAAAATAAAGCCTGCACAAAAAGGAATTCTTAAGTGAATCTAATTTTTCAAAACGAGTGCATCTCAATTTCAACTCAAAGACTATTGCATAATTCATGCATTTCATGTCATAGTTTGCATACATTTTCATTTCCATCCATGCATTTCACTTCATGACTAGAAGCATACATTTATGTTCAGTACTTTGTAAATAAAGTAATAAAAACCATCCAAAGCAAGGCATGCATTGCATGCTCTAAACTTTTCGTATCGGTTCAGCCACCGCATTTCTTCTCGCCCCCGTACTCACGGTTCAGCCACCGCACATTCTTTCATGCTACGGTTCAGCCCCCGACATTTCCTTTCTCATCCTCGTGCTATCGGTCTTGCCTCGCACCGCTCGACATCTTCGACCGATCTTGCTCCGGCATTGTCTTTTTTATTTTTCCCGTTATCGGTCTTGCCTCGGCGTTGCTTTTATTTTTGTGTCGCTTCGGCCTTGCCCGCGCGCTGTTTCACCACCACCGATCGATCTTGCTCGGCTTTGTCTTTTATTTTCCCGCTATCGGCCTTGCCACTGGCGTTGCTTTTATTTCGTGCTATCGGTCTTCCCCGGCATTGTTTTTTCGACATCGATCGATCTTGCTCCGGCATTGTCTTTTATTTTTCCCGCTATCGGTCTTGCCCTGGCGTTGCTTTTATTTCGTGATATCGGTCTTGCCTCAGCATCGCTTTGTTTTACGACAAAGTCGACCGATCTTGCTCCGCTTTGTCTTTTATTTTCCCGCTTATCGGTCTTGCCCTGGCGTTGCTTTTATTTCGTGCTATCGGTCTTGCCCTGGCACTGTTCCCTGACATGCTGACTGATCTTGCTCCGGCATTGTCTTTTATTTTTTTCATGCTATCGGTTCCGCCCTGGAATTGTCTTTTAATTTTCATGCTACCGGTTACGCCCTGGCATTGTCTTTATTTTCATGCTATCGGTTCCGCCCTGGCATTGTCTTTATTTTTTTTTCGCTATCGGTTCCGCCCTGGCGTTGCTTTTAATTTTCATGCTATCGGTTCCGCCCTGGCATTGTCTTTTATTTTCCCCACTATCGGTCTTGCCCTGGCGTTGCTTTCTACTTTGTGATACTAATTTAACTCTGACAGTCGTTTTGTAATATAACCCTAACACCGCACCTTCAACATCGCCGACTAAAATTGAGGAATATATCTCAGATTTATCTCTTACTTTGATAATACAACAAAACATGGGGAACATGGTTTTGTGTATTATATCGTAAGAGAGTAAGCACGGAGGGGCAACTGTGAACACTAAATTTTTAACGTTATTTTTGACGTTTTCTCGAAAAATTACGAAAAAATGCATTTTTGCGTCTTTTGCGTGTTTAGTCGTCGAATACGTCTGTTCTGGAGTGGGCTCAAGGCCCAATGCAACCCAATATGCCCCAATAACTATTGCTATAAATATGGCACGAATCTCAAGGTTCTAGGTACGTCATTTATTACTATTCACTATTCACTATTGATTGCTGCCTTGGGCGTCGGAGTATCTTCGCAGGTACCACCCAGGCGCGACCAAGACTCTGATACCAAGACATTCAGCGACCGAGCTAAAGTACTACATCAGCACTACATCGATAGATCAGGAAACTATCAATTTGGACAAAGCAGATGATAGTTTAAAATTTTTGTCTGACAGGTTGTCTTCAAGATAAGAAATTTTATTAAGAGCTCGCTTTACCGCGGACGTCAAACCTTCTCCTCTTGATATTTTGTAAAGAGTTGGTCGGCCGCTTTCATCACGTCAGCTATCACCTTGAAAGGCTCTTCTTTGAAACGGGCACAGTCGTCGTCCCCAAGGCCGAACAAGTCAAGGCTAGCCGACCGACTCGAATGACCTTTGCTTTTGTGGCCCTTGTGTTTTTTTCTCTCGTGGGGGCCGCCGTCATCTTGGCGTTCCCTTTTGTTCGTTTTCTCGATTGAAAGAGGACTGGGAGGAACGACCGTTTTGTCGATGTCGGCCGCCGGATTTTCCAGATCAATCAACAATGATTCATTAGCGACCGCCTCTTGAGAGGCACCTCCGTCAACAGTTGCGGCGGCCGTCCCTCGAGGAGGAGAATTGTCCCCATCCTCACCCGTCCACTGGGAAAAGAAGTCGAAATCCTGAACACCCGCCATATCCACTGCAAGAAGCAAAAGTTGAGTTAGGAATAATACGAAAATAATGCGCGAAAGCAAACAAACAAACATCTACCAATAGCGGCCTTGACGGCTTTCATGCGTGGCGTTCTACTATCCTGTTGATTATGATGCGACCCCCTTCGACGCGAGAGGCGAACCGCCTGAGTCTATGGATCGTATCATTATCCCCAATGTTGAGCTCAATTTCTTTGAAAGCATAATCCCCTGGTTTCTTCAAAAAATGGTCGTATGACCAAACGGCTTCGACCTGCGGGCGCCCCAAAGATTTTGTCCAGGTATCAAATTGGCTATCCCTTTCATCGCTTCTTTTGTGTAAGGAACGGCCCAGAAGAAATCATTCTTCCACCCGCTCGGCAAAGACTCCATATATGGTTTGAAAAAGTTATATCGCGACCGGTTCTTAAAAGAGACGGCCTCCTTGCGAGCCCCTTTTGTACCAGGTTCATAGAGGTAGCTCATCTCCATCAGAGTAAAGAATAACCTCAAGGAGACCGGCCGCCCGAGCGCTGTCAGAACATCCTCGTAACCTTGCGTTTCAGATTTAACTGCGAAGGGGCGACCTTGAGGTAGCGAAGGACTTGCCGTTGAAATTTTGTAAAAGGAGGAACGATCCCCATCCGCTCGAAGACGACTTGTACATTGTAAATTTCAGCTCATCGTGCCAAGTCGCTATGTTCTCGTCTTTCTCCATGCCATCGACTCGCCAGCCTTCAGCGTAAAACTGGGCGGTCAAGTCTTGTTCGTTCGAAGTATTGCGGCGGACCTTACTCCTATGGTTCCTAAGAATTGCAGAAACCCAAGACATGTCTTGCTCAGCCGCTACATCAGGGTCCATTTGCTCCGGCCTTAAAGCAGCGTCTTGGGCCACACCGGGCACACTTTGTAAGGGCGCTGGGTTCTCAACGGTTTTGATACTGGGCTGCACGAACGAGGTGAGCGATGGCCGAATTTTCGGCACTTTCCCTAGAGATTTGTTCCACCCCAGGTCGGTCAGACCGCCGGGAGGAGTCGGAAGACGACATCGAGGTCGAACTCGAAGTTCCGGGCGACCGTTTCTGAGATTTTGAAGACGACCGGTCGGGGCTAGAAATTCTGGGTGATTCGTTCTTAGACGGTGAAGGCGATCTTGCTGGAGCAGAGCTCGGTTGAGCCATTGCTTTAGCTATCGAAACGGCCGGGCTGCCGGAGGCGCGCGAGTTTGCTTCGTCGGGCCGAGTAAACCTGCAGAGGGGGAGGCGGTCAAGATCAAACACACACCGCGAGAGGGGGCGACCTGGTCGTCCCCCGACCTGCTACCCCCTCCGCTAGTTGAAATTTCAAGAAAATAAGCAATTAAAAGAAGGACGTTCGTGTTACCTGAAAGGCTGGTAGATGAAACGGGCGCAGGGGGCACGCGAGCGAGCTGTTCTGAGCGAGCGACAAGCGGAAGAAGGAAGATGAGCGGCGAGGTCGTTTCCGATTTTCAGAGCGAAGAATGAATGGAGAGTGAAGTGTGGTTTCCTTCAAACCCCACCACCTTATATAGTGGGCCAATGGACACTTCAGGCCCAAAAATGAAGAGACGCATCTCTTCACCTTCCCTCATTACTCATTTTGGGGAAAACGAAGAGGCACACCTTGGGGAGGCCAAGCGTCACCTCGGAAGATGTGAAGTCACGCCATTCAACCAGGCTGTCGCCTCAGCACTTATGGCTCCTCGAAGGTAGTCGAAGCGACCGAGCGACCCATCATTAAGGTCGCATAATTTTTCATGGCCGCGCCCACCTGTCAGAATTATGGGGCAATTCAACTGATCGGTTCTTCCCAGCATCTCTCGGGGGCAGCAAATCAAGCCTTAGCCCGCCTACCAGCGACCAAGGCTTGGGGGGCAACTGTTCTGGAGTGGGCTCAAGGCCCAATGCAACCCAATATGGCCCAATAACTATTGCTATAAATATGGCACGAATCTCAAGGTTCTAGGTACGTCATTTATTACTATTCACTATTCACTATTGATTCCGACTCAAGGCGTCTGAGTATCTTCGCGCAGTACCACCCCAGTACACGACCAAGACTCTGATACCAAGACATTCAGCGACCGAGCTAAAGTACTACATCAGCACTACATCGATAGATCAGGAACGATCAACGTCATTTTACTCGTTTTTTTACTTTCGCGCTATTTTTACTCTTTTTTAAACGAAAGATATATATAATTCGAAAATTACAAAAAAATAGTAAGTTTTATTTAATTTGTTTAAGTAAGTTGTCTTTTTACAATAATCCAAAAATAATAATAAAATAAATACTAAATTAAATAAAACAGCAGCGTCAGCGGATTCAGAGGTCGGCAAGCAGTAGGAGGTGATTTGGGTCCGATCCAAACCTACAAACAAAAGTCAGGCCCAGTCAAACCCAGTCAAATGTAATTAATGCAAAAACCTAAAATTTTAGTATATAAACAGAGTCTAAACACAGTCAAAGGGGGAGGTGGAGACGGCAAGAAAAAAAAAACCGGATCAGTTCTCACCCAAAAATCAGATCGGTCAAAAAAAAATGATGTAGAAGCTCCCCTCTCCTACTTCCACAACCACGCACTATCTCCACCAAACTCACCCCCTTCTCCAAACAACCACCACAACTCACCCTCTCCAAACAACCACTATAACCCACCTCTGATCTCACCCAGCCCCCAAAAATCAAGCCCCCGACACCCAAACCGAAACCAAAGGCACCACCAATCACCACCACAAAACCGAGCCACCACCACCGTGAAACCGCCTAGAACAGCCACCCCACACGAAACCTCCCTCCGGTTCCCTCCGTCACTGTCATTTCGCTCCCTCTCTCTCAGTCCAAAAGCCTCCTTTCCCTCCCTCTGTTGCTAAAACTTTGCAAACTTTGTCTCTCATAGAGAAGCTGCAGCGACGGCCAAAGAATGGGAAGGAGGGGAGAGTTGATTTGGGTTTAGCATAAATGGTGGGTGGGCTTCAATATTCTCACGTGTTCTGGTTGTTTTTTTTTGTTTATTTATTTATTTGTTTGTTCTTTTTAATTTACAAGTTTTTAACAAACTCAGATTTCAAACCACACCCTGTTAGCGTGACCACAAGCCCATGTTTATGTTGTTTTTTTGGCCAGCGCCCAACTTCAAAAAAAATGAGGCTGGGCCTATTCTTACACCCCCTGTTTATAATACAACTTCCTGCGACCATCTGCACCCTCTTTTACTATTGCACCTCAAATTTCTATCATTATTTTTCTCAATTTTCTCGCATTAATCATTATTGTATTTATTTATTGCTACTTAGCCTTTCCAAAAAATAATAATACAATTAGGATTTGGTCGAGACGCACGTCTTATCAAATCGCAACACAGGTTTAAGGGACCCGAGTTGTACAACTTGGTCCTAAACCACTTTAAAATTAACAACACGTTTTCGAAAAACTCCCAATCGTTTATTATTATGTAGCACCTATTTTCAAAATACCAAAAATATGGGATTGACCGAGATGTACATCTTGTCGATCCGGTTAAGACTCGAGTCGCATGCGACTTAGATCTTAAACCCCTTCAAAATTAAAATCAACCAACAAACAAATTTTCGGGAAGAACTACGTGACTTTTTGAGTGTCTCATAGCACCAGAGAGTACGTGGCGCAGGTCTCCTGTCAAAGTCAAAATTAAATTTTCTTAAATTAGTCCTTTATAAATAATTAATTTTCTACTAAATTTTATTAAGTATTATTTAGGGTAAAATAATTTGTAATTTATTTGCACAATCAAATTTAGGTAACTTGTCTTAGGACGGATGTGTTAGGAGTGCGATGAAACTAGTTTTCACCCCTTCCCTTCGCATAACCGACTCCCGAATCCAACCTAGTTACGCAGAACAAATAACTTTAAATTAGGTTTTTCTCAATTTTTCTATTATTAATAAATTGAGTGGCGACTTCTCAAATAATATAGTTTTGAGCCGTCAACGTCGAGATCCCGATCACGACATATGGTTTCCCTGTGGAGCATCACAAATGGAAAACTTGGCAACTCCTTAGAACTATCAAAGCTAGCATTAGTGGAAGTGGGTGTGTTTTGGGGATATGAATGATATTCTTGATAATAGAGATAAGTTGGGGGGTAATGACAGAACTAATGGGCAGCTTGCGATTGGTAGGGTTTGTATGGAGCAGTGTAGTCTTGTGGAGTTAAATTTCATGGGGTATCCTTTCACGTGGTCTAATGGAAGACAAGGTGTTGATAATATCCAATGTAGATTGGATAGGGTGAGCTGTAATGATGATTTCTTGAATAGATTTTCCCCAATACAAGTGACACACTTGGCTAGGTATGGCTCGGATCATGCAGCTATTCTTATCAATCTAGAGGTCCATATTGAGGAGAATATGAAGAAGAGACGCAAAATATTTCAGTTTGAAGAAGTTTGGGCCAAAGATGAGAAGTGTGAAGGTGAGGTTAGACGAAATTGGGGATTGGGTATGAGAAATTGCATTGAGAAGATTGAAAATATGAAGGGCCTGGATATGGTGTTTGATGAGTATAGATTGAGTAGCATCAAGAAAGAAATTAGCATCATTGAAAAGTCCCTAAAGGAAGGCAGTATGTGGGATGGCACAGCAGAGGATATTGCCAAATACAAAGAGCTAAACAAGAAACATGAGGATTTGTTGAAGACTGAGGAGTCTATGTGGCGTCAAAGAAGTAGAGCAGTGTGGTTGAAAGATGGGGATAAAAATACAAAATTCTTCCACAAAAAGGCTAATCAGAGAAGAAAGATAAATGAGATAAATAAGGTAAAGGATGATGATGGAGTCTGGTGAAGAGGTGAAGATAATGTGGAAAGGGTTTTTGTATCTTACTTTTCCAACCTGTTTGCTTCTGGTAGCCCAACTGATATTGATTTTACTTGCCAAGTGGTGAAAGACAGACTTACAGAGGAGATGAGAGCAGATTGTAGTTCTATATTTACTGAGGGTGAAGTTCAGGAAGCTTTGTTTCAAATGCACCCCCTTAAGAGCCCTGGACCCGATGGCCTCCCTGCTTTGTTTTACCAGAAATATTTGGGTATTGTTAGTAGAGATGTTGTGAACCTGGCTTTGAGTATCCTAAACAATGATAGGTCTCCTGAAGATATTAACAAGACATTCATTATGCTGATTCCAAAGTGTAAAAATCCAGTTTCCCCCAAACAATTCAGGCCAATCAGTCTTTGTAATGTAGTGATGAAGATAGTTACTAAGACAATTGCCAATAGACTCAAACAGATCCTTCCTGAGGTTGTTGATGAGGAGCAAAGTGCTTTCACTGCTGGGAGGTTGATTACTGATAATGCATTGATAGCTATGGAGTGTTTCCATTCGTTAAAGAAGAAGAAGAAAGGAAAGAAAGGTATTATGGCTCTAAAGCTCGATATGTCAAAAGCCTATGATAGGATAGAATGGAAGTTTGTGGAAGGTATTTTGTCAGCTATGGGATTTCCCCCTCAGTTTGTCCTCTTGATTAGCAAATGCATCTCAACAGTGTCATATCAGATTCTTATCAATGGTCAACCTAGCAAAAGCTTCTTACTTGAGAGGGGCCTCACACAAGGTGATCCCCTGTCACCTTGTTCATTCTTTGTCCTCTAAGTTTTGTTAATGAATATAATGTTGCTAATAGGAAACCAGATGTTAGACAGCCTCCTAATCCCCTGGTGAGTAGTGAGTATTCAACAGTGGGGAGAATATCTGTAAAGGTTGATGTTGCGTGCTATTTGAATGGTGGGACTGGTTGGGAATTAGTAGCGAGAAATCATGATGGGAAATTGTTAGCTGCTGCCTGCAAAGTTGCTGATTGTAGGGTTGATCCTCTTACTACTGAAACTATGGGTATTAGATGGAGTATGTGTGTGGCAAAGGAGCAATTTGTTGAAGCCCATTTTCCTCTCGGATTACGCATTTGTGAGTGAGTCGTGTTTCGTAACACGCCTAATAGAAGTCGCCATTCTTCCACTAGTGCAGGACTGTCAAGAGCTCCTAGAGGATTTTAATGAAGCCACAATCTATCATATTGGGAGAAAGTTTAATGAAGAAGCTCACAAGCTTGCTGGTTTAGCTAGTTCTATAGGTGACCATGTTTGGTCTAATGAGTTGCAATTATTTGATTTAATTTCCACACTTCAGTTTAAGAATGTTTGTATTGACTCTTTTATTTCTTAATGAAAGTTTGAAGTTGACATAAAAAAAAACCAAGAGATTTCAATGAACTAGTTTCATGTTTTTGATTTTAAAAAAAAAAAAATTTAATGCCTTGTCATTTAATCAAATACACATCAGCAATGACACTTAAGCCGACATGTAAGCAGTTAACTGCCAGTGTGACATCTGTTAACTTATTAAATGGAAAATACCATTGAGGGACCATAATAAAACTGTAATGGAAGATGAGAGGCCAAAATGGAACAAAAAAAATATAAAGGACCAAAATGAAACCTAGAGAAAATATAAAGGACCAAAAGTGCTATTTATTCTAAATACGACCTAGTCAGGTTCGAGATCCTACTTAGAGATGGGGAGGGGACATAGGTTCGTAAAGCACGGGTTTGTAGCACAAAACGTAAAATCCTACCAAATTGTCTAACATATGCACAAGTTTACATATTCAAACATATGTATGGATATAAAAACGATAAATAAATGAAAAAAATTCAAAAACATCACAAATACTTAATAATTTCAATGTCATACACACATGAGTGACACAAATATAAGTCGTACACAACATATATGTGCCACAAAGACGCAAAAAATAACTCTAAGTTCATGACAAGACATCGATACAACAACAATTAAAAACATTAAATAGTCCAGAAAACTGAAAACAAATAACGACCCGGAGTAGCGCTCATGTTCTCTCTCAAAGATCCTATCACTCTTGGTAAATTTGCGCTTCTATGTGAGTGAATCACACTTAGGGGGAGTTGTTGAGAGAGAGAGAGAGAGAGAGAGAGAGATCTTCCTTAGTTTTAAACCTCAGATTCACTCTTGATAAAGAAACATTTGTATTTTGGCTAATTCAACGAAAAAATGTGTTTGATAATAAAAAACTGTGTGCCATGTTGAATTTTAACAATTGTATAACTATGTTTCACTGCAGGGGTGCAACCAATGAGTATGAGAGGTGCAAATAGCAAGAAGCCCAGAACACTGACTTAGCCCAATCCACTTTGCTTTCCTAGAATGCTGCCAAAAAAAAAAATACCCAACTGGTTTTTGCTCCAGAGTTAATGGATATAGGCGGGTCACACCTTGACCCGACGTATATATAGCAATCTTGATCACTCTCTTCATTGTTCACTTCGTCTCTCTTTCTTTCTCCTCTTGGGGCTTCGCCACAGCTGCAGTAGGGTTTGTGATTCCATAGTGATTTCTTGAAACCCTAACAAGTGATGGAATTAATGTTCACATCCATGTGACTCGCACTTGTAAACAATGGATGGAAGTGTGGTGTGGGGCATTTGATTGTTCCTTTTGAAGAAAATTGTGGACTTCATTACACTACGCGATCCTTTGGTCCATTTGGTATATTACAAACAAAATGGTGTTTGAGAAGGTAAAGGTGGATTGGGACCAAATGTTATACCATATTAAATTAAGACTGAGTTTTTGGATGAAAAGTTGATCAGAACTCGAGTTCCCAAATAACCTGAGTAAACAGGTATCAAACCTTGACGGTTTGAAGAAAAAAATTATCAAAACCCGAGATGTCTCACACTGGTAATTTCCCCCTCTTAAAACATGAAAGTGGAGTGTAGACGGGTCAGCCAAAGGCAAACCTAGGGGACATATCCTAGCAAAATCAGCTGCCTCGATTGGAATCAGAGACTCTAATGAGGCGGAGTTTTTGGTTGTGGTCTGTGCCCTTGAAATTTCACTAGAAAAAGAATGGGCTAAAATAGGGAAGCTTAATTATAGAATCAGATTCAAAAGTGGCGCTTGCTTGGAGTAAATCCACTTACCCTTGGCATCCACAACTCTATGGCAACAAGTTGTGGAACATTCTATAAATCATGAAGAACGTTCCCTTATCTATAAAACTAGAGAGCCAAATCATTTGGCTGATAGTATTGCAAATTAAGGAAGGAGTTTCCTTGCAGGAATTCTAGGTGAGTGGTTTGGACAGCAGTGTGATCACCTAGCTGGCTGTAGATGCATGTTTGAGGAAGTAACTGCCATACCACAATAAGCCTCTTTCTAGTTGGATGGGACCACAAGGATTTATCACATTGCAATTTGCTAGGTTGCAAAACAAGTTGGGAGTGCTTTAAGATGAGGGAGAAGGACGTCGCTTTAGAGCTATGAAGCACGTACAGACACATATACGGATACCACACACGATACAGACACTTGGACACCGATTTTATTTTGATTTTTTTTTGAAAAATTCAAGTATTTGAAATGTCGGTGTCGGTGTCGGTGTCCGACACCAATACACGTATTCACTCAGAGGTATTCGTGCTGCATAGCTTTAAAGTCATGGTTTATGCAGTAGGTTGTAATGATACTGTTAACATTGCATTGATATGATATATTAAAAGAAAGAAAGAAACCAACAAACCATTTGAACTCAAATTAAAATTTAAAGGATGTCATAAATATCATAAAATGGTGTAGAAAAAAACATTAATATATAACATTTTCTTGTACACGGCCCCTCTAACATTCATTCTTGTTGGTTAGAATTCATGTGAATTTCACTTTGAAAATAGACTCATACGGTACTCTTTGGCTAATTATCATCATAATTTGGCTTCACTTCCGTTTCATTTGTGCTATTTATGTACAGGTTTCTTTTATGATATTTATACCTATTATAATATGAAGTTTTGTAACTGGTTTTGAAAAGCATGCATTAAGTTTTACCTTATTACTAGTGAATGAACAAAACATCCAACGTTCATTTCAATTTCTTTAAGCATCAGTTTCGAGACAATGGTGTTAATACCATTAAAAACAATTGATCTTGTTTTATTATTTTTAATTCTTTTGAACGGATGACTATTAGATGTTAAAGTAATTCTTGTACCAAGTAGTTTAACCTAACTCTTGTTTGAAGCAGTTTAACCTTTAATGGTATATCAGTACCAAGTAAAAGAAACCTAGGATCACTCATTAATTAAGAAAACAATTCTAATTTCTGTTCATACTACTACTTTTTCAGAAGCATAGACAAATTATCTGTACATGGTTTTCTACACAGTCGAAGTCAACGCCGACACGAGGTAGGGGAGAGTTTATATGTGGCAAACACACCCAGTTTTTCTAATGGATATTGAAATCAATGTTGACTTTTCTAGTGGATTTTCTTCTTCAACTTTTTTCAACATGTATGCTTTAGAGGTAGATTGGAGACTATATAAATCAAGGACAGTTTTTTCTGCCATTTCTTTGTTTTGTCAAATTTGTAGGGCAGCAACATTAATTTGTACAAAGTCTACAATACCTTAGCTGCTAAACCAATTAGCTTCTCAATATATAAATATGCTTTTACAGAACTATGCAAAATACTAATCGATGAATATAATATATTAGCATAAGGAGAGTGATTCTCAATCAGAGTTAAGCACAATCACAAAACACACATTACACACTTTCAATATTTGAATCTCTCCCTCCCAAATAACCACTCAAGTATTTAGATACTAAATAATTCCTAACATAACAGAAAATACAAAAAAAAGAAATTTAACAGCCACCCTACCACAATCAGTTTTGCTTCCTTATTACACACTTTTCACGTCCAACGTTTGCAACACTGCCGGCAGTACTTGTTGAGGGACCAGCTGCACTCAATATCTAAATCAAAGAAGATGAAAAAGAAGGGTTGTAGGTTAAATACAAGTTAACTCTTTGTGCAAAAAAAACAAAATAACTTCCTCCCATATATCTAAGGTTTTATAAACACCATTCACCAATTTAAAATAGAATCAGACAAGAAACTTAATAATACCTTGGTACAAAAGACACATTGAAGAGAATTATGGTTAACTTGTGAAATCTTGGGCCAATCTTGTCCTCCTCTTGATTTGTATCTGCTGCATAATTCTGGACAGTCAAGAAATTCCAGTTTTTTGAGGTTTGGGAGGCAATTCAATTCAGTAGGGAGTAGAAACAAGTTTGGACAATGAACAATATAAAGTTGTTCAAGACAAGTTAGAAATGCCAACCCATTAATACGCTCAACAGCAGTGGTGGATCACCAAAACCTGTAAAGTATTTACACATCCTCGCATCCATTGAGGAAAACTCACCAGTTGGGACAAATTGCTCAAAGATAGGGACTTTAACTTTAACTTTGTTATTTCACTGTTGCCATATCCCATTGACAGTGCCAACTCATGACAATTATCAATCACCAAATGCTCCAACTTTGGAAATACACGAAGTGATAAATACTTCAGATTCCAACAATTCTGAATCTTCAATTTTTTTACACTTGGAAATTGTACTCCTTCAAACGAGGATTCAAAATTGGGACAGTTAAAGATAGTTAAAATTTGTAGAGAGTTTAATTTTGCAATCTCTTTTGGAAATTGAGATTGCTTGGTGGTTATCACCAGGCGTCGAAGGCTTGTCAAATTACCTAATCCGCGGGGCAACATTTCGAGCTTGTCACATCCTAGGAGGTCTTAAGTATGCAAACTTTGGAGTTTTCATATTGAATTAGGGAGCCTCTTGAGATTTCTATTGTATAGAAGACTGAGGTATCTTAAATGCTTCAGTTTACCGATGCAGCCAGGTAAACTATCGTAACTAGAACAATGTAAATGAAGAACCCGCAGGTATTTGCACTGTGACACCACATCATTCATGAAAGAGTTGTTGTTAGCTTCGGCCGGAAACCATATAGATCTCAAAGAGGTAGGAATTGGAGCTTGGCCAAGCAAATCCTTTTTGATAAACGCCAGATGGAGGAAACTCTCAGATATAGCTTCATTTTTGGATTTAACCACTTGGAACTCATCCCTTGCCACATAAAGTGCAAGGTCGTGCACTAAGTCGTGCACTCTAAAAGTAAAACCACCATCAGGATAGTTGCGAAACTCGTGGAGAAAAGACCTAAACCCCAACTCCTTCAAAATGTGACGTCCTATGTCTTCCAGATTATCACTACCATGGTTTGCTGATGGAAGAAGGCCAAGTCCCTACCAAAGTGAGGTAATTTGAAGATTTTGAACAAAAAAGCCCTTTCTATAGAAGGAGAAACAAGCGAAGCATCTTTTTAAGGAAAAGGGAAACCGATAAGATCCAACATGGGAGACAAAAATAGTTTCAATTTGGCAAATTGTTTATCGTTACAAATAAATTAATGTTTAAAGGGTGTCTTTGTATTTTAAAAGTGTTACACATAAACCAATGTTTAAAATTGTTATGTTTATTCAAAATCTGAAAATATGTTAGTAGATCTCCGCAGAGCCAATGGAAGACCTCCACATTTATCCACAATTTTTTTACCAATCTCCACCAGCCTCGTATGGTTTTTCTCTTCTACTTCTTTGAATGCCCATTTGAGAAATACAGACATGGAATGTTTTCTAGAAAGACCTTGCAAAAAATGAGGTGTCACGGTGCCGATAGGTTTAGCTAAAGAGTGACTCTGTGTAGTCACTAGTACTTTGCTTCCATTGGCACCTACTTGTATTATATCTTTCAATTCTTGCCATCTAACGTGATCCGAATTCCAGATATCGTCCAACACAAGTAAGAACTTTTGGCCCGCTAGCATGTTTCTCAAAGTGCTTTGGACTTGCTCCAACACAGTCTTTGTAACACCCTAAATGATTTAATTAAGTAATTGATTAAATTATTTAAAGTGTGTGTGCAGGTGTCACTTGCTCTGGCGCCAAGTTCTTTGGGAAAATGGCGCCCATGCAATCTGCTTGTGTGGTGGTTGTGTGGGTGTGTGCGATGATGTGGGCGCCAAATGTCGCCCAGGCGCCAGAATACGCCGTGTCACCTTTGTTCATGTCTTGTGTGTCTTTGTGTCTAGGTGCAGGGTGCCAAAAGTGGCTGCCCAATGCGCCTGGTTGTGTTGGTGCCAAGTGCAGGGCGCCAAATGGCTGCCTGCGTGGCGCTGTTGTGGCGCTAGGTGGGTGTGTGCGTGGGTGTCTAAGTGTTGGGCGCCATTTTGGTACCCGCCATGGCGCAGTGGTGGCGCGCGACTGTGTGGCAGGGTGTGTGTGTGTGCACGTGGCGCAAAGACAGGCGGCAAATGGCTGCCACTGTTGCGCTGTGTTGGCGCTTTGTGTGCTAGTGTAGTGCGCGGGGCAGGCGCGAATGTGGAGAATTGGCGCTATGTGCTGCAGTGTGCAGGGGCGCGAGAATGTGGGAGAATTGGCGCTATGTCTTTGGTGTGCCTGGGGGCGCGAGAATGTGGGGTTTGGCGCGCTGGTGGTGCCAAAGTGTGTCTTAGGTCTTTGTTTTTGGTCCCTAGGTGACAGTTTGGTCCCTAGGTGACAGTTGGGTCCTAGGGGTGTGGTTTTGGTCCCTAGATGACAGTTTGGTCCTAGGTGTGCTGTTTTAGTCCCTAGGTGGTGTTTTGATCCTAAAGGTGACAGATTGGTCCCTAAGTGGTGTTTTGGTCCTAAAGGGTGTTTTAGGTCCTTGAGTGAGGTTGAGTCCTCTAGTTGTGATTGGTTCTTGGGACATGAGTGATGATGATGCCATGGGGGCATGAGCCATGGGAGCTAAGATGTGATGATGCCATGGGGGCATAAGCCATGGGGGCTAAAATGGAAATTAACAGTGAGGTGAGAAATGATATTGATGATGTGTAACTGTGTGTGTGGCATGTTCATGGAGTCTGATGCATACATTCGGCTGCGGTCACGACGTTTAAATTGTGATACATTCGGCTGCGGTCGCGACGTTTATAATTGTGATGATGAGGCCATGGGGGCCAGAGTCATGGGGACTCAATTGATTGATGATGATGCCATGGGGGCAAATGGTACCACATGCATGACTGCATTGCATACATTCTCATAAAAGGCATGTGTGTTGTGGGTTGATGATTATTATGAATAATGCTGCTGTGTGACTGTATGTGTGTGATACTATGATAATATATATTGTTTATTATAGTCTCTATTATATGGTTTGAGACTCACCCCTTTCTGTTGTTGTTTACCACAGGTAGCCATGAGTGAAGGCTTAGTCCCTTCACTTCCCCGAGTCGGTCTGCTCTGATACGTAGCACCTAGGGGATAGGATTAGTGTTTAGATGTCTGGTTTGCTCACTGTTGAGCTTTTATATTTGCTATTCTATGTATTGTTGAGACTGTTGATTTCTCCTTCGAGATTGTAGTTTATTTTCCGCTGCGTTATGTGAAGTTATATTTCCACGTGTTTTTCATGGTGTTACGTATTGAACTATTATTATGAGCTGAACTTGTTGTTTGAGTTATTTTGAAGAGACAAGTCTAGCATCCCATTGGATGATTTCAATTAAGAAATGAATTTTTATACTCTGATTTCTATTATAAATTGCCGGGTAGAAATGGGGTGTTACAGTCTTAAGGTCAAAGTTAATGGAAACAGACACCCACATCTTCAATGGAAAAGAGTCAAGTGTTGTCTTATTATTGAAGACAGATTTGGCAAGGGTAGTCTTCCCTAACCCTGCAAGTCCGACAATGGTAATAACAGATAGGGGATCTTCAATGTTTTGCCCTAACAAGTCTATGATTTTCTGTTGATCTTGTTCCCTCCCAATGACATCAGATTCATTCAAAGGAATGGCTTTCTGGTCTTTGCACAATGACATTATTGTTGTTTTCTATAGTCGTCTGTAGGACAAACCTGTGCCTATTGGAAGCCACTTTTTCTAGTTTCTTTTTTATATCTTTGAGTTGATGTGCCATTCTAAGGCGATAAAGAACAGGGTTTGAACTTTTAGAAAAGAAACGGCGTACCTTCCTTTCATTGAAGATGTGGGTATCTTTTTCCGTTAACTTTGACACTGTGTTGGATAAGATCATCAAAGCTGCTAACCAGTCTTCTCCCAATCCAATTCAGGAAGACAACCTAAAATTTTTCAACATGGAGCAAGTCCAAAGCACTTTGAGAAACATGCTAGCGGGCCAAAAGTTCTTACTTGTGTTGGACGATATCTAGAACTCGGATCACGTTAGATGGCAAGAATTGAAAGATATAATACAAGTAGGTGCCAATGGAAGCAAAGTACTAGTGACTACACAGAGTCACTCTGTAGCTAACCTTATGGGCACCGTGACACCTCATTTTTTGCAAAGTCTTTCTAGAAAACATTCCATGTCTGTATTTCTCAAATGGGCATTCAAAGAAGGAAAAGAGAACATTCTTCCGCAATGCCTCACATTCGAAATCGTACAAGACTTGCTTCACTTGCCTCAGCCACTCGGACTGCTGCTCATTGTTTCGGTGCTACTTTAGCACAGATTTGATGAAACACGGTGTACATGATATCTCGCAAATCGTCGTACACTCCCAGTGCAAGAGAAGCTTCTTCAACAGCAACAGAAGCAAGCTTGGCGATGAATGACTCTGCAATGGATTCAACCATTTTCTCTTATCTTCTTCTATGGATGAAATGAAGCTTATCTCTGTACTGTCTTTGCCCTTGAATAATTTCACATTTAGGTCTCACTTATTTCCTTCCATTTACTTTATGAATGACTCTGCAATGGATTCAGCCATTTTCTCTTATTTTCTTTCGTTTTTTTTGTTAATGTTGTTTACTCTTTTTTGACAAGTAATATTCTGACTTACACACTTGTCCTTTTTTTACCGAAATTTTATGGACAACTTATTTAGTTTTTACGTACCTTTATCTTATAAGTTATATCTGTTGTTTTATAAATTCACATAAAAAATATATAAATAAATAAAATGGAAATATAAATAAATACATACATATGAATATTAATTTTGTAACATAAAGTAAAAAACATAAACAAAATATTTGTTTCGTATTTGGTTGTTCTTTACTTTATCAAATTTTAAGTTATTAGTATAATTTAAAGTTGATATCCATTTTGGTAATTTTACACCTAAAAGCAATTCTAATTTAATCTATCCAAACAACAATGGTAGACAAAAATCACTTTTTCAATAAATGTATCCAAACAAAAATCACGTCACATTTAACTCACTTTCAACTAAAATCAATTCTGCAAAATCAATTCTTTCAGAATCAATTCTCGTCACCGCAGAACCAAACACAATCTTAGTCTCTTACACCACATATTACTACTTTTAGTAATTTTACACCTTCCAGGAAATTTCCTTTGGAGTGAGTGAGTAGTTAGTCTTTGCAAACTAGTACAAACTTCACTTTTCAAAAGAGAACAACGGCTACAAGTAGTAGTAGTAGTGTTCATTAATTAATTAATAATTTAATAACTCATCAAATAAAATTAATAGAGTTACTAGCTAATTTATTAGCCATTCAAATTTCACAAAAGTTCATTCAGTCTCTCACTTTTTGCAAAAAAAATTCAATTTAGTCTTTTTTTTTATTGCATAATAGAGAGACTAAATTGATATAATGGAGGGAGGGACTAAATTGAAACTTTTTTCCCAATGTTGGAACTTGAGGGTCGGGAGGGAGTTGTAAGAACTTGGGGCCTCCGCATAAGGTTGTATTTTGGTGAATCCATTCATTTCTCTGATTGACTCGTTTCATTTCTAATTGAATTGATTAAAAAAAAACTCTTTCGTCGTTATTGGTGCAAACATGTTATAGTTATAAATGCCATGCAACTTGTATTTCGTGTTTATTGATATTATTTGGTAGCGACTAATCAAGTGAAACTTGGTTATACAGTTTTGTTGTAGGAAACAAATTATGTAGGGGGTTGAATCAACTTGTTATCAAACATGTTGGCATAATTAATCGATTGTTTTCGTGGACTGACTAGCGGTATACCCGTGCCAACGCACGGGTGCTGGCGTTTTATTTTTATGTATGAATTCACACAAATTTAATTAGTCTGAACAGTGCCCCGTGAAAATTTTGCCAAATTTAAAATAGACAAAATTTAATTAGTCTGAACATTCTCCTGTGTAAAAAAATAGAATATTAAAATTTGTCAAAATATCAAAAAAATTTAAAATAGTAAAAAAGAAGAATGAAGGAGACATGTATTTTGATAGTGGGTGATTTGTATAGATAGTTCATATATGAACTCAGAAAAAATTTAAATATTTGAACACTATTTTGTGAAAATCAAGACAATTTTAAAGTTCATAAATTTAATTAGTCTAAACATTATCTCGCATAAAAAACAGATATTAATTTTAAAATAGTAAAAAAGAAAAATGAAGGAGACATGTAGATGAAATTAAAGTAGGTATATTGTGAAAAATAGAGAAATGAGAGAATTAGAGGAAGAAAAATGAGAAAAGAGTGAAAAGTGTGTGTGAGTGAAAAAGTGAAAAATTGTGTGAGTGAAAAATGAAAAAAGTGTGTGAGAGTGAGTGAAAAACTGTGTGAGAGATAATGAAAAAGTGTGGGATAGAGAGAAAAATGTGAAAAAGTGAAATGACCTAAATATCCTCTAATTGTTTAGTTGAAAAAAAGGATAAATTTGGTATTTTGGTAGTGGGTAAATGGTATAGATAGAAAGTAGATAAGACTTCGTCTGAAGAATGTACTTCATGAATTGACTAAACATGTAATGGATTTAGAATTTGATAACCGATTTTTTTAGCGGCTTTAATTTTCTAATGCAACACAATGGCCCCGACAAAAAAGTTAGTATTTTCATCATTATGTGATGGTTTTTTTTTACCCCCACCACTCTCTCTTACCCCCACATACCCTGCAAAAAGACCACAATACACTTAACAAAATTTAAAAACTCCAAAATATCTTTAGCTCCAAAAAAAGGCATCGTATATACCCCCAAAATCGTATATACGTCGTCGTATATACCAAATGTGAGGGTATATACGATTCTCATTAATTAGCCATCTAATTTACCTTTGGTTGGAGCTATATACGAGTTGAAATATTTAAGCTATATACGATTGAAGCCATTGGTATATACGATTGGAGCAATGTGGATAAACATTGGTTGGAAAATTGGTATATACGAGAGTTGGATTTTTAAAGCTTATACGATTGGAGCAAAGTGGATAAACATTGGTTGGAAAATTGGTATATACGAGAGTTGGATTTTTAAAGCTATATACGATTGGTATATACGAATCACTAAATGTGGGGGTAGAAAATTGTCATCGTATATATGTTATCTAATGTATATACGACCCTACAAAATGTGAGTCGTATATATGTTAGATAAAATATATACGATTGATATTTTAAAAAAAAAAATACATTTTTAAGGATATTTTAGGGTTTTTGGGAGTATGTGGGAGTAGATGGGATAGTGTGGGGATAAAAAAAAAACCCTTATATGATTCATTTTTATTAGCGGATCAAGTACATTTTCAACATAATATGATTCATTTTTTTGAAGTGAGGAAAACAATATGATTCATTTTTATTAAGGTGGGCCGGAAAGATATTAGTGATTAGAATAAATCAAATATGATTCATTTTTTGGCCAATTTGTCAGACTAAAAAAAATTATATAACAAAGTCTTTTTTTTTTGACAAAGATATAACAAAGTCTTTTCAACGTCGCAAAAGTGGAAAACCCACGCTTTGTCAAGTTTTAGTATTTTGGATAAATATACACAATGTTATACGTATTGCATACATTATATAAACATTAGATTATATAAAAAAAGAAGCACATCACAAATGGGAAATCTATCATGTTATGGAACAACTTTATGACTTCAGAATTTTCCTAATGAAATCTGAAAGAGATACAAACACACACATAATGCCTTTTTTTTAATACTAATCATTATAAGCATAAGTGGCATAGCTATTCAGATTAGGGATGATTTTTTTTGTTCCCCCACCATTTCCCTCCATACCCCCACCAAAAATGAAAACCCCAAAAGGCCTTTTGCAATCTATTTTTTTAAAAAAAAAGACCCATCGTATATATATCATTTTGGACATATATACGATCACTACTAAAAAAGTTATATTTAGTGAGGAATTTTTGAGATGGATATGTATCCCTCACTATTAGTGAGAGATTTAGCTAGGAAAATATGGAGTTATTGCTATTTTATTTTTGTGACGAATGTAGGGATGAAAAATATCCCTCACTAAATATTCCCTCTCTAAATTCGTCACAAAATCTCAAAAATTTAGAGACGAATTACAGATTCGTCACTAATAGAGACGAATTACAGATTCGTCACTAATAGTGAGGAACTTGAAGTTCGTCAATAACAACAAATTAAGCCCCCGCTTCCTTTTTTCCACTTCCCTCTCACTAACTTTTACTTTATCATTTTTTTATTTATTTTTTTTAGTTAACCGACGCCATCACCCTCTCGATCTCATTCTCACCCTCTCGCCATCACCCTCTCGATCTCACTCTCACCCTCTCGCCATCGCAACTCACCAGTCACCACCACCACTCACCGTCGCGCTACCACTCACCGTCGCGCCACCATCTTCTTCTTTTTTTACCCACCGTCCACTTTTTTTTGGCTTTCCTCTTATTTCGTCAAACTCTCTCTCTCTCTCTCTCTCTCTCTCTCTCTCTCTCGTAAAAACGCTTCTGCTCTTCACCTTCTTTTCTCCTTCTTCACCTTGCTCTCTAAACCCTAACATTCTTTTCTCCTTCTTCACCTTGCTCTCTAAACCCTACCTGATTTCTCTCTGAACCAGAACCCAATTGCTCTTCCAACTTGCTTTCTAGAACCCTAACATTTCTGCTCATCTCCCTGTCTCTCCGAATTCGAAGTGGCTACATCAGAACTGTGACGTGCAAAGTGCGAATCTCTCTGGTTGCGATTCTGCTCCTCTTCATCAGGGATTCTGATTAAGATCTATGGTGGTTTCGATTAAGATTTTTAGGGTTAGTCGTTCTTATTTTTGTGATCTTTTGTCACGATTAAGATCTTAGGGTTTGGCTGATTGATATACTTTGCCAGGAAAGATATCAAGAAATTGATAGCTGTCAATTTCTCTCATGCCTATCCTTTTACGTTAATTTTTTGGATATTATTCGTGGTGTTGAACTACTTGCATCTATGGGTTTTGCAATTGCGTGATTTTTATTTCCCAATGTTCATTGAGTCTAAGTGTTAAACTCCTATTTGTATTTCCTTATTTTTCCCCCTTACAAATTATCTTAGATTTCAACTTTTCAAGTGATTTACTGATCTCTACTAAGATTATCAATTCTTTTCAATTAGTTTGTTCATAATTTTTTCAATGAATCGATTCTTATTTTAATTTTAATGGGTTTATTATTGTTCTAGATATAAATGTTTTGATAAATTGAAATCGATTTATATAGTGATGATGTTTGATTTTGAAGATGAGGCTAAGTGTCTGTTTTGAAAATTTCAGTACTACCTATAAGAGTTGTACTCGATGCCATTAATATGTAGCTCGCACAGGAGTAAGCATCTAAATATAAAAATAAAGGTGATTCACATTTGTTGGATTTCTTTGCATCTTGAATGGGTTCTTGAATTACTATTTGTTGATTAAGGCCTAATTACAAACACTAAAAATTTCTAACTTTTTTTTATTTTATCACAGGGGCAACTTTAGGCAAAGGTCTGAACAGAGGATTGGGGACACTATTAGCAGGATTATTGGCATTTCTTATTAATTATGTTGCAAATGAATCTAGTCAGATCCTTCAAGCTGTTTTCATTGGAGCTGCAGTTTTTACCCAAGGTATGTGAAATCCAACTTAGGCATACTTAGTAAAGCTTTTCTTCAGACCTCAAATTATAACCAAAAGAAAATGTATATCTCTTTGATCTAAATTTGTGTTGTCTTGTGATTTTGTTTTGGCAGGAGGTGCAACCACATATATGAGTTTCATTCCCTTTATAAAGAAAAATTATGATTATGGTGTGGTTATATTTATTCTGACCTTCAACTTGTTAACTGTTCGAGTTACCGAGTTGACAATGTCTTGAAGATTGCACATGCTCGCTTCAACTTGTTCTTTATGCAAGGAGATTCAAAGCACCTTTTGTTGGCTCACCTTTTCGACAAGCCATGCTTTTTAGGGTTGCTTGCAGTGCAGGTAACTCGTAACAATATTTGTATTGACACTATGTAATTGACATTGTCTTGTATAGTTGTGGTATGTAAATTTTAAGAAGTTGCGATTGTCTTTCAAAATAATTATAAAATCGGTTAAGATGCAGTTATAACAAATGTTAGCTTTCTGAAGATGGTATTGTCACTGGCTACGTTGTTGACTAAATTGGTTGGTTTTGAATTTGGGCTATGCAGCTGAAAGACTAGGAAGGGCTATTGTTACTGATTCAATTACCACTCCCGTGGTGAACACTTCTGCCTACTTCTTTAAGAAAACCGCTGATCTTATTGATTTCAAGTTACTTTTCTCTTAGGAGTGTTAAGATTCTACAAATCCATTCCTCAGATGTGTTG
Organism: Oxytropis ochrocephala; assembly: GCA_020916435.1. Taxonomy (NCBI): domain Eukaryota; kingdom Viridiplantae; phylum Streptophyta; class Magnoliopsida; order Fabales; family Fabaceae; genus Oxytropis; species Oxytropis ochrocephala. The sequence goes on along the minus strand of CM037090.1, from coordinate 59,968,417 downwards.
ACATTAAAATTTGGTTTTGAGCTCGCCATAAGAATGGAGCTTTTCTCTGCATTGATGGTACATTTGCAACGCCTTTGAACCAGAAGGCCCTTGCCCTTGGTGCTGATCTGATTATGCACTCATGTACAAAGTACATGGGTGGACATCATGGGGTAAGGCAACCCAATATCCTGTTTTTAAAACTTAGTTGATGAAAACAGATCAAATATTTTACGTTTCAGTCATTCACAGTATTATAGCATCAAAGAACACATTCTTCTTGTTTCAGGTCCTAGGTGGTTGCGTAAGTGGCTCACGATAAGTTGATTTCCGAGATTCGAACTTTGCGTCACATTTTGGGTGGTGCTCTTAACCTGTAAAAATCTCTACAACCGAGAACTTAAAAGTCGTATGATTTCATATGCTATTTTTGATTGATTTGATGAAATGAGTTAAACTATACTCTTTGGGCATATGTTTTTGGTCAAGTACTATTGGGCATATTTGAATCATACTAGTAATCTGCCTATTTGGATCATGCTGTTAACAGTCGAATCTATTGGTTGCCACCAAAGTGTAATATGACTCCATGGCCTAATGGATAAGGCGCTGGTTTGTGGAACCAGAGATTCTGGGTTCGATCCCCAGTGGAGTCGAATCTATTCTGTTTTTTAATTTTGTTCATTTTCAATTTTATTATTTGTTATGGCCTAATGGATAATTTTAGTTTAATATATCAGATTATTAGTTATGGATCTTCTGATATGGATCTTCTAAATATAATTATATCATTTATAATATATCAGATTGTGTGTTTGTAGTACTTTTAAGTTTAGTGACGGATTTTTTCTTCGCTATTAGAGACGGAAAATTTTCCTCTCTATTAGCGAGGGATATTTTCCTCACTATTAGCGACGACCTGTGTGTTCCTCTCTATTAGAGACGCATGTTTGTTTCCTCGCTATTAGAGACGGAATCGTTTTTCTCTCTCTAGCTTATGGCGAATTTCCTCGCTATTAGAGAGGGATTATCGAGATCCTCTCTAAAAAAAATTTTGTGACGCCAAAATTGTTGCGAATCATTGGTTCGTCGCAAATTCCCTCTCTAAATCATTTAGTGACGGATTTTGGCTGTTTAGAGAGGGATTTTGGGCATCTCTAATTTTTGTTTTTTTAGTAGTGGATGCTCAATTTTAACCCATCGTATATATGTCCTTAACAAGTATATACGATTGACCGTGTAAGATTCAATCGTATTTACCTCTTAAAGACTTGTATACGATGTGTTAAAATTGAGCATCGTATATATGTCCAAAAATGACATATATACGATGGGTTTGAATTTTTTTTTTGATGTAAAAAAAATGTCAACGGTTATGATTTCACTTTCAAAGTTGATCAACGGTGTGGATTGCACGATAAAATCAACGGTTGATAATCTTTTACCTCAACTATAAATACCCACTCCCACCATCACTATTTTCACACCAAAAATTCAACTTCCTTCTCTCACACAACACAAGTCAAGATGATGCAGGCTTCGCTAATGTCATACTACGAGCCTTCTTCCCTCACTCTCGTTCATTCTAATATGGGGTTCGCTGATCATTAGGGCATCATCTTGCAAGATGATGGTATAGGTTTCGATGGGAGAGATGTTTTATCGTGTAGGTTGAAACACTGCATATCATTTGCTGCTCTTAAGCAGAAACTACTGCGGATGGTTCAACCAGAGAACGACGAGCATGAAATAATTTGTATCGTTTATCGGAAACCGGAAACGACTGATGGAGGTATTTACTGGTCTACCATGGATGTCAACAGCGAGGATGACGTCCGAGACATGATGTCCATTCATGTTACGTTTAAATGGAAGAGTTACATTCATCTGTACGTCGAAACCAAAAGGACCGTCGCTGAGATCCTTCGTCGATTAACTCCACCAACTCAGTAGTTTCTATTGTATTTTTTTTATCTATTGTATTTTTATTCTAGTTGTTTATGTTTTGTCGATTGTGTAACTTTGTTTTATCGAATCAATGAAATCAAAAATTGCTGGAAACACGTAAAATATAACACCGGAAAAAAAGTAATAATAAAGTGCAAACATAAAAGTAACATGAGTACAAATACATCAAAAAAAGTGATAAAAAAAATCTTTAACGCCCTCCTCGTCGCCTCGTCCTCGTCCCCGTCGTCTAAGTTCTTGTGAAATGTCATCTGGTGCTGCCATCCCCACCAGCCTATGGAGTGTTTGATACGCCCGACTGCCATGCCTGATCTCGCCATCACGAATCCCCTCTCTACAAGCGGTCACAATCTCCCTCATCCACTCAGGATCGTTGTATCGTAGCTCTGGGGAGGGTGTCCAGTCCTCAGCTGCTGGTGATGGTGGAGCCGGTAATAGTCTGGGGATAGATCCACGGACGTACCACTCTAAGTACATAGGTATAGTCTCATCCGCCCGCTAAGCAAATAGAGTAGTGCGCAGGATGTCATCCACAGATGCCATGAAGTGGGTGATCTGAAAGACGCAGTCAGTATGACTCAGACGACCTCTGAGAGGGTCACGCGGGATGTACTGACGGTACCCAAACTGTCGCAGACACCTATTAGGCATGTAGGGAACTCTGAAGTCAGCCCAACTGATGAAGCCTCTATATAGGGAGATCTGCTCAAAGGGTCTACCATCCCTGTGCTCCTCAAATGGCCGCCAGCAGACATCATATGGCCTCAGCTCATCAATTATCCTCCTATAGTGGCTCAACTTCAGGTGGTCTGACTTCTTCTTCCTAAAGCGCCCAGCCAGTGGCTCCGCACCGGGTACATGACCGGGAAACCTCTCCGCCATCTAAGGGAAATACCACAAAATCCAAGCCTGAAATGCAAAAATAAACAACATATTTAATTAAAAATTTTTTACCCAAAGTCAGTGTGATTTAACAAAAAAAATGAAGTTACAATGTGTACCTGAAATAGGCTGGCATACCCTCCACACTGCTGCGTCTCCCTCAAAGACGCAGTGTTCAACGACTCATACATGGCAGCTGTAACACCCCAAAATTAATTAGGTGAGTATTTAACGAATTAAATTAAGTGATTACTTGACTAATTTAATTAAGTGGTATTTTAGTTGGCCATATTTAAATAATGGTAAGTTAATTAATTAATTAAGAGTTTTATGTTATTTAGGAGGTGTTATAGTGATTAGTTATATTAAATAATAATAAGGTGTTTAAAATAAATAAGAGGTGGTGGTTAATAAATAAGGGGGTAGTGATTTTATTATGAAAGGGAGTGGTTGAAATAAATGGGGGTGGTGTAATTAATAGGCCCATGATCCAATAGGCCCATTTAGTGTCTTAAAAAGAAAAGAAAAGTTAGAAGGGAACGTAGGGTTGAGAGGGAGTGAAAGGAAGAAAACAAAAAGAAATAGAGAGAAGGAGCAGGGTGAGTGAGTGCCGTGTGAGACTAGGAGGATAGGGGAGGAAGGAGAAAAATCATCTTCTAGCTTTGGGTAAGTGTATTTGGTACCAATCTCTTTCATTTTTCTTTCTTTACCTTTTAGTGTAAATTTCCTACACTAATTCCTTCCCATTTTCCTTTTACCATGGATGGGGTTTTGGAGCTCAAATTGTTTGGGAAGCTATTTTTGGTGATTCTTGGGTTGTTGATGGAGGTGGTTTTCTTGGGTTGCAATTTAGAGGTATGGGGGCTCTCTTTCATGGCTAATAATTTATAAATCTTGAAATCATAGGGATTAGGTGTTAGGAGTATTTATTTGATTGTTTGAGTTTGTGTTAATTCTATGTTATTGTTGTATTTGCATTTAATTTGGTGATACCATGATGCTTGATGTTAGAAATAAATGTGTTGTTAAATGTGCATGCCATATGTTTGATAAAATGCTTCAATGTGAAGAAATATGTGAATATGTGATTTAATGATGTTGTTTAAATACCTACGTGAGTGTTGTTAAAGTGAGTGTTGAATTGTTAATTAAAAGTGTGTTAAGGTGAGTATATGATTTAAATGCAATATGGTGTGCAATGGGTGTTAATTAATATTGGTGTTGGGTGGTTAATTGATATAATTGATTATGAGGAATATTGGTGTTTGTTAGGTGTTGATAAATTGTTTAGATTAGAGTTGGTTGGAGTGTGTAGGTGTTGTTGAGAAATTATATATTTGGTTGCTGGAATAGTGATAGGGGCGCCACTCTGCTAGTAAAATGGCGCCTGGTTGCTGGATTTTTGGTCTGGGCTGTGTTGTTCGGTTTGGTGAGGCAAACAGGGAAGGAGGCGCCAAGTGCAGGAGATTTTGGCGCATGTGTGTGTGCAAGTGCGCGTGCAGTGTTGCGCAGGAAGGGGGGGAAGGCGCCAGTTCACTAGGAACTTGGCGCCTGTGTGCGCGCCAGGGGTGGTGTGTGTGAGGCGTGTGCAGGGGGCGCCATTTGGCTGCCCTGTGCGCCTATTTTGGCGCCTGGTTGTGCTAGGGTGTCTAAGTGTGGGTTCAAAATAGTCCCTAAGTGTGGAATTGATCCGTGTGGTGCCAAACTAGTCCCTAGGTGTCAAAATAGTCCCTAAGTGCCAAAATAATCCCTATGGTGTCTAAATGGTCCCTGAGGTGTCAAACTAGTCCTTAGGTGCTAAAATGGTCCTTATGGTGTCAGATTGGTCCTTAGGTGCTGAAATGGTCCTTAGGTGTCACATTAGTCCTTAAAAGGTGATTTGGTCCTTAGGTGTGGGTTTAGTCCTTGGTGTGACATGTAGTCCAATTTGAGGTGCGTTGTGTTGTGGTGATGATTAAGCGGTGTGTGGGCTTCGGCCATTGAGGTGTGTAGGCTTCGGCCAAAGCGGTGAGTACGCCTCGGCCAAATATTGTGAATAGAGGTGAGGTGTGGAATGATAAAGTGGTGATGTAGGCTTCGGCCAAAGAGGTGAGTTAATGATTGTGGTGATAAATTTATTGTGTTGTGATGCATAGTCATGGTGTCACATAAATCATGTGCATATAAACAAGGTGATGTGGCTTCGGCCAACAAGGTGAGGTGGCTTCGGCCAAAAAGGTGAGTGCCCGACGGGGTTATTAAGGTGATGATGGATCCACATGAATATTGCATTCCATGCATGCTCTGGTGATTGATTGGGTGTTCATGAATTAATGGTGTGTCGGTGTGACTGTATTTGGTGTAACTGTATATGTGACGAATCTGTATAATTGGCGTAATCGTATATTGGCGTAATCGTAATTGGTGTAAGCTTGTGTTGATGGTGTCTTGAATTGTTGTATATCCGTGTACCTAATCTATTGTGTTTCTTGTTTTATTTATTATTATCTATGTATTGAGACTCACCTCTTTGCGTCGTGTTGCCTCGTATGTCAAGAACTGCAGTGACGTGACTAAAGGTGTTTAGAGATCTTTCCTCTAGTGTGGTCGAGTCGGCTCTGATACGTAGCACCGGGGGGAAAATATTTAGTAGTTGTTATTTTATTATGTTTTGAACTATTATGTTAAGCTATTATCTTCCGCTGTTGTACTACTTTATTCTCAGACTTGTTGGTGCTATGTATCATATACTGGGGTTTTACTTTGATTAATATTCTGGAGTATTGTAAGGTGTTTTGAAGAAATGTAGCACTCTCTTTGTGTGCGTGGAAAAATATTATGTTTTCGAAAACTCTGATTTTAAAATTGACTAAATAGTAGTAAATAGAAAGGGGGTGTTACAGCAGCTAGTGCACCTGCACCCCATGCATAGCCTCCATGAACCTCTGGACTCAAATCAGCCAGTTAGATTAGCCACTTACCCTCCGCCCTCTCTCCAGTCTTCATAGTGAAGATATCGTGAGGTCGAAGCCAAGCGAGATAAGCCCTCACAAAGAATCGTAATGCCACCCTCCTCCAAATTACGCTCATAAACCCGCTCCACCATCGAAGGCATGACACGGACCCCACGGGTGTTGTTAGCAGCCTCAACCCGTGACACACTGCAAGCTGCGTGGCATACTTCGAGCTGACAGTGATGGTGGGAGGTATGGCATAGTTCCCCTGGATGGGAAGGTGCAGCAAGCAGGAGATGTCATCCAGAGTGATCGTCATTTCACCAAATGGCAAGTGAAATGACGATGTATCTGAGTGCCATATCTCGATAAAGGCCGGCAAAGAACTCATGGTCTCATCGTGGCGTGGCGACCGGAGAAGTGGGGCGATCCGGAGTGCGTGGGGCGACCGGAGTCTCGTGACTCTTGTTGTACGTTGAAGTAGGGCGGCATCTTTGTAGATCTGATCTAGTATGGACTTTGTTGCCATGAGCCCATACTTTGAACGCTGATACTCCTGAATTAATAATAAAAAAAATCATGTAAGTATCGTGAACATCGATACTCATCGAAGCTGCGAACATGATCCGTCAGTCGTCGAAGAAGAGAGAAGTGAGGTGATCCTCCTGATGCCCCTGATGTAACGCCCCAAATAATTCAATTATTTATTTAATTAGATTGTTTAGGTATTGTATAGGTATCGTGATTAAAATAATAATGGGGTACTTCTTTTAAATCTTGGGGTGGTGTTTAGTAATTAAGTAAGTGGTAGAAAAAGGTGGTGTTTAGTAATTAAGAAGTGGTAGAAAAAGGTGGTGTTTAGAAATTAAGTAGGTGGTAGAAAGAGGTGGTGTTAGTAACTATTTAAGTGGTAGGAAGAGGCCCATGACCCAAGAGCCCAATGATATAAGCACTAAGGTTAGAGCCAATTGCTCATTTGGAGAGCAAAAAGAAAAGAAAGAAAGAAAGAAAAGAGAGAGGGAGCGGCGCAAGTGAGAGGAGAAGAGAGGGAGAGATTGCGCACAAGAGAAGAGAAAAAGAAAAAGAGGAAGCTAGTTGCGGTGGTTTTCCTTAGAGTGCGTGGAAGAGTTCCTTATTCGACAAATTCCAAGGTAAGGGTGGGTTCTAATATTATAATAGGTTGTATGATGGGGTGTATGTGGGAGATTAGGAACTATAATGCATGTTAGGTGTTTGATAATGTGATTGAATGATTCTTGCATGTATATATGTGGTGTGTAATTTCGTTTCGGTGTAAATGACTTGTGTATGATTGGATGGTGAATTGATGCACCTTAGGTGATTTGATTATGTTTGATGTGCTATTTGATGATTTTGATTGTATTTGTGATGATTATAATTGGTTTTGGTGATTGATCATGATGAGTTTTACTTGCTTGGGGTTTCGTGCGTTTCGGACATTGTTTGGTCTTTTGAAACTGGTACTGTTTGGTTGATCCAAAAATTGTGTGGCTGATTGTTTTTGAAAATAGACTTAAGGCCGGTCGTTTTGGCTCTGGTTTTGTTTAATTTGGATTGTGTAGCTCAAATTATGAGTCTCCAAAGTTAGGTCAAATTTCTGGAATCAAACTGTGAGTAGGTTCGGTTTTTGCAGATTTTGTGTTCTCAATTGAACTCCGTTTTGAATGAGTCTTGTTTCATTGAAAAGTACACTTGATTCTCCACGAAATAGGCACTGGTTTCACAAAATTTCATTAAGAAATGAGAAAGAAAATTTGGTTGCAAGTTGGGTAAAGAGTTCTGTCCAATTTTGGTACCTCAGTGTAGTGTTTTGAAAAACTGTACCAACTGGATACTTATTTTGAAAAACTAAAATCATAGGTAGAAACTACACTCAGAGAGCTTTCCAATGAGTGGTCTTTTGTTGAAATCCGATGTCGTTTGCTATTTTAATTAATTCACCGAAGTAGGTGCATTGCTGTAGGAATTCAGCACTTGTGCTGTGTGGCTGCCGGTGGTGCCTGTGTTGCCACCAGGCGCCATTTTATGTGCTGTTTGGCGCCAGGGGGTGCTGAGTTGCCCCTAGGCGCCAGTTTCTTGCTGTTTGGCGCCCTAGGTGTGCCTGTGTTGCCACCAGGCGCCATTTTATGTGCTGTTTGGCGCCAGGGGGTGTAGTGTTGCCCCTAGGCGCCAGTTTTGTGTCTGAGTGCGCCTATGTTGCTGCCTGGCGCCAAGTTTGTGTTGTCGTGTCATTGGTGGGTAATCTAATTGGTGTCTTAGGTGTTGGTGTAGTTTTGGGAATTTGGCGTTAGCTCTGAATGCTATAATTGATGTGTTGTATTAACTACGGTGATAAACGATGGGTCAAATCTGACCACTTAATGATGATGATGTTGTTGTGTCAATGTGACAACTTAACGAAGATGGTGTTGATGTTGCATGATGTTTGACTGTTGTTCGGTGTTGTTCATGGTGTCACATGCATTCATATGCATATTCCGGTGATGTAAGGCTTCAGCCTTAGAGCTATGTTTAATGTTGATGATGATGCCACGAGATGGCTCTTTTCGGTGATGGTACCACATGCATATGCCCGACGGTGTGGGTTGCATTTCATTTCCCCTCATTCATTACATTGATGACTTCTTTTTGGTGATTGACTTTGACGATGTTGTTGTATGATGTTGTTGATGTGTAATGTGGTTGCTGTTAATGATGTTGTTGTTAATGATGTTGTTGTTAATGATGCTGTTGTTAATGTTGTTGTTAATGATGTTGTTGTGTGATAACGTGGTAATTATAGTTGCCTGAACTCTAGTATACTGCTTATCATACATGCTTTTATACTGTTAGACACTCACCCCTTCTGTTTGAATGTTACCCCCCATGTGGGTAACGTGAAGGTGATAGTGAGTGAAGGCTTGTCTACCTTCGTCAGCTGAGTCGGTGTCGTCTCTGATACGTAACACTCAGGGAAGGGGATGAACACTGTCTTACTTATTGTTTTATTGCATTTTTCAATTGGAACTAAAGTTGTGGATTTGAAATGTCGAATGTGACACTCCATTGCATGCTTAGTTTTTAAATTTCCGCACTCTGATTTTTATAAAACGAACGGGTAGATTTGGAGTGTTACACCTGATCCTACTCGGGCTGCTCCTCCTGATACTCAGACATTGACTGGTCTGAGGAAGACAACTCAGCCTGAGGCTGCTCCTGCTGATACTCGGGAGGCGGGGCATGGTAATGAATAGGCTGACGATGGTAAAGAGGAGGCTGTGGATGGTACCGAGGAGGAGGCTGAGAATGATACTGAGGAGCAGGCCTCCCCATATACCAATCCTCCTGCTGAGTCTGCTGAAGATAATCCCCAAGATAAAACTCCCCATCATCCTGAAAATGAGCTGGGTGATGCTGCTCATCATACCGGGGTGGCTCGGTGATACTCGGTGGGTCGACTGTCTCTGTCTCTAAACCAAGCATGCGGTGATTATGCCTCCGAGTCCTCGTACTCGGAGCAGTAGATGACTCCCCTCTCTCTCCGATAGGAGATACCTCCCATCTCCCATCTCCCATCTCCCTCTCTGACGACTGTCCATATGCCTACCGGACACTGCAAGCAAAGGAAAAAAACAGTTATGGGAAAAAAAACTCATCGTATGTACATAAAAAAGGGGGTATATACGATGCTTACTCTTAAAGCGTCGTATATATGGTCTGTTGGGCGTAAATACGAGTGGATGAATTTTGTCTAATCGTATATACGCCTGGAAAGGGGTATATACGATGGGTAAAAAAATAAGGATCGTATATAGGGTGCTGGTGGGGTATATGCGAGTGGTAGAATTTTGGGTCAATCGTATATACGTTTCTGTGGCGTATATGCGAGTGGCTGGTGGTCAATCGTAGGTATGACCAATAATGTGAAGAAATTGTGATTTTGTAAATACGCAAGGGTATTTTGGTCTTTTCACAGGGTGGGTGGGGGTATGAGGGGAAAGGGGGGGGGGGTATGAAGGGAAATGGTGGGGGTAAAAAAAAACCCTTCAGATTATTAGGGAAATAGCCAGGTCTCCCTACTCGAATAGCTGCAGAGTTCGGTCTACCTTGTCCACAAGCCAAGTTCAGCCCAGCTTGTAGCTTTTCACTATCAGCACCATCTTTAGCCACACAAAAAGTTGCTGCAAAATTTCCAATAATCTCATTAGAACCACCAAAACTCAAAGGGTAAACATTGATACCTTCATTACTATAAAAATGGTCCCCAATATTTCTCTGATGTAGGTATTAATTGTTATCTTTGGCTTAGTTGGGGGACCTGAATCATTGAGTACTAAAAAAATTGAGATTGGGAAAGGATAGGGAATAGAGTAATTACCTAATACATTAGGAGGTAATGTTGCTGAAATCAGGTTGGATGTTTCTATAACATTAGACCTAATCCATTTATCATTAGACACCTAATTATTAGCCAACCTTTCATGCCATATTACAAATACCGGCTATAAAATAAATGTTCAGCATCCACAAAAATCGATTAAATCTGAATCGAGATTTGGTCTACGAAATTACTACAGGTCTGCTAAAAAGGTTGTTATGCAGAATTTGAAGGGTTCCCAACAAAAGAAATAGTACATTTTGAAAACAGAAATGTTCCTAAATTAAAGAGCATTAGAACAGTATCTTCATTCACTAAAGGGGTGTGCGTGATCAATCTATTTCTTTGCATGCACAAGGTACTCAATAGGTGGCACCAAATTCACATGTACCTTAAACAGTTTTTGGCAACAAACTCACACCTATTTCTTTGCGTGAAAGATATTTAGATTCTACAATCGACAAGGTGTGACACCAAGGGTTAGTTACGTACCTAGTTGAACCATCTTTAGTGGTGACTTGCCTTCTCTTCTTGAGCTTCTTGGGAAGCTTGGACTAGATTACACTAACATCACCTATCTCCCCCAGATGAAGCTTCCATGTTGAGCCATTTTTGAATAGCATTGCCCTTTCTTCTTTTAAATCTGGAGCTGATGATCTGAAGTAGTTTAGAGCTTTCTCAAACACCCCTTAACAAATCAAAAAACAATCATAATTAACATCATATGAGTATAACACTGGGACATACTTCTAGCGCGCTGAATGCATTGCTTCTTTTGTTCTTGTTCCGTTAAAAGTCTACACTCTCCTTATCAATAGTTGTTGCCTCAAATTCCACATAGCTTATCCATACCTTCAAGTGATTTGTTCGATCAAGAAGCCTTCCATAAAGCACCCTTGCTCTCTCAAATTCAAACTCAGCAGTGTCAAAGTCAAATAGCCACATTTGTGATATGTTGCAAATATAGGTACCACTGGCTTTCAATATCTTGGGTCTGCAAATTGTTGCATTCAATAGCCCTTGAAAGAAGAAAGCTGACAGAAGGCAATTCAGAGGTTCCAAAGATATAGTCTAATAGAACTTCAAAAAAGCTTGTATTGTGCCTGAAAAGGTTGACCACAAAAAAATGGATGAGTTTCAAGCAATTGACCAATCGAAATAACCAACAGAACACTAACAGAAAGCAAATCAGGTATAGGAAAATGAAAATTTCGAAAAACAGAAACAATAAGAGAATGAAGAGAATGACGACTTTGATGGCCACGCCGTAGAGATAGGTGGTGTATGCCATCTGAATCTGATGTGGGGTGCATTTTAAATTATTGTATAGTAGTTTTGACCTTGAGTGGGGAAAACAAGGACCCCTACTGATGTTATAACACCTAACGTTATAACGGTTGACAAAACACCTGAACCTAAGCTTGTTCCTGAATATCCTGCTCCACCTTATCCTCAAAGACTGAAAAAGGCACACGAGGATAAGCACATCAACAAATTCCTAGAAGTTCTGAAGCAATTGCACATAAATGTTTCTTTGGTTGAGGCATTACAACAAATGCCATATGCTAAGTTCATGAAGGATGTCCTCACCAAAAGAAGAAGGCTTGGAGAATTTGAAACTGTTGCTATGACTGGAGAGTGTAGCATGTTGATGCAAAATAAACTTCCAAGAAAATTAAAGGATCCTAGTAGCTTTACTATACCCTGCTCCATTGAAGATTTTTATTCTGGTCGTGCTATATGTAACTTAGGAGCAAGTATCAACTTGATGCCTAAGTCCATTTACACACAATTGGGTATAGGAACTGCCAGGCCTACTTCTGTAACCCTTTAGCTTGCTGATAGGACTCTTGCCTATCCTAAGGGGATACTAGAAGATGTTTTAATTAAAATTGACAAATTTGTTTTTCCTGTGGATTTTGTTATCTTGGATTTTGATGCAGATAAGGAGGTACCTATCATCTTAGGGAGACCATTTCTGGCTACGGGAAAGACATTAATTGATGTCCAAAAGGGAGAATTGACCATGCCAGGGTCAATGACCAAGAAGTAAAGTTCAATGTTTTGAATGATTTGAAGCTCTCTGAGGTCAACACTGAAGAATGCTCATTCATTGTTTCTCTTGACCAAGCGGTTCAAAAACATTTCCATAAAGCCAATGACCACTTGGGAAAGGTTTATATAACAATGGCAACCATGAGCTTGTTGAAGAAGGATCAGTTCAAGAAGAAAAGTTATTAGCAGTGACTGTTACATCATGTAACGCTATAACGGTTTCTGTTATAACGGAAGACGCTATAGCAGCTAAAGCTACAACGCCTTGGTTTGTTGATATTGTGAACAACTTGGTCAGCAGAATAGTGCCTGCAGATATGAATTACCAATAGAGGAAAGGTTCTTCCATACAGTGAAAGAGTATTTTTGGGATGAACCTTTCCTCTATAAAAAATGTCAAGATCAATTGCTGAGAAGATGCCTTGTAGAAGAAGAACAACACCAAGTGTTAAAGCATTGCCATGCTTCACCTTGTGGTGGACACTTTGGGGGAACCAAAACTGTTGCTAAGGTGTTACAATGTGGATACTATTGACCTACTCTGTTCAAGGATGCTCAAGAGATGGTGAAGCAATGTGAGAGATGCCAAAGAACTGGGAATATCTCCAACAAACATGAAATGTCATTGACCAACATATTAGAGATTGAACTCTTTGATGTGTGGGGCATGGATTTTATGGGGTCTTTCCCTCCTTCTCATGGGAATTTGTACATTCTGGTGTCAATAGATTTTTTCTCTAAATGGTCATATGGATTCGACATCTAAGCTAATGAGGCCGAGGCACTCTATAGGCCGGGCTTACTTTCCCCAGTATAGCTCTTTGCCCCTCGGGCTCACCCTTTCCTCGGGCATTCTTCACTATAGCGTGCCCCAAGGGGGCCTTCTGAGTTTGATTCATTGGCACTCTTCCTTGTGAATTTGTCTGGTGGTACACCTCGGTGCCCTAGCTTCTCCATTTCTCTCTTGCTCGGCCCTCTGCCCACAACTTAGTTATTTTTGGGTGTTAACAGATGGTTGAAGAAGTAGTTTGGACGCGCCGAGGTTGCTTGTCTTGAGCTCTCCAGGGGGTGGTACCTGCAGACACTCTGATGCCTAAGTCAGCAAAAGAAGTGGAGAGGTATGCTAGAAATGAGAACGTACCTGAAAATGGAGTGGTGCACCTCTATTTATAGACGGATGTGTCGTATATGAGGCGTCTGATCCGGCCGTTGCAATCTGGATCGTTGAAGTGTGCTCCTTGTTGAACGACGGCAGTTGTGCCGTTTCCAAGCTGGATTGAGCCTGGCCCAAGTCTTATGAGGTTAGGCCCAGTTCAGAACAATATCTATTATGAGGACAAAACAAGGTTATTGTGCGTGTGTGTGACTTTATTTTTATCATGACTACCTTAAAAGTCATCCAAAACATGCGCCTCTCAAGTTCTTATAACACTTCTCTTGAGAGATGCAAACCTACTAACATACCCAAAACATGCTCATGTGGGTGCTAGAGTGCACCCCATTTCCTTAAACTCTTTTAAACCTACAAGATCACTTTTTTTATTTATTTATATAAAATGAAAGAGTCTCGCTAAAATCTTCTGATGCAAACTCATGCCTGTAAAATTTTAGAAACTCAACGAAACGAAATAAAACCAATGAGACAACCAAACATTCAGAACATAAATAGCGTGAGTAAAACTCACCTATCGTGATGAAAATCACGAATCACCGAGACTTATCGAAACTCCAACAACCCGAAACTTCACGACTCGATTCTTGCGTGTCCCACTATTCTAAAACCGAATTCCAAGCTACCCAAACACCCCTCATACTGTCCAAATCGAACCAACTCAGTAATGTGGCTTGCTATTGAGCTTCTAAACTAAATGTGGGACTCCTACACCACATGCAAACCTCAAGAATCAATAAAACCCCATTTCCCCCTCTCTTTGAGTTTTGAAGCTTCAACAATGGAGGAGTAGGGTAGAGGGAGATTGAGCTACTGAAACTTACATCATCTTGTAGAGGAAGAAAAATGGTAGAGAATGAAGTAAAATGTGCCTACATGTGTGTGGGGTTGAAGCTTGTCTTGCTCTCTCTTCTTCCCCTACCTCTCTCTCTCGGCCTCCTTTCTCTCTCTTTTATTTCTTTCTAAAATTCTGAGTTTTATCAAAGTGAGGTGAGATGTTGTTGTTGTGTTTTATGGGCTGAAGCTTTTAAATGGAAGGGAAATGACCATACTACCCCTTGGTCCCTAATCTTCACTTAAACCCCTTTCCTAGGGGTGTACAAAACCGAACCAAACCAATAGGGAAACCACAAACCGAACCAAACCAAACCGAAAACCGCAAAAAACCGCTTGTGATCGGTTTTGTTCGGTTCTTTTTTTCATTGCACCGCGCGGTTCGGTTTGGTTCGCGGTTTTGATTTCAGAAACCGAACCAAACCAAACCAACTCTCACGCACTTACTAGCCCAAATCCAATTAATTCTTTGACTCACTTACAAACAATCCATATAATTATGCTATATTTAAAAATTACAACAAAATATTTAATTCAAATTATTTTATAAACATTGTCTTAGCTATTTGAAAAAAATTAAAAGAGAGTGATGTATATACTACATATATTTGAGTAAATTTTTTCTTAAAGCTTTATGTTAGCCTTTTTTATGTTAGTTAATTTTAACTCCGTTTAAATTATTTTTATCTTGGAAAAAACCGAACCAACCGAACCAATCCAAACCGCATTGGTTTGGTTTGGTTTGGTTTTGTTTTAGGAAGCCAACCGAACCAAACCAAACCGCATATAGTTTTACCTTGCGGTTCGGTTCACTCTTTGTCTCAAAACCGAACCAAACCGCACCGCGAACACCCCTACCCTTTCCTAACTCACTAATCAAACAATCATGCATCCAATCACATAACATTTTCATAAGTCTACCATGTCTAGGACTCGATCTATTATTTAATCGAATAAACAACATAAATATAATACAAAATGACTGTTTTACCCTTGTACTCTAATTACTCACTTAAACCTCAATTTCTAACTAAACAATCAAACAATAATTTCTGTACTTCACATAACTTAGCAAATAAATATTGCTTTCATAATTCTAATATGTTCAATGATTTGGTTTATTAGTTAATCAAATATGCAATGGCTAGTTAATTTCGTTAGTCGAAATTAACTGAATTAGGGATGTTACACACTGGACTGTCTGATTCCCCATCCAATCGATTGAATTGTCAAGTTCTTACAACACTTCTCTTGAGAGATGCAAACCTACTAACATACCCAAAACATGCGCCTGTGGTTGCTAGAGTGCACTCCATTTCCTGAAACTCTTTTAAACCTATAAGATCACTTTTTTTTTTATATAAAAGGAAAGAATCTCGCTAAAATCTTTTGATGCAAACTCGCGCCTGTGGGTGCTAGAGTGCACCACCCCCTTTCCTGAAACCCTTTTAAACCTACAAGATCACATGTAGGGCCATATATATGTGACGTTTCCTTTATTTTACTTATACATTTTGATATTTTGAAGTAATACTTGTCCATTCAAATAATGCTGATAGTTAACATGCTTAGCTTGTTGATGGCAGATGTTTAGTTCAATTGTTATGAATCTATAAGAGTAATGCTATATGGATAAGTTATTGCGTACAAAAATGGACAAATAGCATTATTGATATATAAGCAAGTAATAGCATCCCTTCGGCAACGAAAGTACAGTGTGGTTAGACAAGTTAGGACACCGGATGTCAGTTTCGTCTCAGAAGTTTATGGTTTGACAATAATAAGTTTCCGTACAAAATCTCATCCAACAGAGTCCACAACGTGTGTTTCGAGTTTAATGGTATGTTTGGATAATCTAAAATGAGCGGAACGGAGCGGCATAGAGTGGGGTGGAGCAGAATGGATTGAAATAGAATTTCTACTCCATTGTTTGGGTATTTCATGATGGAACGGAACAAATTTTCCGTTCCATTGTTTGGAAAGATGATGGAATGAAATGAATTATAGACTTTTTATTCCTCTTTTACCCTTTACACACAATGTTAATTATAAGTTTTTTTCCTTTTGTACTCTTCTATTTTACAAAATAGTATTATTACATGAAATTAAATTATTTCCAAAATTACAATTTAATAAAATGCCAGTACTATATATATATATATATATATATACACACACACACACACTAGTATGTATCACCCGTGCGCTGCACGAGTATATATCATTTGGACTTATCTTGTAACATTTTTGTAAAAGAAATAAAAATTATATCTTAGTAATAAATTGACAAAAATATATTTAAATGAATATTTTGTAGTGCACAACATATTTCAATGAAAAAGAAATTTAAATTTATATATATATATATATATATATATATATATATATATATATATATATATATATATATATATACACACACACACATAGTTAATCAACCTATTTTAAAAACATGTAATTTTTTTATACAAAGACTATTTATTAATGAACTAATATAAAAGTAAGTGTACAATACCCAATTTATTATAAGGAAGTATTTGGCATCAAAAAATTAAAATTATGTAGTCCTTTGTTGGAACAAGGGCATATCCGGTCTTAGTAAATTTAGTTCGGGCTATTTTTGAGATCTAATTTTAGAATGAGGAGAAGTTAAACTTCAGAAACCCTTTTGACTCAATCGCTTTCGCCTTGCGCCTCTCACTGATACAACGACTCAAAGTCTCCAAACTCTTACTTTCAAATTTCTTCCATCTCTGCGTGTATCAAACAATCAGCAATGGTGACCAAGTATCGTGCTTCTTCTTCAACGAAAGTGCATCGCTCATCTCTAACCACTGCTGACAAAGACTCGGCAGAGGACTCTCATCAACAGGTACGATTTCCCCTTCGTTTTTTAGGGTTCTTCGTATTCGAATTTAAAGTAATTGCTTTGTGTTTTGATAAGAGTCTTCTAATGCAAATATGTTTATAAACTAGATCGATTGGACTAAACCATCAGCCATTGATTTTGATTTGTAAACAATTATCGATAGCTGGATTAGGTTTAAAAACACGGAGTGATGAATCTAATACATGTGATAATTCTGTTTTAGGGTGATAAATCTAGATAAGTTTATGGGAATTCAACTTGGTTCACCAGAGTTGAATTACTATAGTCATACTATTTGAGTATCTCAGAATTATCCTCATGGCATGAATCTAACAGTTCATGGATTCACTAGTAAACTTGCATTTTCCGCAGTAAAACGTGTCCACTTTGCACCACAACAGTGCAACCACAACATTGTTAGTTTCTCCAGCTAAGATAAACTCCTTAATTGACCTAACATATTCTCCGAACAGTGTGACGGTAAAACGATAATTGCATAATACACAACAATATATATGACCATTACTTAAACATAATCCACTCGAAAGGAACTGCACAATGTTTTAAATATTGTAAAAAAATCCTAACCCTCGGTTCTCCAGATCAATCTTTCATTCTTGAAGATTTTCCTGATGGTTTAGTGAACTCATACTCTTCCTGCACACTAATTAAGATTCCGGCAACATCTACGAACATGGTATCTAAAGAACACAATTAAATACAAAAAACCGAAAATGACATTTGCACTATACGATTCGAGTGTCAAGCTTTTTAAGAACACTGGTGACAGTGTAAGACAAACGGAATATGCGTGCATCATTGGGAGCCTAAGGTATGCCACTGATTGTACTAGACCCGACATTGCCTATGTTGTGGGATTATTATGCAGGTTTACTAGTCGACCTAGTATAGAGAATTGGTATGCTATTGAGAGAGTCATGAGATACTTTAAAAGGACCATGAATCTCGGATTACATTATCAGAGATTTCTAGCTGTGCTTGAAGGGTACAGTGATGCTGATTGGAATACTCTATCTGATGATTCCAAAGCAACCAGTGGCTATATATTTAGTATAGCTGGTGGTGTTGTATCATGGAAATCTAAGAAATAGACCATATTAGCTCAGTCCACTATGGAGTCTGAAATGATAGCACTAGCAACTGCTAGTGAAGAAGCTACTTGGCTAAGATGCTTACTAGCAAAGATTCCCTTATGGGAAAAAACAATGCCAACTGTGTTGATCCACTGCGATAGTACCGCAACTATTTCAAAAATAGAGAACTGTTATTACAACGGTAAAAGACGACAAATACGTCGTAAGCACAACACTGTAAGAGAATGTATCTCAAAAGGAGCTGTGAGAGTGGATCATGTACGCACTGATATGAACTTAGTCGATCCTTTGGCGAAAGGATTAGCTAGGGAGAAAGTCCAAAATACATCTCAAAGGATGGGACTACTGCCATTAGAATCATGAGTCACTCACGATGGTAACTCGGCCTAAAAGACTAAAGAACCCAAGAATTAGGTTTAATGGGTAATAACAAGTTGTGAACTGATACGAGATGAACATGCTATAATGAGTAAAGAAGCATGATTCCTGAAGCGACTTAAGGGTGAGGTAATAGAAACTCTTAATGAGATCTATACTCTATGTGGAGTGGAGAACCTAGCTACAGGATTACTCTTGATAGAATCACCTTTGTGAATGTGGAAGTGGGGCCGCTTCCTATGGAATCGTTGGCAGGATTGCTAGAGCGTTCACTAAACTGGGATAGACGTGCAGGGCCATAAAAGCACGGGCTTATAATAATACACCCATAGAAAAGGTTGTGTGTGGTTTTGATGTTCGAGATAGAGTTCAAGACTACGAGTCGCTCTTGTTGAATCGAAATCCTAACCGCTATGTAAAGGTTCAAGTTGTAGACACCTTTGCTTATGCACAATCTTATAGAAGCGTTTGACGCTATTTCTGAAACTTCTTTTTATATTCAACGGGGGGATTGTTGGAATTTTTCAATGAATTGTGTGTGAATTATAAAAAGTCCCACATTGGATAGACTAAGCACTTCTATAGTGTTTATAAGTGGGAATCTCACCCATTGGGTTGGGCCCCAAGGGGTACCCAATTTTGTGGATGGGTGAGGACACACACAAAGTGACCACCACACACTGCCGCGCCATGCGTCCGTCCGTCAGCCAGTCGGCTCGTACGGGCGGTTTGGGCTTCGACCTGTGGTGTATTTTTTGGATCAGAATTTTTTTGAACATTACTAGTTAATAACAAATCCTAAATCTAAAGAGTAGATGTTGGATTGTTGGTCCATGATGTGTTGGTGCATGACTAGCAGATGAAGAGCGCATTGTTCCAGCAGGTGAACAAAAATCTGCAGCCTGAAATTACAAAAAAATAATTATAGAAATTTATCTTAAAAGATTCGGTAAAATATCAGTTAACAAAACAAAAAGACTCGATGAAAATCAAACATTTTCTAGACATCCCAATCCTCCAAATTGTTGAGATATTTGTATAATTCACAAGTAGTTAGTATTAGTTGATTTACATTAGCAAATAAGTGATGGGCATTTTTGTACTTTCACTTGTGTAATAAGGGGTAGGATAGTCATTTCACAAAAAAGGGGTATTAAATCCCTAAACTGAAACAGTTGTAAATAGATTGAATTGAATATACAATTTTGTTACTCTCTCTCTCTCTCTCTATGCTTCTCCTTCTTGAATCTGTGATCTGTGTGTGCGAGTGATCATCAATGGAGCAATTGATGTTCTAACATGGTATCTAGAGTTGTGTTCAAAAGGGGATCTTGGGGAAACACGAGTGAAGTGATTCGTTGGTGAGGTGTGTGTGTACGATCTTCGTTGTTCGATTCACATCGAGTTGAAACACGAAATCGAAAAATAATCAAGATTTCTGATTCTTAGGGTTAGGGAAACACGAGTGGGGGAAGATGCTATGGAGGTTCAACGAAATGCGCAGCGAGATACAAGAAAGAGGGATCAGAAGGCACTCTTCTACATTCATCAGTGCGTGAATCAGAAGGTGTTTGAAAATATTGCAGAAGCAAAATCGGCCAAGGCTGCTTGGGACATTCTGGTGCGATGTTACGGTGGAGATGATACAGTGAAGAAATTAAAGCTACAGTCACTTCGGAAGACATACGAGAACTTGAACATGAAAGAAGGAGAGAAGGTTGCCGATTATGTTGTGAAGGTTATGGAAATCACAAACAAGATGAAGACTTGTGGTGAAGCAGTTACAGAACAAATGATCATTGAAAAGGTATATACTTCGCTCCTTAACTGCTAAATTTGATCACCTTAGGGTAGCTATAGAGCAATATAAGGATACTAGCACAATGAAAATTGACACACTACAAGGTAGTTTAGAAGCACATGAATTGCTAGTAGATTCTAGAACTGTAGAGAAAGAAACAGAGCAGGCACTTAGGGTACATGTTGTCAAGAAAGGAAAGAATGGTAATGACTCTAATTGGAAGGCAAAGAAACAGGCTTGGCTAGAAAAGAACAAGAAAGTTAGTAGTGACAGTAGCAATAAGGGTGAATCCTCAAATGTTAGTGGTAAAAACAGTAAGAATTTTAATAGAAAGAAAAGTGAATTTGACAAGAAACGTGTTCAGTGCTTTAATTGTGATAAATATGGTCACTTTGCGGATGAGTTCTGGTTTAACAAGGATAATAAGAAAGAAGAAGCAAATATTGCTAAGGGAGACAGTGATGATGATGAACCTGTGTTGTTAATGGTCACTACAACTGATGATGGAACAATAATTGAGATTTGGTATATGGATATGGGGTGCTCCAACCATATGACTGGGAACAAGCAATGGTTGATCAATTTTGATAGGTCCAAGAGGACTAAGATTAGGTTAGCTGTTGGTAGTTACCTGAATGCAGAGGGTATGGGAAATGTCCTGGTAAAATTGAATGATGGCAGTAGTGTGCTAATAGAAGAAGTGTGGTATGTGCCAACAATGAAAGGAAACATCATGAGTGTGGGGAAATTTCTGGAGAAAGGATATTCTGTAACTATGGAAGATGGAGAAATGATTTTGTTTGATCAAAGGAAGAGGCAGTTGTTTAGGTCTCCACTTGAAAAGAATAGAACCTTTAAGGTTAAAATTGAGGCAAGTGATACTAAATGCCTTAGTGCAACTGAGTGTGATGGTGCTTTATGGCATAAACGATATGGACACCTAAACTATAGGAGTTTAGGTCAGTTGAAGTCCAAAGAACTAGTGAGTGACAGGTGTGCACAAGAGGTAAACAGGAAAGACTACCATTTGCAGCTGAACTGCCTAACAGAGCAACTCAAGCTCTAAGTGTAGTACATTCTGATGCTTTGGACCACTTGAGGTACCCTCCTTAGGTGGCAACAAGTATTTTGTGACATTTATTGATGAATTCACTAGGATGATTTGGGTTTATCTGATTAAAAAGAAAAGTGATGTGTTTGAACAGTTCAAGAGATTCAAGGCCTATATAGAGAAACAAAATGACTGTAAAGTGAAGATTTTAAGGAGTGATGGTGGTGGAGAGTATAGCTCCACAGATTTTAAGAAGTTTTGTGATGACCAGGGCATTGAACATGAAGTTACTCCACCCTATACACCCCAACACAACAGTATTGCTGAAAGAAGAAACAGAATGATACTTGACATGGTAAGATGCATGCTTAAGCAAATGCAATTACCAAATACACTATGGGGTGAAGCTGTGTCTACTGCAGTATACATATTGAATAGGTGTCCTACAAGAAAATTGAAAGACAAGGTGCCACTAGAGATGTGGAGTGGTAAGAAGCCAGATGTAGCACATTTGAAGGTATTTGGTGCTTTATGTTATAAGCACATCCCAGATGCTAGGAGAAGGAAACTGGATGACAAGAGTTGTCCAATGATACTTGTAAGGTATCATTCAACTGGGGGCTACAAACTGTATTGTCCTACCACAAATAAAATTGAAGTTAGTAGAGATGTGGTTATAAAGGAACAAGAAAGGTGGAATTGGAATTCAAATACAGCAACATCAGTTAGCACTGACAGTGTTTTACATGAGGAGGATCATGTTGAAACACCAGTACAAGAAGAGGAGCCTGATCTAATAGTAAATGAAGAGCAAGAATCCATTCAGCATAGTGAGAGTGATTCTGGGGGGGTCTGATAGTGAAGTGCAGAGACTAGAAAGACCACAGAGACAAAGAACTCAACCTGCAAGACTTGCAGACTTTGAACTGATTGGTAATGATCAGATTAATAGTGAAAGGGATTTTATTCAATTTGCAATGCTAGCTGATATAGAACCTCTAAGTCACACAGAGGTTGTAAAAAGTGAAGTGTGGAGAATTGCCATGAAGGAAGAACTGCAGGCTATAGAAAGAAATAAGAGTTGGGAACTGACTGTATTGTCTCAAGACAAAAAGGCAATATCAGTAAAATGGGTGTACAAGGTTAAATTGAAGCCTGATGGAACTGTGGCTAGACACAAAGCAAGATTGGTGGCTCGTGGGTTTCTACAAAAGGAGGTTCTAGACTACAAGGAGTGAACAACCCTCTGAAATGGCTTTGGATTCCATCTTCTATACTAAACGAGATCTAGAGAACGTGTTGAACTCTGGGCCATGGAATTTTGACAGACATGATCTTGTTCTAAAGCGTATTTCAGGGAGTGAACAACCCTCTGAAATGGCTTTGGATTCCACATCCCTTTGGGCAAGAGTGTACGATCTCCCTCTGAGACTCAGAACGGAAATCATGGAGACGAGGCTGGGGAATATGATAGGATCGTTTGAAGAACTGGATATGTGGGATTGCAATAGACTGGGTAAATTTCTGAGGATCAAAGTGGCGCTGGATTTGAAGAAATCGGTCAAGAGAGGGACTAAGATCCGATTCCAAGGGAATGACCTTAAAGTCTACTTCAGGTATGAACGTCTCCCAGCTTTTTGTTTCATTTGTGGTAAATTAGGTCACCAAATGAGAGAGTGTGATGATGGTGAGAACACTAATGAAGAGGAATATGATGAGCTGGAGGAAAAAGATCTCCCATTTGGACCTTGGCTTAGGGCTTCACCTTTGCCTAAGCCAAACTATGATACTAGGAAAGAAAGTCAACCTAGTTCCTGTAGTAAAAGTGCATTTGTCTCATCTAGTAGTAGTAAAGTTTGAGATAGTGGTAAGTCAAAAGATGAGATGGAAGTGGGGCAACTGACTAAAGTTATGGAACCTAAAGAACCTACGTTGGCTGAAATTGTGAGTAATTCTAATAGGGGGCAAAGGAGGTGGAGGAAGTGGCAGAAACATTGGGATTCATTGAGCTTACCCCAAAAATTCCCCCAAAAAAGAAGAACACCAAAGTGAATCCCACTAGTAAACCTTCTGGTTCTACTAGTTCCTGTAGTAAAAGTCTATTTGTCTCATCTAGTAGTATTAAAGTTGCAGATAGTGGTAAGTCAAAAGATGAGATGGAAGTGGTGCAACCGGCTAAAGTTATGGAACCTAAAGAACCTACGTTATGAAATTGTGAGTAATTCTAATAGGGGGGCAAAGGAGGTGGAGGAAGTGGCAGAAACATTGGGATTCATTGAGCTTACCCCAAAAATTCACCCAAAAAAGAAGAACACCAAAGTGAATCCCACTAGTAAACCTTCTGGTTCTACTAGTAAACCTAAAGCTAAGAGAAGAGCCTGGGTTAGACAGAAGGGTAGAAAGACAAGCTTGGAGGCTAATGTAGCTCCAACTATGAAGGAAATGGGGAAAGACATTTGTTTGAGATCAATTTGGCAGAGGGCCCTGATGATGAGAAGCTTGAGAATGTTTGCAAGAAACAAGTGACTAGAATGGAAGTTGATGATACTAATGATGGACCAGAGGGGGTGTTGGTAGACCAACACCTCCTAAACCAATGAAAATCATTAGTTGGAATTGTAGAGGGTTGGGAAATCCCTCTGCAGTTCGAGCCTTGTTGAGGCTCATCAAACTTGAAAATCCTTCTTTGGTGTTCTTGATGGAAACTAAGATGAAGGCTTCAGAAATGGAAGCTATTAGAATAAAGTGTGGTTTCTGTAACACCCCAAAATTAATTAGGTGAGTATTTAACTAATTTATTTAGGTGATTATTTAATTTACTTAATTAAGTGATTATGACTAATTTAATTAAGTAATATGTTAGTTGGCCATATTAAATCATAATAAGGTAATCAATTTATTTAAAGAGTGAGGTGTAGTAAATAAGTGAGGGGTCTAATTTGATTAAGTGGAACAATTAAGTTAGGATTTATTTCTATTAGTTAGGAGGTGTTTAAGTATTAGGAGTGGTGGTAGTAAAGAGGGGAGGTGGGTGTAAGTAATAGGGCCCAAATTGATTGGGCCTAAGGTTAAATGAGAAGTAAAAAGAATGGAATTGAGAGGGTGAAAGAACAGTGGAGAACCGAGGGAGTGTGAGAGGGAAAGGAGGGGAAAACGTGGGAGGAAGAAGGAAAGGAGGAGGAGAAGAAGTGGAGAGAACTTCTCCATCTTGGCTCAAGGTGAGGACTTTTTGGTATCAATCTTCTCCATTTTTCCTCCTCTAGCTATTGATGTAAATTTCAACACCTAATTTCTTCTTGTTTACATTTTGCAATTAATGGGGTTTTGCTCACTTTGACCCGAGGAGGAGGATTTCGGTTCAGGTGAAAGGAGTGTTGGGGGTGCTTCGTTTGGTTGATTTTTGGTGATTGCTTGGAGGTTTTAACTTACCCAAGGTTAGGGGACTCTCCATTACATCTATGATAACTTGTAGGATATGTTTTATAGGTAAAATAGCTCTAGGAATGATTGTTGTGTGAAATTAATGTGATTGTATGTTGGTTGATGTGTGAATTAATTGCTATTGTTGGTATCACATTGCTTGTTGATGGAAAAATGTATGTTGTGAATTATGCATGCTATATGTTTGAGAAAATGTGGCCATGAAGAGAGGTGTGTGTATATGATAATTTAATGAGATGGATTTAATGTCTTTATATGTGTGGTTGTGAGAGAAAATAAATTGTTGAAGAGAAAATTGGATTTGAAGTGTTTTAGGTGGGAGTGTTTGGGGCGCGCAAATGCCTAAGCAAATGGCGCTGTGGGGTCAGATGTATGTTCTTTGGTTGTCACGGTTATGCGAGGAAGGGCGCCATTTGCTAGGCAAATTGGCGCCCGATCTCTGCTTTTGATAGTGTGTGTCTCGGTTGAAATTTGGGGTTAGCAGGAGGGGCGCCAATTCCTGAGGAATTTGGCGCCTGTGATTAAGTGTGTGCGTGTGTGTGCTAGGATGACACGGGCAGGCAGGCGCGGATTTTGGGAGATTTGCGCGCTGCTGGGCGCGCGGTGGTGCAGTGCGTGCGTGTGTGCGAGGAGAGGCGCCGATTCGGCTGGGAACTTGGCGCGCCCGGTGTGTGTGTCTTCTTTGTGTGTGGGTATGTTGCGCTAAGTGGGGGCGCCAAAGTGGCTGCCCCTTGGCGCCTAGGTGTCCCAAATGCGTCTAAGAGATGGTTTAGTCCCTAAGAATTAATTTAATCCTTGGCGTGACTAAATAGTCCCTAAGAATTAAATTAATCCTTGGCGTGACAAAATAATCCCTTAGAGTCTAATTAATCCTAATAGGTCAACATAAGTCCCTAAATACTAAATTAAACTGTTGTGGGTCAAATGGTCCTTAGGTGGGTTTTAGTCCATGAGTGAGATTTAAAGTAATCAATAGATTGTGTGGTGAAGCGACAACCAAGTGTGAGTTAATGTTGAGGTGTTGAATTAATAAATGAGGTGGGCTTCGGCCAAAGCGAAGAGTTAAAAAGCGAAGAGGGCCTCGGCCAAAAGTGACGAGTTGTGTTGTGGTGATGTTTTGAGTGATGTGACAACGAATGTGGTGGTAATTGATTATGTATGTTGCATTGTCATAGTGTCGCATAAAGCATATGCATAAGCGAAGAGGCTTCGCCAAAAGCGAAGAGGCTTGGCCAGCGAAGAGTGCCCATTGGGCAAAAAGCGAAGAGTGATGGATCCACATGCATATTGCATACATGCATAAACTCATACATTCATGGAATGCCTGTTGATACTTAATTAATCTGTGATGGTTGTTCTAGTAATATACTTGAAATGGTAAATGTCTTGATTGTGAAGGGCTATTACTGCTAGATGCTTTTCTGCTTATAATGCTTGTCTTACTTGTTATTATTTATGAAAAGAGACTCACCCTAGCATTTTATGTTGCTCGCTCTCGTGGCGACACATGCACGCAGTGATCTTGAGTGAGGATGTCTAGGCTCCATTGGGATTATGTGTCAGCTCTGATCTAGTAACACCGGGGATTTGGGTTTTAGTATTTATTATCTTATGTCATGGATGAAACTGAATTAAACTATGTATTGAGTGTGTTGAACTCAATTTTGTTTTCATTTCTTTGTGAACTATTTTTGGATTATGTAAACATTAAAGCGAGTTTTGAGGATTTAACCACGTGGCGATGTTATGCATTTCACGCACTAGATGCGTTTGAATTTTTAATTATGTTTTAACGATGTTTTGATGAATTGTATCACCCTCTTTGAGGTGCGTGGACAAATTTTGAAAAACTCTGATTTTTATTAGTTTAATCAATATTAAATAGAGGGGGGTGTTACATTAGTGGTATCAGAGCAGTTCGGTCCGTCCGGCCAAGTTGTCGAGTCTGTTAACCCTCGAGTCTTGGTACTCGTTTTAAATCATAACTATGTTGTTGTTTATTACTGTTAGTTTTGTTGGTTTGTTAATTAATTGACGTGCCTTATGACTTAATTGTTAGATTACGATTGAAAATTATATTGTATTATTGAAGTATATGTGACTGAACTGTGTAACTGGTGGTTATACCATTGATTTTGTTTGTTCGTGACTGATGTCTGTATCATTAAGATGTGTGATTAAAAGAGTTCTAACGACGTCATAGGAGTGAAAGTCGTGACGACGCCTTCGCACTCCGGACTGCGTTAAAAGTCTTTTAATGTAGTGAAAGGAAGTAGTTTTTGTGACCTTAATTAGTTGGCTGCATGAGTAGGAGGGACCGATCACCCCAATCACTCATCCCCAATGAAAGAGGCGACAATAACTCATAGTTACTATTAGCTTCGGATGCATGCACTAATTTTAATTTGATTGATTGCTTGAGTAGCTTATTAGAATATAGAGAGTACCCTTATGCGACCTAAATCTTGGTAAATTATACACTAGGCAATATTTGAAGGATTGTTGGATATTATTGCACTTGATTGACGTCCTTGACATAAGTTGATTGTTTTTGTGACGCATATGAACTAAATCGGTTTGTGCTTAATTGTTTCGAAGTTAGTGTGCTAAAATGAAATGTTGTGTAAGAATATATTTTCATTCATTCAATTAAAGTTGCATAACTTGAAGTTTTGACACTTTCGGTGTTTCAATTTGACGTGTGACGTGAGCATGATGTGATTTGTCAAAATTAAATGATTAATTTTCCTTACCGTTAGGGTTTATGTCGGAAACTAAATTTTGAACTAATAAGTAGTTGTTATGTGGGTGCATGTTCATGTGATAGTGAGATTTGGGTTTTGCACACAATTTCCTTTTTGAAGAAAATGTGAGTTCCAAGGTTTTCGAAAAAAATGGTACTTGGAAAATTTATATTGGAAAATGAAGGGGAGGTCAAATTAGCGTTGAAATTTTGTTTCCAAATTATTCTAAGATTTTATTTCAAAATGAGACATGATTTCGACTGTTGCACCAATTAGGTTGTGGTTAGGTGTTGTTTGAGGTTATGGGATATTACACTAATTGCATGATTAGGTGAGTTAAAGTCCTTATGTTATGAGAATGTGAGTCCAATTTCAAGTGTCAAGTTTTAGAAACAAATATATACAATTTTGAGTATCTTCTAACTGTGGACTACAAAGGTGAAAATTTTGTTCGATTTATGGTTTAACTGTGGTCCTTGTTGTTGCTAATACTATTATGATTTGTCACTTCTTGAAATGCTTTTACGTGGCTCATAAATCTAATGACGAAAACTGTGCAACGAGACTTTTGTGCACTTCCGTTACTTGACTAGTTTTCCTTGCTAAGTGTTAACAAGGGTAATTAATTTCATGTGGTTAAACTAATATCAAGTCTGGAATCAAAACAAATGTTTTATGATACATGTATTGGTTATATTCTTTGTGATATGAAATCGATTCAATTGTGGTAGGATTTTAAGTCCCATAATATTTTCTAGGGAAGATGTAAAAAAAAAAAAAAAAATTACATGCTAGCCAATCCCTAGGAATAGAGAAAACCGAAGAAGATGCCTAAATGTTTAATCTTTTCGGAATTGTGTGTGTTTAAATTATTTGCATGACTGGTTATGCTTATTTGGTGTTTGAATGAAATGCATGAGTGTGTGATAACTATAATCGGTTTTGGTGATTTATAATGGTGAGTTTTATTTGTGTATGATTTCGGTGCGTTACTAGATGCTGTTACAGTCTTTAGAAACTGGTATTATTTGGTCAATTGAAAAATTATGTGGTTTGTCATTTCGAAAATTTGATTGGATGCTTGTTAATTTGCCGCTGATTGGGTTGAATTTGGAGTTATAGAACTCAAGTTATAGGTGAAACAAGTTTGGTTAAAATTCTGGAAAACAATCTGGACACTGTTTCAGTCTTTTGAAAACTGGTACTGTTTGGTTGAGTCAAAAGTTATGTGGTTGAGTGTTTTCGAAAATAGACTTAAAGCCGGTTGTTTTGGCACTAGTTTCATTAAATTCGGAGTTGTGTAGCTCCAGTTATGAGTCTCCAAAGCCGAGCCAATTTTTTTTTGAGTCAATCTGTGGGTAGATTCGGTGTTTGCAAGTTTTATGCCTCCAAACGAACTCCGTTTTGAACGATTCTTTTTCCATTAGAAACTACACTCAAAGTGTTTTTATTCGGGCTAAAGTTTTGTCTCATTTGGTCAAGTTTAAGTCAGTTTAACGTGAAATGAAGTAGGAGGACAGAATCTGTCAAGTCTAGGGACTGTTTTGGTTGCTTCAAAAAAAAACTGTACCAATTGACTCATTGTTTTGAAACTTTAATGACATATTCAGAAACTACATATCTGTGGCTTTCCAACAAGTATTTATTTGTCGAAATCCGAGGTCGTTTACTATTTTAGTTAATTCGCCAAAGTAGACACATAGTTGCAGAATTTTCTGTACCTGAGTTTAAAAAGAATAATTAGAGCGTGGAATGAAATGATTAATTGTAGAATAGGTCGAACCTGAATTTTGTTATTATAATCGTGTTAATTGTAGATGTGAATGATGTTAGAGATACGATAACTTGTTGGAATTGGTATTGTTGTGTTAATTACGGTGGTTAGGGTTGTTGGGCCCCTGACCATAATTGTTGTTGTCTCTTGTGTTGGGTGGTCGGGTAGGATTTTGACAACCTACAGGTTAGAATACCTAATTGTGGAGTAAGAGTGTAGGGAAGAGAGTGTGATCTGTTGCGTGTACGATAGGACTCAGATGATAACGGTTAGCGGAGATAGGAAGAGTGGATGTTGATTTCACGAGTTTAGCGTAGGTTTTCGAGGGGGATAGCAATCGTTCGTATAAGATAGTGCAGGGAGAGGAAAGTTCGGGCAAAGAGCCAAGTGGGGGAGACGCTACTGCGGGAATTGTGTGTCATTCTTGGACCTGTAGTGGCGATTTATGCTTAGAATGAAAGTTCACAGTTATGTAACCTAAGCGGTGGAGTCAATATATTAGGTTGAGATCCATGAGGAGAAGTAGACGCGACACGTTAGTGTTTCACTGCACCAAAGAATAGAACTTTGAAAGGGTTGTAGGTGGATGTACACGGGGTTACCACTAGGATTTAAATCGTGTAAGTTTTCGAAGAGATTAAGTGCGAACTAGATTCATCTTGTTGTTGAGAATAGTGTGATTTTCGAGGACGAAAATATTCTAAGTGGGGGAGAGTTGTAACACCCCAAAATTAATTAGGTGAGTATTTAACTAATTTATTTAGGTGATTATTTAATTTACTTAATTAAGTGATTATGACTAATTTAATTAAGTAATATGTTAGTTGGCCATATTAAATCATAATAAGGTAATCAATTTATTTAAAGAGTGAGGTGTAGTAAATAAGTGAGGGGTCTAATTTGATTAAGTGGAACAATTAAGTTAGGATTTATTTCTATTAGTTAGGAGGTGTTTAAGTATTAGGAGTGGTGGTAGTAAAGAGGGGAGGTGGGTGTAAGTAATAGGGCCCAAATTGATTGGGCCTAAGGTTAAATGAGAAGTAAAAAGAATGGAATTGAGAGGGTGAAAGAACCGTGGAGAACCGAGGGAGTGTGAGAGGGAAAGGAGGGGGAAAACGTGGGAGGAAGAAGGAAAGGAGGAGGAGAAGAAGTGGAGAGAACTTCTCCATCTTGGCTCAAGGTGAGGACTTTTTGGTATCAATCTTCTCCATTTTTCCTCCTCTAGCTATTGATGTAAATTTCAACACCTAATTTCTTCTTGTTTGCATTTTGCCATTAATGGGGTTTTGCTCACTTTGACCCAAGAGGAGGAGGATTTCGGTTCAAATTGAAAGGAGTGTTGGGGGTGCTTCGTTTGGTTGATTTTTGGTGATTGCTTGGAGGTTTTAACTTACCCAAGGTTGGGGACTCTCCATTACATCTATGATAACTTGTAGGATATGTTTTATAGGTAAAATAGCTCTAGGAATGATTGTTGTGTGAAATTAATGTGATTGTATGTTGGTTGATGTGTGAATTAATTGCTATTGTTGGTATCACATTGCTTGTTGATGGAAAAATGTATGTTGTGAATTATGCATGCTATATGTTTGAGAAAATGTGGCCATGAAGAGAGGTGTGTGTATATGATAATTTAATGAGATGGATTTAATGTCTTTATATGTGTGGTTGTGAGAGAAAATAAATTGTTGAAGAGAAAATTGGATTTGAAGTGTTTTAGGTGGGAGTGTTTGGGGGGGGGGGGCGCCAAATGCCTAAGCAAATGGCGCCAGGGGTCAGATTGTTGCCGGGTCGTCACGGTTGTAGCGAGAAGGCGCCATTTGCTAGGCAAATTGGCGCCCAGTCTACTGTTTCGGTAAGCTGTGTGTCTCGGTTGGGTTGGGGTTAGCAGGAGGGGCGCCAATTCCTGAGGAATTTGGCGCCTGTGATTAAGTGTGTGCGTGTGTGTGCTAGGATGACACGGAACAGGGCGCAGATTGCTGGGAGATTTGGCGCCTGCTTGGGCGCCGCGGTGGTCTGTACGTGCGTGTGTGCAGGGGAGGGCGCCAGTTCGCTGGGAACTTGGCGCCCAGTGTGTGTGCTGCTGTGTGTGGGTATGTTGCGCTAAGTGGGGCGCCAAAGTGGTCGCCCTTGGCGCCTAGGTGTCCCAAATGCGTCTAAGAGATGGTTTAGTCCCTAAGAATTAATTTAATCCTTGGCGTGACTAAATAGTCCCTAAGAATTAAATTAATCCTTGGCGTGACAAAATAATCCCTTAGAGTCTAATTAATCCTAATAGGTCAACATAAGTCCCTAAATACTAAATTAAACTGTTGTGGGTCAAATGGTCCTTAGGTGGGTTTTAGTCCATGAGTGAGATTTAAAGTAATCAATAGATTGTGTGGTGAAGCGACAACCAAGTGTGAGTTAATGTTGAGGTGTTGAATTAATAAATGAGGTGGGCTTCGGCCAAAGCGAAGAGTTAAAAAGCGAAGAGGGCCTCGCCAAAAGTGAAGTGACGAGTTGTGTTGTGGTGATGTTTTGAGTGATGTGACAACGAATGTGGTGGTAATTGATGTGTATGTTGCATTGTCATAGTGTCGCATAAAGCATATGCATAAGCGAAGAGGCTTCGACCAAAAAGCGAAGAGGCTTCGCCAAAGCGAAGAGTGCCCATTGGGCAAAAAGCTAAGAGTGATGGATCCACATGCATATTGCATACATGCATAAACTCATACATTCATGGAATGCCTGTTGATACTTAATTAATCTGTGATGGTTGTTCTAGTAATATACTTGAAATGGTAAATGTCTTGATTGTGAAGGGCTATTACTGCTAGATGCTTTTCTGCTTATAATGCTTGTCTTACTTGTTATTATTTATGAAAAGAGACTCACCCTAGCATTTTATGTTGCTCGCTTCTCTCGTGGCGACATGCGCGGTGATCTTGAGTGAGGATGTCTAGGCTCCATTGGGATTATGTGTCACTCCGATCTAGTAACAGGGGATTTGGGTTTTAGTATTTATTATCTTATGTCATGGATGAAACTGAATTAAACTATGTATTGAGTGTGTTGAACTCAATTTTGTTTTTCCGCTGCTGTGAACTATTTTTGGATTACTGTAAACATTAAACAGGTTTTGAGGATTTAACCACGTGGCGATGTTATGCATTTCACGCACTAGATGCGTTTGAATTTTTAATTATGTTTTAACGATGTTTTGATGAATTGTATCACCCTCTTTGAGGTGCGTGGACAAATTTTGAAAAACTCTGATTTTTATTAGTTTAATCAATATTAAATAGAGGGGGGTGTTACATTAGTGGTATCAGAGCAGTTCGGTCCGTCCGGCCAAGTTGTCGAGTCTGTTAACCCTCGAGTCTTGGTACTCGTTTTAAATCATAACTATGTTGCTGTTTATTACTGTTAGTTTTGTTGGTTTGTTAATTAATTGACGTGCCTTATGACTTAATTGTTAGATTACGATTGAAAATTATATTGTATTATTGAAGTATATGTGATCGAAGCGTATGGCGGTGGTTATACCATTGATTTTGTCGATTCGTGATCGTTGTCTCGTATCATTAAGATGTGTGATTAAAAGAGTTCTAACGACGTCATAGGAGTGAAAGTCGTGACGACGCCTTCGCACTCCGGACTGCGTTAAAAGTCTTTTAATGTAGTGAAAGGAAGTAGTTTTTGTGACCTTAATTAGTTGGCTGCATGAGTAGGAGGGACCGATCACCCCAATCACTCATCCCCAATGAAAGAGGCGACAATAA
Source organism: Oxytropis ochrocephala (assembly GCA_020916435.1). Classification (NCBI taxonomy): domain Eukaryota; kingdom Viridiplantae; phylum Streptophyta; class Magnoliopsida; order Fabales; family Fabaceae; genus Oxytropis; species Oxytropis ochrocephala. The sequence goes on along the minus strand of CM037090.1, from coordinate 59,935,280 downwards.
CTCATAGTTACTATTAGCTTCGGATGCATGCACTAATTTTAATTTGATTGATTGCTTGAGTAGCTTATTAGAATATAGAGAGTACCCTTATGCGACCTAAATCTTGGTAAATTATACACTAGGCAATATTTGAAGGATTGTTGGATATTATTGCACTTGATTGACGTCCTTGACATAAGTTGATTGTTTTTGTGACGCATATGAACTAAATCGGTTTGTGCTTAATTGTTTCGAAGTTAGTGTGCTAAAATGAAATGTTGTGTAAGAATATATTTTCATTCATTCAATTAAAGTTGCATAACTTGAAGTTTTGACACTTTCGGTGTTTCAATTTGACGTGTGACGTGAGCATGATGTGATTTGTCAAAATTAAATGATTAATTTTCCTTACCGTTAGGGTTTATGTCGGAAACTAAATTTTGAACTAATAAGTAGTTGTTATGTGGTTGCATGTTCATGTGATAGTGAGATTTGGGTTTTGCACACAATTTCCTTTTTGAAGAAAATGTGAGTTCCAAGGTTTTCGAAAAAAATGGTACTTGGAAAATTTATATTGGAAAATGAAGGGAAGGTCAAATTAGCGTTGAAATTTTGTTTCCAAATTATTTTAAGATTTTATTTCAAAATGAGACATGATTTCGACTGTTGCACCAATTAGGTTGTGGTTAGGTGTTGTTTGAGGTTATGGGATATTACACTAATTGCATGATTAGGTGAGTTAAAGTCCTTATGTTATGAGAATGTGAGTCCAATTTCAAGTGTCAAGTTTTAGAAACAAATATATACAATTTTGAGTATCTTCTAACTGTGGACTACAAAGGTGAAAATTTTGTTCGATTTATGGTTTAACTGTGGTCCTTGTTGTTGCTAATACTATTATGATTTGTCACTTCTTGAAATGGTTTTACGTGGCTCATAAATCTAATGACGAAAACTGTGCAACGAGACTTTTGTGCACTTCCGTTACTTAACTAGTTTTCCTTGCTAAGTGTTAACAAGGGTAATTAATTTCATGTGGTTAAACTAATATCAAGTCTGGAATCAAAACAAATGTTTTATGATACATGTATTGGTTATATTCTTTGTGATATGAAATCGATTCAATTGTGGTAGGATTTTAAGTCCCATAATATTTTCTCGGGAAGATGTAAAAAAAAAAATATTACATGCTAGCCAATCCCTAGGAATAGAGAAAACCGAAGAAGATGCCTAAATGTTTAATCTTTTCGGAATTGTGTGTGTTTAAATTATTTGCATGACTGGTTATGCTTATTTGGTGTTTGAATGAAATGCATGAGTGTGTGATAACTATAATCGGTTTTGGTGATTTATAATGGTGAGTTTTATTTGTGTATGATTTCGGTGCGTTACTAGATGTTGTTACAGTCTTTAGAAACTGGTATTATTTGGTCAATTGAAAAATTATGTGGTTTGTCATTTCGAAAATTTGATTGGATGCTTGTTAATTTGCCGCTTATTGGGTTGAATTTGGAGTTATAGAACTCAAGTTATAGGTGAAACAAGTTTGGTTAAAATTCTGGAAAACAATCTGGACACTGTTTCAGTCTTTTGAAAACTGGTACTGTTTGGTTGAGTCAAAAGTTATGTGGTTGAGTGTTTTCGAAAATAGACTTAAAGCCGGTCGTTTTGGCACTAGTTTCATTAAATTCGGAGTTGTGTAGCTCCAGTTATGAGTCTCCAAAGCCGAGCCAATTTTTTTTTGAGTCAACCTGTGGGTAGATTCGGTGTTTGCAAGTTTTATGCCTCCAAACGAACTCCGTTTTGAACGATTCTTTTTCCATTAGAAACTACACTCAAAGTGTTTTTATTCGGGCTAAAGTTTTGTCCCATTTGGTCAAGTTTAAGTCAGTTTAACGTGAAATGAAGTAGGAGGACAGAATCTGTCAAGTCTAGGGACTGTTTTGGTTGCTTCAAAAAAAAAACTGTACCAATTGACTCATTGTTTTGAAACTTTAATGACATATTCAGAAACTACATATCTGTGGCTTTCCAACAAGTATTTATTTGTCGAAATCCGAGGTCGTTTACTATTTTAGTTAATTCGCCAAAGTAGACACATAGTTGCAGAATTTTCTGTACCTGAGTTTAAAAAGAATAATTAGAGCGTGGAATGAAATGATTAATTGTAGAATAGGTCGAACCTGAATTTTGTTATTATAATCGTGTTAATTGTAGATGTGAATGATGTTAGAGATACGATAACTTGTTGGAATTGGTATTGTTGTGTTAATTACGGTGGTTAGGGTTGTTGGGCCCCTGACCATAATTGTTGTTGTCTCTTGTGTTGGGTGGTCGGGTAGGATTTTGAAACCTACAGGTTAGAATACCTAATTGTGGAGTAAGAGTGTAGGGAAGAGAGTGTGATCTGTTGCGTGTACGATAGGACTCAGATGATAACGGTTAGCAGAGATAGGAAGAGTGGATGTTGATTTCACGAGTTTAGCGTAGGTTTTCGAGGGGGATAGCAATCGTTCGTATAAGATAGTGCAGGGAGAGGAGAGTTCGGGCAAAGAGCCAAGTGGGGGAGACGCTACTGCGGGAATTGTGTGTCATTCTTGGACCTGTAGTGGCGATTTATGCTTAGAATGAAAGTTCACAGTTATGTAACCTAAGCGGTGGAGTCAATATATTAGGTTGAGATCCATGAGGAGAAGTAGACGCATACGTTAGTGTTTCACAGACCAAAGAATAGAACTTTGAAAGGGTTGTAGGTGGATGTACCGGGGTTACCACTAGGATTTAAATCGTGTAAGTTTTCGAAGAGATTAAGTGCGAACTAGATTCATCTTGTTGTTGAGAATAGTGTGATTTTCGAGGACGAAAATATTCTAAGTGGGGGAGAGTTGTAACACCCCAAAATTAATTAGGTGAGTATTTAACTAATTTATTTAGGTGATTATTTAATTTACTTAATTAAGTGATTATGACTAATTTAATTAAGTAATATGTTAGTTGGCCATATTAAATCATAATAAGGTAATCAATTTATTTAAAGAGTGAGGTGTAGTAAATAAGTGAGGGGTCTAATTTGATTAAGTGGAACAATTAAGTTAGGATTTATTTCTATTAGTTAGGAGGTGTTTAAGTATTAGGAGTGGTGGTAGTAAAGAGGGGAGGTGGGTGTAAGTAATAGGGCCCAAATTGATTGGGCCTAAGGTTAAATGAGAAGTAAAAAGAATGGAATTGAGAGGGTGAAAGAACCGTGGAGAACCGAGGGAGTGTGAGAGGGAAAGGAGGGGGAAAACGTGGGAGGAAGAAGGAAAGGAGGAGGAGAAGAAGTGGAGAGAACTTCTCCATCTTGGCTCAAGGTGAGGACTTTTTGGTATCAATCTTCTCCATTTTTCCTCCTCTAGCTATTGATGTAAATTTCAACACCTAATTTCTTCTTGTTTGCATTTTGCCATTAATGGGGTTTTGCTCACTTTGACCCAAGGGAGGAGGGATTTCGGTTCAGCTGAAAGGAGTGTTGGGGGTGCTTTGTTTGGTTGATTTTTGGTGATTGCTTGGAGGTTTTAACTTACCCAAGGTTAGGGGACTCTCCATTACATCTATGATAACTTGTAGGATATGTTTTATAGGTAAAATAGCTCTAGGAATGATTGTTGTGTGAAATTAATGTGATTGTATGTTGGTTGATGTGTGAATTAATTGCTATTGTTGGTATCACATTGCTTGTTGATGGAAAAATGTATGTTGTGAATTATGCATGCTATATGTTTGAGAAAATGTGGCCATGAAGAGAGGTGTGTGTATATGATAATTTAATGAGATGGATTTAATGTCTTTATATGTGTGGTTGTGAGAGAAAATAAATTGTTGAAGAGAAAATTGGATTTGAAGTGTTTTAGGTGGGAGTGTTTGGGGCGCCAAATGCCTAAGCAAATGGCGCCCGTGGGGTCAGTATGTTCTTTGGTCATCACGGTTGTGCGAGAAGGCGCCATTTGCTAGGCAAATTGGCGCCCGATCCATGTTTAGTAGTTGTGTGTCTCGGTTGGGTTGGGGTTAGCAGGAGGGGCGCCAATTCCTGAGGAATTTGGCGCCTGTGATTAAGTGTGTGCGTGTGTGTGCTAGGATGACAGGCAGGCGCAGATTCTTTGGGAGATTTGGCGCCGCTTGGCGCGCGCGGTGGTCTGTGCGTGCGTGTGTGGGAGGCGCGCCGATTCGGCTGGGAACTTGGCGCCCAGTGTGTGTGCTGCTGTGTGTGGGTATGTTGCGCTAAGTGGGGGCGCCAAAGTGGCTGCCCCTTGGCGCCTAGGTGTCCCAAATGCGTCTAAGAGATGGTTTAGTCCCTAAGAATTAATTTAATCCTTGGCGTGACTAAATAGTCCCTAAGAATTAAATTAATCCTTGGCGTGACAAAATAATCCCTTAGAGTCTAATTAATCCTAATAGTCAACATAAGTCCCTAAATACTAAATTAAACCGCATTGTGGGTCAAATGGTCCTTAAGTGGGTTTTAGTCCATGAGTGAGATTTAAAGTAATCAATAGATTGTGTGGTGAAGCGACAACCAAGTGTGAGTTAATGTTGAGGTGTTGAATTAATAAATGAGGTGGGCTTCGGCCAAAGCGAAGAGTTAAAAAGCGAAGAGGGTCTCGGCCAAAAGTGACGAGTTGTGTTGTGGTGATGTTTTGAGTGATGTGACAACGAATGTGGTGGTAATTGATTGTGTATGTTGCATTGTCATAGTGTCGCATAAAGCATATGCATAAGCGAAGAGGGCTTCGGCCAAAAAGCGAAGAGGGCTTGACTAAAGCGAAGAGTGCCCATTGGGCAAAAAGCGAAAAAGTGATGGATCCACATGCATATTGCATACATGCATAAACTCATACATTCATGGAATGCCTGTTGATACTTAATTAATCTGTGATGGTTGTTCTAGTAATATACTTGAAATGGTAAATGTCTTGATTGTGAAGGGCTATTACTGCTAGATGCTTTTCTGCTTATAATGTTTGTCTTACTTGTTATTATTTATGAAAAGAGACTCACCCTAGCATTTTATGTTGCTCGCTCTGCGTGGCGACATGCGGGTGATCTTGAGTGAGGATGTCTAGGCTCCATTGGGATTATGTGTCAGCTCTGATCTAGTAACACCGGGGATTTTGGTTTTAGTATTTATTATCTTATGTCATGGATGAAACTGAATTAAACTATGTATTGAGTGTGTTGAACTCAATTTTGTTTTTCCGCTGCTGTGAACTATTTTTGGATTACTGTAAACATTAAACAGGTTTTGAGGATTTAACCACGTGGCGATGTTATGCATTTCACGCACTAGATGCGTTTGAATTTTTAATTATGTTTTAACGATGTTTTGATGAATTGTATCACCCTCTTTGAAAAACTCTGATTTTTATTAGTTTAATCAATATTAAATAGAGGGGGGTGTTACAGTTTCAGCTCTGTTTTAGCAGTGGATTGCAACGGTTGGAGGAGAGAAAGATCGGGTGGTCTTGCTTTGTTCTGGTCTGATAGGTGTGACATTGATATTACATCTTATTCTGTTAATCATATTCAAGGTACTTGTGCTGATGAGGAGAGTGGTGTTCCTTGGAAATTCTCGGGAATCTATGGTTTCCCTGTGGAGCATCACAAATGGAAAACTTGGCAACTCCTTAGAACTATCAAAGCTAGCATTAGTAGAAGTGGGTTTGTTTTGGGGATATGAATGATATTCTTGATAATAGAGATAAGTTGGGGGGTAATGACAGAACTAATGGGAAGCTTGCAATTGGTAGGGTTTGTATGGAGCAGTGTAGTCTTGTGGAGTTAAATTTCATGGGGTATCCTTTCACGTGGTCTAATGGAAGACAAGGTGTTGATAATATCCAATGTAGATTGGATAGGGTGAGCTGTAATGATGATTTCTTGAATAGATTTTCCCCATTACAAGTGACACACTTGGCTAGGTATGGCTCGGATCATGCAGCTATTCTTATCAATCTAGAGGTCCATATTGAGGAGAATATGAAGAAGAGACGCATAATATTTCGGTTTGAAGAAGTTTGGGCCAAAGATGAGAAGTGTGAAGGTGAGGTTAGACGAAATTGGGGATTGGGTATGAGAAATTGCATTGAGAAGATTGAAAATATGAAGGGCCTGGATATGGTGTTTGATGAGTATAGATTGAGTAGCATCAAGAAAGAAATTAGCATCATTGAAAAGTCCCTAAAGGAAGGCAGTATGTGGGATGGCACTGCGGAGGATATTGCCAAATACAAAGAGCTAAACAAGAAACATGAGGATTTGTTGAAGATTGAGGAGTCTATGTGGCGTCAAAGAAGTAGAGCAGTGTGGTTGAAAGATGGGGATAAAAATACAAAATTCTTCCACAAAAAGGCTAATCAGAGAAGAAAGATAAATGAGATAAATAAGGTAAAGGATGATGATGGAGTCTGGTGAAGAGGTGAAGATAATGTGGAAAGGGTTTTTGTATCTTACTTTTCCAACCTGTTTGCTTCTGGTAGCCCAACTGATATTGATTTGACTTGCCAAGTGGTGAAAGACAAACTTACAGAGGAGATGAGAGCAGATTGTAGTTCTATATTTACTGAGGGTGAAGTTCAGGAAGCTTTGTTTCAAATGCACCCCCTTAAGATCCCTGGACCCGATGGCCTCCCTACTTTGTTTTACCAGAAATATTGGGGTATTGTTAGTAGAGATGTTGTGAACCTGGCTTTGAGTATCCTAAACAATGATAGGTCTCCTGAAGATATTAACAAGACATTCATTATGCTGATTCCAAAGTGTAAAAATCCAGTTTCCCCCAAACAATTCAGGCCAATCAGTCTTTGTAATGTAGTGATGAAGATAGTTACTAAGACAATTGCCAATAGACTCAAACAGATCCTTCCTGAGGTTGTTGATGAGGAGCAAAGTGATTTCACTGCTGGGAGGTTGATTGCTGATAATGCATTGATAGCTATGGAGTGTTTCCATTGGTTAAAGAAGAAGAAGAAAGGAAAGAAAGGTATTATGGCTCTAAAGCTCGATATGTCAAAAGCCTATGATAGGATAGAATGGAAGTTTGTGGAAGGTATTTTGTCAGCTATGGGATTTCCCCCTCAGTTTGTCCTCTTGATTAGCAAATGCATCTCAACAGTGTCATATCAGATTCTTATCAATGGTCAACCTAGCAAAAGCTTCTTACTTGAGAGGGGCCTCACACAAGGTGATCCCCTGTCACCTTACTTGTTCATTCTTTGTCCTCTAAGTTTTGTTAATGAATATAATGTTGCTAATAGGAAACCAGATGTTAGACAGCCTCCTAATGCCTTGGTGAGTAGTGAGTATTCAATAGTGGGGAGAATATCTGTAAAGGTTGATGCTGCGTGCTATCTGAATGGTGGGACTGGTTGGGGATTAGTAGCGAGAAATCATCTTTGAGAAATTGTTAGCCGCTTTGCCGCAAAGTTCTTGATTGTAGGGTTGATCCTCTTACTGCTGAAACTATGGGTATTAGATGGAGTATGTGTGTGGCAAAGGAGCAATTTGTTTAAGACCATTTTCCTCTCGGATTCTGCAATTGCAGTGAGCTGTGTTTGTAACACAGCTAATAGAGCTGCCATTCTTCCACTAGTGCAGGACTGTCAAGAGCTCCTAGAGGATTTTAATGAAGCCTCAATCTATCATATTGGGAGAAAGTTTAATGAAGAAGCTCACAAGCTTGCTGGTTTAGCTAGTTCTATAGGTGGCCATGTTTGGTCTAATGAGTTGCAATTATTTGATTTAATTTCCACACTTCAGTTTAAGAATGTTTGTATTGACTCTTTTATTTCTTAATGAAAGTTTGAAGTTGACATAAAAAAAAAACCAAGAGATTTCAATGAACTAGTTTTATGTTTTTGATTTAAAAAAAAAAAATTTAATGCCTTGTCATTTAATCAAATACACATCAGCAATGACACTTAAGCCGACATGTAAGTAGTTAACTGCCAGTGTGACATCTGTTAACTTATTAAATGGAAAATATCATTGAGGGACCATAATAAAACTGAAATGGAAGATGAGAGGCCAAAATGGAACAAAAAAAATATAAAGGACCAAAATGAAACCTAGAGAAAATATAAAGGACCAAAAGTGCTATTTATTCTAAATACGACCTAGTCAGGTTCGAGATCCTACTTAGAGATGGGGAGGGGACATAGGTTCGTAAAGCACGAGTTTGTAGCACAAAACGTAAAATCCTACCAAATTGTCTAACATATGCACGAGTTTACATATTCAAACATATGTATGGATATAAAAACGATAAATAAATGAAAAAAATTCAAAAACATCACAAATACTTAATAATTTCAATGTCATACACACATGAGTGACACAAATATAAGTCGTACACAACATATATGTGCCACAAAGACGCAAAAAATAACTCTAAGTTCATGACAAGACATCGATACAACAACAATTAAAAACATCAAATAGTCCAGAAAACTGAAAACAAATAACGACCCGGAGTAGCGCTCATGTTCTCTCTCAAAGAACCTATCACTCTTGGTAAATTTGCGCTTCTATGTGAGTGAATCACACTTAGGGGGAGTTGTTGAGAGAGAGAGAGAGAGATCTTCTTTGGTTTTAAACCTCAGATTCACTCTTGATAAAGAAACCTTTGTATTTTGGCTAATTCAACGAAAAAATGTGTTTGATAATAAAAAATTGTGTGCCATGTTGAATTTTAACAATTGTATAACTATGTTTCACTGCAGGGGTACAACCAATGAGTATGAGAGGTGCAAATAGCAAGAAGCCCAGAACACTGACTTAGCCCAATCCACTTTGCTTTCCTAGAATGCTGCCAAAAAAAAAATACCCAACTGGTTTTTGCTCCAGAGTTAATGGATATAGGTGGGTGACACCTTGACCCGACGTATATATAGCAATCTTGATCACTCTCTTCGTTGTTCACTTCGCTCTACTCTTTCTCTCTCACTGGGGCTTCGCCCTAGCTCTGGTAGGGTTTGTGATTCCATAGTGATTTCTTGAAACCCTAACAAGTGATGGAATTAATGTTCACATCCATGTGACTCGCACTTGTAAACAATGGATGGAAGTGTGGTGTGGGGCATTTGATTGTTCCTTTTGAAGAAAATTGTGGACTTCATTACACTACGCGATCCTTTGGTCCAATTGGTATATTACAAACAAAATGGTGTTTGAGAAGGTAAAGGTGGATTGGGACCAAATGTTATACCATATTAAATTAAGACTGAGTTTTTGGATGAAAAGTTGATCAGAACTCGAGTTCCCAAATAACCTGAGCAAACAGGTATCAAACCTTGACGGTGTGTATTTGAAGAAAAAAATTATCAAAACCCGAGATGTCTCACACTGGTAATTTCCCCCTCTTAAAACATGAAAGTGGAGTGTAGACGGGTCAGCCAAAGGCAAACCTAGGGGATGTATCCTAGCAAAATCAGCTGCCTCGATTGGAATAAGAGACTCTAATGAGGCGGAGTTTTTGGTTGTGGTCTTTGCCCTTGAAATTTCACTAGAAAAAGAATGGGCTAAAATAGGGAAGCTTAATTATAGAATCAGATTCAAAAGTGGCACTTGCTTGGAGTAAATTCACTTACCCTTGGCATCCACAACCTATGGCAACAAGTTGTGGAACATTCTATAAATCATGAAGAACGTTCCCTTATCTATAAAACTAGAGAGCCAAATCATTTGGCTGATAGTATTGCAAATTAAGGAAGGAGTTTCCTTGGTGGAATTCTAGGTGAGTGGTTTGGACAGGAGTGTGATTACCTAGCTGGCTGTAGATGCATGTTTGAGGAAGTAACAGCCACACCACAATAAGCCTCTTTCTAGTTGGATGTTGGGAGTGCTTTAAGATGAGGGAGAAGGACGTCGCTTGAAAGCTATGAAGCACGTACAGACACAGATACGGATACTACACACGATACAGACACTTGGACACCAATTTTATTTTGAATTTTTTTTAAAAATTCAAGTATTTAAAATGTAGGTTTCGGTGTCGGTGGCCGACACCAATATATTCACTCAGAGGTATCCGTGCTACATAGCTTTAAAGTCATGGTTTATGCAGTAGGTTGTAATGGTACTGTTAACATTGCATTGATATGATATATTAAAAGAAAGAAAGAAACCAACAAACCATTTGAACTCAAATTAAAATTTAAAGGATGTCATAAATATCATAAAATGGTGTAGAAAAAAACATTAATATATAACATTTTCTTGTACACGGCCCCTCTAACATTCATTCTTGTTGGTTAGAATTCATGTGAATTTCACTTTGAAAATAGACTCATTCTTGTTGGTTAGAATTCATGTGAATTTCACTTTGAAAATAGACTCATACGGTACTCTTTGGCTAATTATCATCATAATTTGGCTTCACTTCGTTTCATTTGTGCTATTTATATACAGGTTTCTTTTATGATATTTATACCTATTATAATATGAAGTTTTGTAACTGGTTTTGAAAAGCATGCATTAAGTTTTACTTTATTACTAGTGAATGAACAAAACATCCAACGTTCATTTCAATTTCTTTAAGCATCAGTTTCGAGACAATGGTGTTAATACCATTAAAAACAATTGATTTTGTTTTATTATTTTTAATTCTTTTGAACGGATGACTATTAGATGTTAAAGTAATTCTTGTACTTTATTTTCAAGTATAAAAAGAACATACGGGTATTTTGTATTGAGATTTGAGATAGATGTGAAAGTATGAGAAAATAGATTTTCCTTTTGAAACCGTGTGTTTTTTCAATCCCTAAAAGATACTTCTCATTTTGAGAAAAGAACTAGAATTCCGAGCAGTAAAATAAAGATAAGGGGGTGTGAGTTTGGTGGTCTTGGGAAGATCATATATATTTTTTGAGAAGACTGTTTTATCCTGGGGACGGCGTGGCTAGGAGAGACTGCTTGCACACTTTGGGCAGAGCCGCGAAACGTCTTAAAGAGAGCGACCTAGTCCGCGACTCAGCCTATTTTGATCGTGTTCGTCAGTGTGCTTGTAAATATTCCAACAATTTTAAGACGTTCATTTTCTGTCATGTTTGCTGAGCACGAATGTTTTTGCTGATCGCGACACCAAAACAGACTTATTATGGTAAATCGCTCTTGTAATTGTCTCTTAAGGTATGTCTTTGGATTATTATTTCAAGTGATTTCTGTAATTGATAAATTGTTTCTTCTGAAAAATTGCAATTGTTAATTTCACTTTGATTATATATGTCCTGAAAAGTAAATTAGGAAACTCAAAATGATGAATAGAGCAACAACCAAATGAAAATGAGAATTAGTAGAAATGCCCCTCAAGAACTGTTATGACTTGTTGAATCAATGTTATTGGTGGATTCGAGGGGTCGTTGGTAGACAATGGCATCACACGTCATGTTTGCATTGATAGAAATTTCTTTAAGGAAATTTTGTTGGTTGTTGTTGCTAGAATATGATATGTGAAATTGATGTTTACCTCTGGGAGACTATGATTTTCAATGATATTATACATACTCCAGAGATGAGAAGAATTTGATTCTAGTTAATTTTTAACTAAAGTTGGGTTTACCGATATGACGTCTTGTGTCTTCCAGATTATCACTACCATGGTTTGCTGATGGAAGAAGGCCAAGTCCCTGTCAAAGTGAGGTAATTTGAAGATTTTGAACAAAACCGCCCTTTCTATAGGAGAAACAAGCGAAGCATCTTTTTAAGGAAAAGGGCAACCGATAAGATCCGACATGGGAGACAAAAAAGTTTCAATTTGGCAAATTATTTATCGTTACAAATAAATTAATGTTTAAAGGGTGTCTTTGTATTTTAAAAGTGTTACGGATAAACCAATGTTTAAAATTGTTATGTTTATTCAAAATCTGAAAATATGTTAGTAGTGATCATTTTATTTTAACGTATTTTATGTATTTCACGCAATTGCGAGATATGTATTTTGGTCAAAATTAGTAAATCTCTTCTTCAAAGGATATCTATATACTGAAACAAAGGAATCTTACCTACGAAGTGAATTATTTTGAAATGACAAGCATAAAAGAAAGAGTAATGTTCTTTATCCAAATAAAATTCAGCCAAAAATAGTCAAAAATTATTTTACAACATTAATTAACCAAGTCTTTGCCTTGCTTCTTCACACTATACGAGACAAACACAAGCTAGCCCACAACTCGTCAATCAACATTGTGGGTCAATGTCGACCTAGGGAAACTGATGGTGTGCTTGGGAGTTTGGACGGGAAGAAAGGGCATAGAATTAATAGTGTTAATTTCTTAGTGTTGGAGAGAAAAATTGTCCCCCAAACCCCCTAAAGGATTTCTTAGTTTATTTTTTGACCTCCTCTAAAACACTCTAAATTTAGATTTTGGAGGAACTCAAAAAATTAACTAAAAAATTAATACTATTAGTCTCATGTCATTCCCTCCAAACTCTCAAACACACCTTAAAGTCAGCAATATTAAAATTTGAAGCTATGGTGGCAGGCAACATTCATGCTTGAGGTGAATGATATTTTAGCATCAAGGACTTTGGTGGGGGTCGAAACGACATCAATATTTTTTTATAAATCGGGTATTCTCTGTGTGCAACTGAAAAGACTAATCCCTCGAGTCGGGTAGAACCACAATGGACAACAAAACTCTCCCTCAAGAGATTTAACAGTACTGCATGTTTAAGGATGAATTCGAACTCAAGATTTGAGCTAAGCTTGAAGAGATTCATACCATCTCATCCAAGTGCTCATGGATGAAACAACATCAACTTTGAGGTTAGTGGATGTTCACCACCATCACTAGGAATTGCAAGTGACATGGTGACATCAAGAAAATGGAAATCGAACGAGAAAGCAAAGGAGTACACATTTTAGAGGAGATACAATATGAGGGGCCAAGCAAGGAGGAGAGTGAAGGAGATCGACAATTTACACTAAAAGGAAACAGAACCAAGACACTATTAAACACAGGACACCAAAGTAAAAAGAATATAGTAGATGGAATGACAAGTACTGTCCATAAACTCACACGCAAAATAAGGATCCCGAATTCGAATCCGATTAACCATAGAAAATATTCAATCTAACATCTAGTTGTGCTAGACTTTACAATAAAGTACCATTTTAATGTTTCCTCTAGTCTTACAATAACCATTTATTCTTTCCATCCATAACACACATGCCCATTTACAAATGAGTTAAAGATCCTTTCAATTTCTCATTTTCTCCATTTTTTACATTAACATGTCGCAGGCACATAACACCCCAATCACTTTGCTGCGTAACATAACTTAAGCAAAATATGTGAAAGCAAAAACCACAAAACAATCATACAACCAAAACATAGACTTAGGTTGTCATAACTAAGTAAAAGTTTTGATCTTCTTCTACATTTGTGTAGCCTAAGAACCCAATTGGTGTCACTAATAGCATCAAGTTGAATGGATATGAAATCCAACATTGAAGCGATATATACAAAGTTGAATGTGCATTAACACAAAAAACATAGTTACCCTGCGAAAATTTGTCTCTTACAAACAGCAATTTATACAGGCAGTGCAGCTTGGATAGTTGACAGTAGAAAAAGGTCGGTGTACAACCCAGTTACCATTTGAAATAGCCAAAAAAACATGTTGCTGGGAGTAACAGTTATCCAAGAGCATGGAAAAGCAACTAGGATACTGAACACATCAAAATATTCCCTCCCATGAACACAGCTCCATCTTGTTCAAAACTGCAAAAATATTCCCAAGTAAAAATCTCAGCAGAAGTAAAGGACAAACAGTAAGACCAAAACTTTTCAAGAATGCTGCAAATATTGGCTAGGCAAGCATTTATATATGGTAAAAAAGTAATGGCTAGATTTGCCTGTTGTGGGATAGAACTGTAATCTCATGCCTTAGCTTTGGTTGTGTGAGGTCCCTATGATTCCACCCGTAAAGCACAAATTTTAAGATATTTTCAAAGATTATCCTAAATCTTTAATTGGGCCAGATCTCTATGATTCCCCTCAACTGTCCACACTTAAAATGTTCAGTTTTGAGCGTGAGGGGTGGGTTGAGATCTCTATTATACCCCTCGTATCAGCCTACGCTTCAGATATCCAATCCTGAGTGTGCAGGGTATGTTGAAGTCTCACATCGACTAGAGATATGGTCTAAGCAATCCTTATAATACTTGGACAGTCCTTACCTTACAAGCCGGTATCGTGGGTTGAGTTAGGCCCTAAGCCCAAATGCTAAGATATTGTTCAGGCCTAGCTGAGATATAATGACATTTAGTAAGGTTTGGCCCATCTCTGTTGAAAAGATACACCAATGTTCCCTTTCAAATTAACTGCTATATCAAGGTTAACCAATTGATATTGCTTTCAAGATAACATGCTACATCAGGCTCCCATTGTCAATCTTTGATATTTATTTTTATTTCTATTTCTTTCAAATAATAAATCAATGGCAAGACAAAGGGGATAAGACAGACTTAAAATTCAGCCACATATCACGTGGATGCACTGCTCCTGAAAGCAGACATCCCAGCCGATGCACTCTATGATGCATAACTTTTCCTTTCTATAAGCCCCTACGTAGGTAGCCCTTTCTAAGACACCAACAACCAGCTCTAATACCCAATGATAAGTAATTAAAATGTTTTATAGTAAGAATACTACAGATATTCAAATTATGACGATAAGCTGGATACAATATATCCAAAGGAACTATTTATCATACCGTTATTATATAACATTGATCCCTGAACTTATTCACGGCATATTTACAGATCCCATCTTGTGACAACAAAATAAATTGAGTGAAGATAGTAAAATAAAAGTAGAAAATTAGAAAATGCCACAGCTGCACAAACAGCATTTGCATTACTATGTATATAGCACAAACAATAATCACACCACAGTAGCATGAATAACCTTACCTTGTCCATGAGTGTTTGGTCTTTTTTTAGTTCTTTGAGATTTATTACAAACTAACAACTTTAATCTACAACTTTTACCCTAACTCTTATCCCCCTAAATCTTGCCTTTTTTTAGCGATAATCACATATTTTGTTTGAAGCAGTTTAACCTTTAATGGTATATCAGTACCAAGTAAAAGAAACCTAGGATCACTCATTAATTAAGAAAACAATTCTAATTTCTGTTCATACTACTACTTTTTCAGAAGCATAGACAAATTATCTGTACATGGTTTTCTACACAGTCGAAGTCAACGCCGACACGAGGTAGGGGAGAGTTTATATGTGGCAAACACACCCAGTTTTTCTAATGGATATTGAAATCAATGTTGACTTTTCTAATGGATTTTCTTCTTCCACTTTTTTCAACATGTATGCTTTAGAGGTAGATTGGAGACTATATAAATCAAGGACAGTTTTTTCTGCCATTTCTTTGTTTTGTCAAATTTGTAGGGCAGCAACATTAATTTGTACAAAGTCTACAATACCTTAGCTGCTAAACCAATTAGCTTCTCAATATATAAATATGCTTTTACAGAACTATGCAAAATACTTATCGATGAATATAATATATTAGCATAAGGAGAGTGATTCTCAATCAGAGTTAAGCACAATCACAAAACACACATTACACACTTTCAATATTTGAATCTCTCCTCCCAAATAACCACTCAAGTATTTAGATACCAAATAATTCCTAACATAACAGAAAATACAAAAAAAAGAAATTTAACAGCCACCCTACCACAATCAGTTTTGCTTCCTTCCTGCTCATTCTTGTTTATACTTTTCACGTCCAACGTTTGCAACACTGTCGGCAGTACTTGTTGAGGGACCAGCTGCACTCAATATCTAAATCAAAGAAGATGAAAAAGAAGGGTTGTAGGTTAAATACAAGTTAACTCTTTTTAATTGAAAATAGAATGAAAAATGGAGAACACTCTTGATAATTCAAATCAAAATAGCATGTCTCTTCAAATTTGTCATTAAAAAATGATAAAATGTGCAAAAAAAAACAAAATAACTTCCTCCCATATCTAAGGTTTTATAAACACCATTCACCAATTTAAAATAGAATCAGACAAGAAACTTAATAATACCTTGGTACAAAAGACACATTGAAGAGAATTATGGTTAACTTGTGAAATCTTGGGCCAATCTCGTCCTCTTCTTGATTTGTATCTGCTGCATAATTCTGGACAGTCAAGAAATTCCAGTTTTTTGAGGTTTGGGAGGCAATTCAATTCAGTAGGGAGTAGAAACAAGTTTGGACAATGAACAATATAAAGTTGTTCAAGACAAGTTAGAAATGCAACCCATTAATACGCTCAACAGCACAGTGGTGGATCACCAAAACCTGTAAAGTATTTACACATCCTCGCATCCATTGAGGAAAACTCACCAGTTGGGACAAATTGCTCAAAGATAGGGACTTTAACTTTAACTTTGTTATTTCACTGTTGCCATATCCCATTGACAGTGCCAACTCATGACAATTATCAATCACCAAATGCTCCAAGTTTGGAAATGCACGAAGTGATAAATACTTCAGATTCCAACAATTCTGAATCTTCAATTTTTTTACACTTGGAAATTGTACTCCTTCAAACAAGGATTCAAAATTGGGACAGTTAAAGATAGTTAAAATTTGTAGAGAGTTTAATTTTGCAATCTCTTTTGGAAATTGAGATTGCTTGGTGGTTATCACCAGGCGTCGAAGGCTCGTCAAATTACCTAATCCGCGGGGAAACATTTCGAGCTTGTCACATCCTAGGAGGTCTAAAGTATGCAAACTTTGGAGTTTGCATATTGAATTAGGGAGCCTCTTGAGGTTTCTATTGTATAGAAGACTGAGGTATCTTAAATGCTTGAGTTCACCGATGCAACTGTAAACTATCGTAACTAGAACAATGTAAATGAAGAACCCGCAGGTATTTGCACTGTGACACCACATCATTCATGAAAGAGTTGTTAGCTTCGGCCGGAAACCATATAGATCTCAAAGAGGTAGGAATTGGAGCTTGGCCAAGCAAATCCTTTTTGATAAACGCCAGATGGAGGAAACTCTCAGATATAGCTTCATTGTTGGATTTAACCACTTGGAACTCATCCCTTGCCACATAAAGTGCAAGGTCGTGCACTAAGTCGTGCACTCTAAAAGTAAATCCACCATCAGGATAGTTGCGAAACTCGTGGAGAAAAGATCTAGACCCCAACTCCTTCAAAATGTGACGTCCTGTGTCTTCCAGATTATCACTACCATGGTTTGCTGATGGAAGGAGGCCAACTCCCTGCCAAAGTGAGGTAATTTGAAGATTTTTAACAAAAAAGCCCTTTCTATAGAAGGAGAAACAAGCGAAGCATCCTTTTAAGGAAAAGGGCAACCGATCATAGCTCAGTTTGAGAGCGGGCAAAACGCCATCTATGTTTTGTTGCAAACTCCAAATGTGACTGTCCCTCACAAAGTTCCACTTTTTTATATCAAGATCTCCGAATAGGGAACTACCCAATGTCCGCAGAGCCAATGGAAGACCTCCACATTTATCCACAATTTTTTTACCAATCTCCACCAGCCTCGGATTCTCTTTTCCTTCTTTGAATGCTCATTTGAGAAATACAGACATGGAATGTTTTCTAGAAAGACCTTGCAAAAAATGAGGTGTCACGGTGCCCATAAGGTTAGCTACAGAGTGACTCTGTGTAGTCACTAGTACTTTGCTTCCATTGGCACCTACTTGTATTATATCTTTCAATTCTTGCCATCTAACGTGATCCGAGTTCCAGATATCGTCCAACACAAGTAAGAACTTTTGGCCCGCTAGCATGTTTCTCAAAGTGCTTTGGACATGCTCCATGTTGAAAAATTTTAGGTTGTCTTCCTGAATTGGATTGGGAGAAGACTGGTTAGCAGCTTTGAGGATCTTATCCAACACAGTCTAAGGTCAAAGTTAATGGAAACAGACACTCACATCTTCCATGAAAAAGAGTTATTATTGAAGACAGATTTGGCAAGGGTAGTCTTCACTAACCCTGCAAGTCCGACAATGGTAATAACAGATAGGGGATCTTCAATGTTTTGCCCTAACAAGTCTATGATTTTCTGTTGATCTTGTTCCTCTCCGATGACATCAAGTTCATTTACAAAGGAATGGCTTTACGGTCTTTGCATGATGACATTATTGTTTTTTTATTGTCGCTCAGAAGCTAAACTCGTGTGTGCTGTGGAAGCCCTTTTTTCTAGTTTCTTTATCAACTCAAAGATATAAAAAAGAAACTAGAAAAAGTGGCTTCCAATAGGCACAGATTTGGCCTACAGACGACTATAGAAAACAATAATGTCATTGTGCAAAGACCAGAAAGTCATTCCTTTGTAAATGAACCTGATGTCATTGGGAGAGAACAAGATATGTCATTGGGAGAGAACAAGATCAACAGAAAATCATAGACTTGTTTGGGCAAAACATTGAAGATCCCTATCTGTTATTACCATTGTCGGACTTGCAGGGTTAGGGAAGACTACCCTTGCCAAATCTGTCTTCAATAATAAGACAACACTTGACTCTTTTTCATTGAAGATGTGGGTGTCTGTTTCCATTAACTTTGACCTTAGACTGTGTTGGATAAGATCCTCAAAGCTGCTAACCAGTCTTCTCCCAATCCAATTCAGGAAGACAGCCTAAAATTTTTCAACATGGAGCATGTCCAAAGCACTTTGAGAAACATGCTAGCGGCCAAAAGTTCTTACTGTGTTGGACGATATCCGAACTCTGATCACGTTAGACGCAAGAATTGAAAGATATAATACAAGTAGGTGCCAATGGAAGAAAAGTACTAGTGACTACTACACAGTCACTACCAGAGCTAACTTTATGGGCACCGTGACACCTCATTTTTTGTAAGGTCTTTCTAGAAAAGATTCCATGTTTGTATTTCTCAAATGGGCATTCAAAGAAGGAGAAGAGAACATTCTTCCGCAATGCCTCACACTCGAAATCGTCAACTATATTTTCACCGTACAAGACGTGCTTCTTCGCCTCACCACTCTGGATCGCTCATTGTTTGGTCTTCGCTTTAGCACAGATTTGATGAAAGACACGGTGTCCATGATATCTAGCAAATCGTCAGACACTCGGTGCAAGAGAAGCTTCTTCAACAAAGAACAGATGCAAGCTTGGCGATGAATGACTCGCAATGGATTCAGACAAAATATACACATATTCCGGTCCAAACATAACAATTCAAAGAATCATATGATTATATTCCAATCCAACATAACAATTCAAAGAATCATATAATTACGGTTTCGTTCTAAGTTTCAACACGCGTAATTTTTGAAAAATACCGTTTTTAACTCGTAAATTCACGAAACTTGGAAATTCAAAACTAATCAAATAAACACATAAACAACATTTTAAATTCCCTAAGCGTGAGTAAAACTCACCTAACGTGATGAAAATCACGAGACACTGAAACTTCGCGGAGCTCAACCGTTCCAAGACCGTGAAATCACCGCAAAAACTGAATTTCTAGCTTCCCCAAACCGAAACCAACAGCCCCAATTTCTTCTATGGCTTCAATCGACTCGAATCCACAATAAAATCGACACCCACAGCCCCCAAACTACCTATTGAGCTTCCTACCTTCAATACCAACTTCAAAATCACCAAAAAGCTCCATTTGAGCTCCAAACTTCAACAATGGCAAAACAAAAACGGGTAGGAATTAGGGGATGAAACTTGTATCATTGGAAAGAGGAGGAAAAATGAGAGAGAATGGGACTAAAAGCCCCTTACCTAGTGTTGCATTAGAGGAGATCTCCTCCTTTCTTCCTCTTCTCCCTTCGCCACCTTCTCCTCTCTTTCTCTCGGTTCTCTCTGTTTCTCTCACTTTCTTTTTCTTTCTTTTATTCTCTCTCTCTCTCTCTCTCTGTTTCTGTTTCTCGGTTCTCTTCTTTCTTTCTATTTCTTTCTTTTGACTAAAATTGTGTAAGCGGGTCAATGGTCTAATTGGGTGAAAAGACCTAAATACCCTTTACTCACCGATCTATCTAATCCTATTTTTATCCCAAAACTCTCACATTCAGTTAACACAATTTAATCAATAAAGCTATTTAATCCCATAATTTAACGATGACTCATTAATTTCGAGATAATCTCATTTTAAAAAGTGTCTTATTATTTATTCTCATAACAATTCACTCGTTAATTTCTTAATTTGAAATTAACGAAATTAGGGATGTTACAATCACCCCAACTTGGGAATTTTGTCCTCAAAATTGAACGAACGTACCTCAATAGAATAAATATGGATATTTTGTCCGCATGTCGTCCTCCAACTCCCAAGTAGCTTCCTCGGTCGAAAAACCATCCCAAACCACTTTAACAATGGGAATTGCTCTGGTTCGAAGCGCTTTTTCTCGTGTATTCGATGATACGACTTGGGTGAGGTTGAAAGGATAAATCTGGGCGAATATCAATCGCTTCAAAACTCAACGGTTGACTTGGATCGGGAATATACTTTCTCAGCTGGGATACATGAAACACGTCATGTAGATTAGACAATGCTAGAGGTAAAAGACTTTCTCAGTGAGATGATTCTCAGTCTTATGAGGTGATTCTCAGTCTTATTTTGTTGGAACCATATGATATTATTCATTTTGAAATATAAATTAATTTATTATATGTTCTGGCATTTCCCCTGTTTTTTGTTTTTTACAATTTCCAATACTTTTGAATTTATATTCTCTTGCACAAAATATTAGGCAAATGCGAAAGCCAATTGTTGCGAATATTTTTAGGAATATTACAATTTCTTTTCTTTTTTATTAATTAGGACGTTACAATTTCTTTTTCACTTTACACAAAAGATGTAATCAAAACAAAAATTAATTCATGGAAATTGTGTAAAAAGATCCGACATGGGAGACAAAAAAAGTTTCAATTTGGCAAATTGTTTATCGTTACAAATAAATTAATGTTTAAAGGGTGTCTTTGTATTTTAAAAGTGTTACAGATAAACCAATGTTTAAAATTGTTATGTTTATTCAAAATCTAAAAATATGTTAGTAGTGATCGTTTTATTTTAACGTATTTTATGTATTTCACGCAGTTGCGAGATATGTATTTTGGTCAAAATTAGTAAATCTTTTCTTCAAATGATATCTATATACTGAAACAAAGGAATCTTACCTACGAAGTGAATTCTTTTGAAATGACAAGCATAAAAGAAAGAGTAATGTTCTTTATCCAAAAATATTTCAGCCAAAAATAGTCAAAAATCATTTTACAACATTAATTAACCAAGTCTTTGCCTTGCTTCTTCGCACTATACGAGACAAACACAAGCTAGCCCACAACTCGTCACTCAACATTGTGGGTCATTGTCGACCTAGGGACACTGATGGTGTGCTTGGGAGTTTGGACGAGAAGAAAGGGCATAGAATTAATAGTGTTAATTTCTTAGTGATGGAGAGAAAAATTGTTCCCCAAACCCCCTAAGGGATTTCTTAGTTTATTTTTTGACCTCTAAAACACTCTAAATTTAGGTTTTGGGAACTCAAAAAATTAACTACGAGATGGGATTAAGAGGGGTTAGGGAGATACCGTCACTAAAAAATTAACACTATTAGTCTCATGTCATTCCTCCACACTCTCAAACACACCTTAAAGTCAAGAATATTAAAATTTGAAGCTCGGTATGTGCAACATTCATGCTTGAGGTGAATGAAATTTTAGCATCAAGGACTTTGGTGGGGGTCAAACGACATCAATTTTTTTATAAATCGGGTATTCTCTCGTGGTGGCAAATACTAATCCCTCGAGTCGGGTAGAATCACAATGGACAACAAAACTCTCCTCAAGGATTTAATAGTACTGCATGTCTAAGGATGAATTCAAACTCAAGATCTTAGCTAAGCTTGAAGAGATTCATACCATCTCATCCAAGTGCTCATGGATGAAACAGCATCAACTTTGAGGTTAGTGGATGTTCACCACCATCACTAGGAATTGCAAGTGACATGGTGACATCAAGAAAATGGAAATCGAACGAGAAAGCAAAGGAGTACACATTTTAGAGGAGATGCACATGAGGGCCAAGCAAGGAGGAGAGTGGAGGAGATCAACAATTTACACTAAAAGGAAACAAAACCAGGACACTATTAAACACAGGACACCAAAGTAAAAAGAATATAGTAGATGGAATGACAAGTACTGTCCATAAATTCACACACGCAAAATAAGGATCCCGAATTCGAATCTGATTAACCATAGAAAATATTCAATCTAACATCTAGTTGTGCTAGACTTTACAATAAAGTACCATTTTAATGTTTCCTCTAGTCTTCCAATAACCATTTATTCTTTCCATCCATAACACACATGCCCATTTACAAATGAGTTAAAGATCCTTTCAATTTCTCATTTTCTCCATTTTTTACATTAACATGTCGCAGGCACATAACACCCCAATCACTTTGCTGCGTAACATAACTTAAGCAAAATATGTGAAAGCAAAAACCACAAAACAATCATACAACCAAAACATAGAGTTAGGTTGTCATAACAAAGTAAAAGTTTTGATCTTCTTCTACATTTGTGTAGCCTAAGAACCCAATTGGTGTCACTAATAGCATCAAGTTACAACCTTAAACTCACCACAGACTAAGACAACATGCAGCTGAATGGATATGAAATCCAACATTGAAGCCATATATACAAAGTTGAATGTGCATTAACACAAAAACATAGTTACCCCTACGAAAATTTGTCTCTTACAAACTTCAAATGTGACTGCATACCTCACAAACTTCCACTTTTTTATCTTTCATTGGCACCTACTTGTATTATATCTTTCAATTCTTGCCATCTAACGTGATCTGAGTTCCAGATATCGTCCAACACAAGTAAGAACTTTTGGCCCGCTAAGTGCTTGGACTTGCTCCATGTTGAAAATTTTTAGGTTGTCTTCCTGAATTGGCTTGGGAGAAGACTGGTTAGCAACTTTGAGGATCTTATCCAACACAGTCTTAAGGTCAAAGTTAATGGAAACAGACACCCACATCTTCAATGAAAAAGAGTCAAGTGTTGTCTTATTATTGCAGACAGATTTGGCAAGTCCAACAATGGTAATAACAGATAGGGGATCTTCAATGTTTTGCCCTAACAAGTCTATGATTTTCTGTTGATCTTGTTCCCTCCCAATGACATCAGATTCATTTACAAAGGAATGGCTTTGGTCTTTGCACAATGACATTATTGTTGTTTTCTATAGTCGTCTGTAGGCCAAACCTAGAAGCCACTTTTTTTAGTTTCTTTTTTATATCTTTGAGTTGATGTGCCATTCTAAGGCGATAAAGAACAGGGTTTGAACTTTTAGAAAAGAAACGTCGTACCTTCCTTTCATTGAAGATGTTGGTATCTTTTTCATTGAAGATGTGGGTGTTTGTTTCTATTAACTTTGACCTTAAAACTGTGTTGGATAAGATCCTCAAAGCTGCTCAAAGCTGCTAATCAGTCTTCTCCCAATCCAATTCAGGAAGACAACCTAAAAATTTTCAACATGGAGGAAGTCCAAAGCACTTTGAGAAACATGCTAGCGGGCCAAAAGTTCTTACTTGTGTTGGACAATATCTGGAACTCAGATCACGTTAGATGGCAAGAATTGAAAGATATAATACAAGTAGGTGCCAATAGAAGCAAAGTAATAGTGACTACACAGAGTTACAGTGTAGCTAACCTTATGGGCACCGTGACACCTCATTTTTTGCAAGGTCTTTCTAGAAAAGATTCCATGTTTGTATTTCTCAAATGGGAAAAGAAGGAGAAGAGAACATTCTTCCGCAATGCCTCACACTCGAAATCGTCAACTATATTTTCAGCTTCGTACAAGACGTGCTTCACCTGCCTCAGCCACTCGGACTTCTCATTGTTTCGGTGCTGCTTTAGCACAGATTTGATGAAAGACACAATGTCCATGATATCTAGCAAATCGTCGTACACTCCCAGTGCAAGAGAAGCTTCTTCAACAGCAACAGATGCAAGCTTGGCGATGAATGACTCTGCAATGGATTCAGCCATTTTCTCTTATCTTCTTCTATGGATGAAATGAAGCTTATCTCTGTACTGTCTTTGCCCTTGAATAATTTCACATTTAGGTCTCCCTTATTTCCTTCCATTTACAGGGTGTCGCTGCTCATCTAGGTTAGGGATGAGTGGCATTTGGGATTGGGCTTGAATTGGTGGATTGGGCTTTTCTTTCGTTTTTTTTGTTAGGGTTTTTTTTTGTACCCCCACCCAATCCCTATATACCCCCACCCAAATTGAAAACCCCAAAATGCCCTTCTGAAAACGTATTTTTTTTTAAAAAATTTTGGCCAATCGTATATACACCTGGGGGGTATATATACGACCCTATTTTTTGCCCATCGTATATACACCCCCAAGGCGTATATACGATTGGCACACCCCCACCATAATCGTATATACGCCTTGGGGGTGTATATACGATGGGCAAAAAATAGGGTCGTATATATATCCCCCCAGGTGTATATACGATCCCTATGGTAATTTTTTAATTTTAAGTCAAATAAAAATTAATTAAGTCCTGAAAATAGGTTGTGTGTGTAGTTCGTTAAAACGTGACGATGTTATACGTTGAACGAATAATTTAGGCTAAAAAATCGGTTTTCGGGAAATATACTCTGATCGTAATAAAACCACAACCATTAAATCCGAAAAAAATCAAGAATCAAGACTTCTCTAGAAGGCACTTCTTACAGTACTACGGCCTCAAAATCCCAAATTTCATCGTTTACTATTTTTTACAATTTTTTTAATTTTTCATAGTCTCGAAAAAATCTAAAAAAATTTGTTTAGCCTTATTTTGGTTTTGTTAGATTTTTAGTGGTGTTTTTATAATTTTTAGAGTAGTTTTGACTATTTAACGAATTTTTAGTAGCTTTTTAGTAATAAAAATTAAAACAAATCGTATATATGTCATTTTGGACATATATACGATGTCTACTTTAAACACATCGTATATATGTCCTTCAGACGTATATACGATTGCATCTTACACTCGCTAATCGATATATCGTCTTAAGGATATATACGATGGGTTAAATTTGACCATCGTATTCCAAAATAACATATATTCGGATGGGGTGGTAGTGGTGAATGAAGCTCTAGATATGGCAAGAAGAAAGAAACAAATATGTGTTTTCCTTAAAGCGGATTTTGAAAAAGCGTATGATTTCGGTTAGAATGGTCCTATTTAGACTATATGTTGGGAAGGTTGGGCTTTGGTGGGAGGTGGAGAAGATGGATGAGGACGTGCTACTCTTCTACCTCAATTTCGGTTTTGGTTAATGGTAGTCCGATGGAGGAGTTTGTGGCCCAGAAGGGGCTGAAACAAGGTGATCCACTTGCTCCATTCCTGCTTTTGATAACAAGCAGAGGGGTTGGCGTGCCTCGTTCGAAAAGGGTGGAGTCAGGAAATCTAAAGGGGTTTAAGGTTAGTGACTCACTTTGTCTCATTGAACTATTACAATTTGCGGATGACACGATATTTTTTTGTGATGGTGGGGATAGAAGTATTTGGTGTTTGAAAGCAATACTTAGAACATTTGAACTAGTCTCGGGCTTGAAAGTCAATTTTTCTAAAAGCAATGTGATTGGCATAAATGTTGAGGAGAGGGTTATGGAGGGCGTCTCAACGTTTCTCGCTTGTAGGGTGGAAACAGATTCTTTTAAATTTCATGGCATCCCGGTAGGCGCAAATCCAAGAAGAGCAACCACTTGGCAACCGGTAATTGATGTAATCAAAGTAAGGCTCAACAGTTGGAAGAGTAAGCAATTGTCTATAGGTGGAAGACACTACAAGAAAACTTCACACACTCTTCTCTCAAATTTCTCCTTCTCACCTTCTCTAATATTTCTCCTTCTCATCTTAAAACTTCACACACTCTTCTCTCAAATTTCTCCTTCTCACCTTAAAACTTCACACACTCTTCTCTCAAATTTCATCCCTTAAACTTCTCACAATTTGAGTTTTTTTCTTCTTGTCTGACAAACTTTTGGAGGTATGTTGTAGTTTATAGTTTGTTTTAACTTATACTTTGTTTTAGTATATTAGTTACTAATTGTGGTGTTGTTTGAGTTTAGTGCCTCTGTTTCTTTGTTCGAAGGACTCGAGTTTAACATCAAGTCAGAGTCTTCCCAGCACCACCGGTTAGTTATTGAAGTTATTAGTTGTCAATAAATTTATTTGATGTTATTAATTATCATTTTTTAAAAGTGTTAAATTTTAATATATTTTCTGAAATCATTATATTATTATTTTTTTTGTTTAAAATGTTAAGTTTTATTATATTTTCGAAAATCATTATATTATCATTTTTTTGTTTAAATTGTTAAAATTTATAATATTTTCGAAAATAATTATATTATTATCAATTAATATATCAAAAAATTATGATATGTATTTATTTACTCTAAATAGTTATGATGATAAGTAATTTATTGTTAATAAAATATTTTAATAAAAAAATTGATAGACTTGTTAGTTAAAATGCTATTTGTTGTTAGTTAAAATGAATAATATTAAATGGCTAATATTAATAGAATGTATGTGTTAAATGTTGTAATTTATGTGTTAAAATGTTATTTATTTTGTTATTTAAACTTTTGTTAATATTTTTTTTTAATAAAAAATAGATAAATCCGAAATTAAATAATTAATATATTTATTAAATTTTAGTTTTTGTTAATATTTTAGAGGAAATACGAATTATATAGTTAAAAAATAAATTATATCTATTTATTAATTATTAATTTATGTTTTTAATACTTTTTAGATAATTGTGAAATACAACAATATATTAGTTTTTCGAATATTCATTATACAATCATTATTTTGATTAATTTGTTAAAGTTTATTATATTTTTGAAAATTCATTATATTATCATTTTTTGTTTAAGAGAGTTATTGTATGTAATTTATTTTCATTTAAGTAGGTATGATATGTAATTTATCGTTATATTTATGTGTTAAAATATTGTTTATGTTGTTAGTTATATAGAGTGTTAGTTAAAATGACTAATATTTACGTTTACCATAACATAATATATAAAATGTGTTAAATTTTTTAAAATCTATTTATATTATAATTAATTAATGTAATGTTTACATTGTTAGTGTATGTATGTAAATATTTGTATGTGTATATGTGTATGTGTATGTATATGATCATATGATATTTGTATATTGTATGTGTATGTATGTGTATGAATATGTAAGTAAGAAAATATAAATTAATTTTGATTTATTATTTATGAAATGAAAAGTAATTAGTTATTGTTTATGATAATTTTTATTGTAGCACACACGTAGTACTAGCTAGGATTTAGAAAACATGGATCGTAGTTGGATGTATGATCGATTATATCTGGAAGAAGCGGTTTAAAGAGACGATTTGCGAGAATGAGTAGAAGAGTTTATTTTTTGTGCTAAAGCGTGACGAAGGATTTGCGCGAGAAGCGGGGAATTAGATGTCCGTGGCGCGAAATGTTCAATTCGATTTATAAAAATGAAGATGAAGTCGAATGCATTTGTACAATAATGGGTTTAGGCCGATTATTGGATATGGAGTAAATCACGCTAAGTAGCACAGGGTACTCGCGTAAATTTGTTCTCTATGGTTAATGTTAGGTTGAAGTATATCTTTCAAGTACTAATGTTAGGTTGAAGAAGTAGCTTCCACATCCGGATCCGCCAAATCATGCAACCCGCGTTAGATGTTTATCGGGAATGATATCTCATGCCGTTGGAGTAAATTTGGATTTTGAAGAACAGGAATATGATCTTTGAAGAAGTTCCAAATGAGGAAGCGCAATTGTTTTACACGTATTTGAGTGAGACAAATAAACCATTATTTGAAGGATCTAAAGACTCAAAATTATCAATGTGTGTTCGGTTGTTGGGTCTTAAGTCTCAATTTAATGTTGCCGAGTTGTGCATGGAATATATGACCAAAATGATGTTGGATGCAACCTCTATTAAGGGACTTTTGCCGCAGAGTTATTATGATGCTAAAAGACTAGTATCAAGCTTGGCTTAAAATCTAAAAGAATTGATTGTTGTGTGTCCGTTGCATGCTCTATTATAATAATGAGTTTGGCATAAATGATGGAAATTTGACTGGAATGCAAGTTGTGTGGAGAGCCACGCCACCGCGCTGCCAGAAAGGGGACGAGCAGAGGCAAACCGGTTCCACGGAAAGCAATGTTCTATCCGCCGCTTATACCAAGGCTACAGAGGATGTTTACATCAATGGAGACCACTGGTAAAATGACGTGGCACCATGAAAATAGAAACAATTACTCGTGAATTACGTCACCCATCCGATGGTGAAGCTTGGAAGCATTTTGATCGTGTTCATCCGATTTTGCAAATGATCCACGCAATGTTCGGCTTGGTTTATGCTCCGATGGTTTCACACCCTATATTCAAGCATCGGCATCACCGTATTCTTGTTGGCGCTTATTGTCACCCCATACAACCTTCCACGAAATGTGTATGTCTAAACCATACATGTTTTTAAATGCTATTATTAGGGCCAAGCAATCCAACGGTGGTATTGATATATATTTGCAACCTTTGATTGATGACCTAAAAAGGTTGTGGCATGGTGTTTTAACTTATGATGCAAAGACGCAAACAAAATTTGAGAATGAGGCGACTTTGATGTGGACAATTAATGACTTTCCCGCCTATGGAATGTTGTGCGGATGGGGAACACATGGTAAGATGGCGTGTCCGATTTGCATGGTTGACACAAGGGCTTTCACTCTTAAATACGGAGGGAAAACTTCGTGGTTTGACTCGCATCGTAGGTTCTTACCTATGGATCACCCATTTAGAAAGCGTAAATATGCATTCATCAAGGGACATGTTGAAACAAGTGGACCTCCTCATAGTTTGACACGAGAGGAAGTTTGGGGACGAGTGTTAAAGACATCCTCCAAAGTGGAAGTCGTAGCGGGTGTTGTTTCTCGCCCGTAAGGCTATGGGCAATGGCACAACCGACAAAGAGAAGTATCTTTTGGGAACTTCCCTATTGGAAAGATAATCTCATCGAGACACAACTGGATGTAATGCATACAGAGAAGAATTTTTTTGATAACATATTTAACATTGTCATGGACGTGAAAGGTAAAACGAAGACAATGAGAAAGCTAGGAAGGACATAGCTCATTATTGTAGACGAAAGGATTTGTTGTTGGTTGAGCAAGGTACTAGGACATTGAAACCCAAAGCCAATTATACTTTATCTAAGGAAGAAGCGAAAGCGCTTTATATCGGTGGATAAAAGAGTTGAAAATGCCGGACGGTTATTCTTCCAATTTATCTAGATGTGCGGATGTGGATAATGGGAAGTTGCATGGGATGAAGAGTCATGATTGTCATGTATTCATGGAGTGCTTACTTCCCATCGCTTTTAGTTCGTTGCCAACACACGCGTTTTGAACCCATTGATTGAAATAAGTACATACTTTAAGAATTTGTGTTCAAGAACCCTAAAAGTTGATGATCTTACAAAAATGGAACAAGACATCCCACTTATCTTATGCAAGTTGGAGAGAGTATTTCCACTGGTTTCTTTGATTCTATGGAGCATCTCTAGGTGCATCTCGCATCTAAAGCTAAACTTGGCGGACTGGCCCAATACTGAGATGGATGTATCCGTTTGAAAGGTCGATTATTTATTATAATATAAATTAAGGAAGTTTAAAAATAACATTATTAATTAATTAATTAACATATCGTTTAATTATCTAGGTTCATGGGTGATTCAAAAGATCGGTGAAAAACAAAGCTAGAGTTGAAGGATCGATATGTTCTTC
The DNA here is from genome assembly GCA_020916435.1 of Oxytropis ochrocephala. NCBI lineage: Eukaryota > Viridiplantae > Streptophyta > Magnoliopsida > Fabales > Fabaceae > Oxytropis > Oxytropis ochrocephala. Next base: position 59,905,412 of record CM037090.1, on the reverse strand, counting down.
ATACTTACACCGTGAAACAACCAACTTTTGTTCTTATTATTTCAAGAATGAATTTGCTCCAAGAAGCGATCGAAATGAAATGGATGTTGAATGTCCTAGACATGAATTAGCTTTTATCTGTCTTTTGTCTACCCGGCCGTCCATCCGGGAGAGGAGTCAATTCACCGGGCCGACAGAGGAAGAGTTCAAGGCAAAGACATATTCATGTGTTGATAAACTCAGATCGAGGTGCAACCATTCATTGAGTATGTATTCGATCCTCAACATTAACTATATATATCGATCTTAATTAAGTTAATAAAAGTAGACAAATGTGTAACAATTAATTATTTCTTTTTAGGGAATTCTTGTCATCTGAGGAAATAAGTGAAGAACAATCTTCGGCTTATATTAATGCACATTTTCCAATGTGGTTTAGGCAACGTGTTTATGCCCTCCCACCAACTCCTCCCAACCAACACTTGAGGAACTTATCGACGGTCCTCGAAGATGTGTTAAAGAATGACACACATACTTTGTCAATGGATACAAATTTCACAATAATGAATGGACACAGGGCAGAGAAACAATCAATAGTGGAGTTTGCATGAAGGGTGTCACTGGAGGTGGTGAAGGTGATTTTTATGGTGTGATTCAACACATATACGAAGTTGTGTACCCCTATCTAGACTATAGTCAGACGGTAGTGCTTTTTATTGTAATCTGGTTTGATCAAATGCGCTCGAGGAACAAGGGTAAATCCAAAGTCAAATACGATCGACATTAAAATGAGTAGTAGATATCGATCAGTATGATCCGTTCGTCATTGCTCAAAATGTGAGACAAGTCTATTATGTCCCTTATCCATCAACGCGATCGATAGGCGTGGTTGGTGTGTCGCAATTAAGACAAAACCAAGAGGTCGGATTGAGACAAATGACACACAGGAAGATGTCCCATTTCAAATGGATGAGATGTCTAATGTAAATGAAGTGATTCAAGTGGAACCCATTACTCGTTTATGTGATCAACCAAACACCAAGCGATGAAGTTGATGACGAAGAAGATGTTGATGAAGATGTAGAAGAACATATTGGTGTATCAAGAATTCCCGCTCATCCGATGATGATGATTTTGAGAATGAGTGGGATTCAAATTAGTTTTTCTAGTTATTCTGCTTTTATTTGGTACTTAATTAGTAAATCGTAATAGTATGGATATTTATGGTTATTTTGTATGAATATTTTATACGAATGTTTATGCAATATATATTATATATACATGTTTCTTTTTTAATATTTAAATGTATGTATATATATATATATATATATATATATATATATATGTATATAGGTATGTCATCATCATCGGATCCTCATCCGATCGAGACGACACATACGATGTTCCTCCACCGTCGCGGATACGGCGGTGGGAGCCAGAAGATTATTACTCGCCTAACGTGCCGTCGCACACAGACGCGTCGTTGTGTTGTTCCTCTTGGTGAGATATTTGCCAAAACCAACCACAGATGGTGCGAGTAGTTGTAGTAGTAGTCTTTGCACCTCTTCCTGTGATGTTGGGGATGACTTACGGCCGACACATGTTGAAGATGGTTGTCGATCGTGGTGCCTCAAGGAGATTCGTAAGTATATAATTATTTATTAATTTTTGTTGCCTTTTATACAACTACTTTCGTGGTCCAAAATATTGACTTTTTTAAAAATTTTCGTGTTTATTCTTCAAAGCCCGCAGCCACCGCATGATCATAACGCAATTCGCAGTAATTTTTCAAAGGTTGGAAAAATTGGATTCATTGTTAAGAAAGATAAAGAAGATGGGAAAAACTATTTTAGGGCCATGCTCAATTCTTTCCAAGTAAGTTCTATGAAATAATTAATTTTTAATTATTTTATTGAATTGTTTAATTTGTCTCTGTATTAACAATATTCTTCTAATTTTTTTAAATAGGAACAATGTACATGGTTACCGGAACAACAGAAAGATGTTGAGCATGCGTTCAACAAGAGATGCAGTGATAGATACTTTGAAGTACTGCGGGGTGTACGGCAAGCAAAGGCAAAACCTGCTTTTATGGGACCAGAGGCTTATGCAGAATCGCCGCAGATTGGGACACTCCCGAATTTAAAAATAAAGCAGAAAGCTAAGAAGAACCGTGCTTCGAAAATGCCGCGCCACTACCGCAATCACTCGGTGGATGTGTTAGTCTTTGGAACTCATCACCAGCCGCATGGTACGTAATTTTATAACTATTACTTTTATTCATCAATTAATTAAATTTATTAACTATGTGTTAATTAATTAAGTAGTTGTTATTAAATAATAAAATTATGTATCTAGGAGGAAGAACTGGGACGGGAGGTCGGTTTGCCTGAGTTGCATCGCAACTTGTATATGCGAGAGGAGGATGGTTCATTTATCCACGATAGAGGCGAGGAGGATTCGTGTAAAACTACATTATGTTATTAGTTATTTATCTTTAAATACAATATATATATATATATATATATTTATATTTATATTGTTTTTATTGTTTTTTTATTAATATTTATTTATTTATCTGTTGTTTTTTTAGGATGCTTATGATCTTTGGGATGGCGAGTGGCGTGAGTCTCACTGCAGAGCGATGGGTCGATCGATCGTGAGGAGGAGGCTAGAGTGGGTCGCTCCATGTGGGATAGAGCGGTTGGCCCACAAAAGAGTGATCGTTGACGTGATCCGGTAGCATGGGACCCAAGTTCTTCAAGGAAAGCATTTCGCCGAGTCGATCATATTCGGGGACGAGAGTAATCGCTGGTCGTTTCTTCGCTTTGCTCCCAACGCAGCGGTGGTAGATCAATTGACCCAGCAATTTAACCAGAGGTTGAACGAAGCGGCGGAGCAATATGCACGACAACCGGAAGAGCAAGCTAGATCATTGAGAGCGCGCCGCTGCCGAGCGCTAGAGATCATGAGAGAGTTTCGCCGAGCAAGCTAGAGAAGCGAGGAGTTTTCAGCAGATGGCGGCTCGGATGAACCATCCTTCGAGGCCATCATCATCATCATCATCACATATGGCTTCCTACCACCCACAGTCTTGGCCTCAGATATCCTCGTACCCTCAAGAAGTATCCACAAAGATACTCCCGGCCCCATTATTCTCAAGAAGATCCCCAGAGTATCCACCACCTCAAGTATCCTTCCCAAAGATCCTCCCAAAGACTGATCCACCACTCCAAAAATGACAGCAGAGATCCATCCCGAAGATCTTCCCAAAGACTCCACCACCACCTCAAGAAGAAACTGTATATTCAACCCAAAGAAGAATCACCCCATCTCTTCAATAATAATATTGATCTAAATTATAGTGCGTTAGAGGCTTGTTTGTTCAAGTGATGATCAACCAAAGACGAGGTGATCAATATTATCACGTAGATGACTCAGATGAGCACGCACCTTAGTAGTTTTATATTTGATTATGTATGTTTATTATTATGGATATCGGAGTGATTTGTTGGATTTGAATTTATGGATGTTTATTATTTGGTTGATTATGAATGTTTTTTTTTATTGTTGATTATGGATGTTTATTATTTGGTATTTGAGTTTTTAATTTAAATATGCTATTTATATTTTTAATTTAAATTTATTAATTGTTAAAAAACATTTTATTTGGTTTTATCACAATTTTAGTTTTTTAATTTAAATATGTTATTTATATATTTTTTTAAAATTTATTTAATTTTAAAAAACGTTTTTTCAACTTTTTTAAAATGTTTTTAAATTTTTTTAAAAAAAAAGTATTTTTCGGCGGATTTAAGTGTAGTTTTCGGCGGATTTTAAAAAAAAAAAAAAAAAAAATTTTTGGCGGATTTTAGTGTATTTTCGGCGGATTTAAAAAAAAAAAAAATTTTGGCGGAAAAATCCGCCAGAAAGTTCAAAATTCCCGGAAAGTCAAGTGAATTTCACGCATAAATTCCCCGCAAAATCCACGGAAATGACTTAAAATCCACGGAAATTACCAGTGAATTTCCGCCGAAAATACGTTGCCACCAGCCATTTATCGGCGGAAAAATCCGCCGAAAATACCTGTATTTGCGGCGGAATTGGGTGTTTTTTGGCGGAAAAATCCGCCAAAAAATCCCATTTTTCTTGTAGTGAGAGTCACCCTTATTAATTCGGTGATTGCTTCTCTCCCCGTATACTTATTCTCCTTCTATAAAGCCCCAAAGAAGGTTATCGAAGAAATTATAAAGCTACAAAGAAGGTTCTTGTGGGGAAGAGGAGACCAAAAAGATAGCTTGGGTGAATTGGAACACTATTTGCACCAGAAGGATATGGGGCTGGGCATTAAAAATCTAGAAGCTTTTAACTTGGCTTTGCTAACTAAATGGAGGTGGAGATTCTTGGTGGAGGAAGGAAACCCCTTATGGAGAAAGATGTTGGTGGAAAGATACGGGGTGGGTGGTAGGTGGCCCTAGGTCTTTGCGGACTTTGGAAGAAGATGGGGAAAATTGTCTTTATGGTGGAGAGATCTTTGCTTATTGGGGGAACGATAATAATTTAGAAGAAGGATGGTTTGTGGTATAGTTTAATTAAAGATGGGTAGAGGTAATTTGGTTAGATTTTGGGATGGATGCTTGGTTGGGGAGAGATTCATTTGCTTCTCTTTTCCCATCGGTTTTGGAAGATGTATGGCGAAGGATGTGGTGGTGGAAGACATGGGTGTATGGGACCGAGAATGGGTGGCGTGGGAGCCGAGTTGGGCCTCGGAATTCTCGCTGGAGGAAGCGCAAAGAACTTGCGGCCTTCGAGGAGCCGCCGCTCCTATCCGTGGATCGCAGCCGATTCGTGGCAACCGGTTTCTCGTGAAACAATGCTATTCTTTGGCTTGTTGATTGTTTTGCGGTGTGACAGGCGTGTTTCACGGACGGTTTGATCGATCGCGTGCAAGAAATTATGGAGGAATGATGTGCCATAAAAAATATCCATATTTTCTTGGAGGGTGTTCCGGGGTGTATCAGCAAAACCGAGAGGTTCCAATAGCATTTGGGCCGTCGACACATACCAACAGAATCGCCCAAGCTCGGTTGCTTGAGCGCACTTTGCACTAGCCGCCGAAAATCTCGCATCACGCGGTCGGCAACCGCCAGAAGATATATACGCCATTCGCATATGGCATCAGGTACGTAATCTATACCTTGTGTTACCCTGCCCGAGCGACCAACACTGACTTGAGCGTCGGAGTGTCATTGCACGTACCACCCGAGGTGCTCAGCGTGAAGCCAAGGTCGGTCCTTTCCCTCTATCAACGACCGGCCAATCCAGCAAACGACTACAACACTTCATTGGTCTAAGGTACGATCAGAGGGTATTCCATAATAGAATCGCTACGCGTGATGCTTTGTCTAGAAGGGGAATTCTTCATCTACAACAAGATAAGTGTTGTGTATTTTGTCTCCAAGAAGATGAGTCAATCTCTCATTTATTCTTTCATTGCAACTTTGCTAAGACGCTATGGCAGCTGGTCTTTTCATGGGTAGGATCAAATTACTTCAAAAAAGAGGACTCAATTTCGCATTTCTTGGAATTTGGCCGCCAAGTTAAGCGGTAAGAGGCAAAGAAGAGTCAAGCACCTTATATGGTTGGCGGTTGTGTGGAATATTTGGCTGGCAAGGAACAAAGTGGTGTTCAAAGGCGAGGTGGCGTCTGTCCCTAAGTTGCTATTGAGTATCAAAGACGTTGCATGGTGTTGGTTCAAAGCTAGGAAGGGGAAGAATTGTGGGGCGGGATGGGTGGACTGGTACAATTGTCCGTTGGGTGTACTATCCATGTTGTAATTTCTTGTTGTAAGCTTCTTTATTTTTAGCAGGGGGAGAAACAGTGAGGTAGGAGGTTGCCTCACTACAACACACATTGTCTACATTTTTAGAGGGAAGTGAGTGGGATTAATGATAGCTGGTGTAACTAACTACAACACACATTGTCTACATTACTTTGAGAGAGGAGGGAATATGAGGGGTTCCACTGGCAATGGCGAAGAGGAAGGGATCGCTCAGAACGAATAGGAAGGTTGGCACTTGGTGAAGGGGAAGAAATGGAGGCGGAGACGAATGGACATAGCAGGTCTTCGCGCTGAGAAAGGGGGGGATACGGTCTCGTTCTACTTCTCGGACTTCCCGGATTCTCACAAAGCGATTGATATGTTCAGTGCGTTTGCGTTGTATGGGAAGGTTGTGGAGGTTGTCATTCCTCCGAAAATGAACAAGTGGGGAAAGAGGTGTGGATTTGCTCGCTTTTCCGAGGTTCATGATCCTAGGTTGTTTGCAGTGAAGCTGGACAACATTATTTTCGGTGCAGACAAGATTCACGTGAACCTGCTGAGGTTCGAAAGGGAACATTACGAAAAGACAATCCTCCCGAAGGCACAGAAGTTGAAGAAGGACGTGTCTCTGCATAAGCCGAGCTCGAAGGTGATATGGAGAGATAAGCCGAGCTCGAAGGCGATATGGAGAGAGGTCAGCCATCCTCCTGGTGCTGCCTCAAGTCCGAAACATGTGCCTAATGTTCAGCCTAAGGTGCATGATCATGTATGGAACGTGGATAGCAGGAAGGCTTCATGGAAGGATTCTGTGGGTGGGAGGGGAAGATTGAACGCCAGGAGCTCGGCTAACAATGGCCAGCGCATTGTGTACTTTAGAAAAAGGAATCTATGCGAGGTTTGGTATAATGCTTCGGAAGATGAGTTAGCAGCGTTTAACAAAATGTTTGTGGCAGAGGTGAAGAACGTGGGAGGTACTCATATGGTTCAAGAATGACGTGTCTTTGCATAAGTTGAGCTCGAAGGTGATATGGAGAGATAAGCCGAGCTCGAAGGCGATATGGAGAGAGGTCAGCCATCCTCCTGGTGCTGCCTCAAGTCTGAAACATGTGCCTAATGTTCAGCCTAAGGTGCATGATCATGTATGGAACGTGGATAGCAGGAAGGCTTCATGGAAGGATTCTATGGGTGGGAGGGGAAGATGGAACGCCAGGAGCTCGACTAACAATGGCCAGCGCATTGTGTACTTTCGAAAAAGGAATCTATGCGACGTTTGGTATAATGCTTTGGAAGATGAGTTAGTAGCGTTTAACAAAATGTTTATGGCAGAGGTGAAGAACGCGGGAGGTACTCATATGGTTCAAGAATGACGTGTCTTTGCATAAGCCGAGCTCGAAGGTGATATGGAGAGATAAGCCGAGCTCGAAGGCGATATGGAGAGAGGTCAGCCATCCTCCTGGTGCTGCCTCAAGTCCGAAACATGTGCCTAATGTTCAGCCAAAGGTGCATGATCATGTATGGAACGTGGATAGCAGGAAGGCTTCATTGAAGGATTCTATGGGTGGGAGGGGAAGATGGAACGCCAGGAGCTCGGCTAACAATGGCCAGCGCAGGGGTGTACTATCCATGTTGGGTCCGTTGGGTGTACTATCCATGTTGTAATTTCTTGTTGTAAGTTTCTTTATTTTTAGCAGGGGGAGAAACAGTGAGGTAGGAGGTTGCCTCAATGTGGTGCACTCTGCACGAGGTACTCTTTTTCCTACCTGAGTCTTTTTCCCAATGGGTTTTGGCTCAAGGAGGTTTTGAGGAGGCCCTCCCCCTTCACTTACCTCCATTGTAAGGATTGGACACCCCTTGTGCTCCCTTCAATGTTATTTGTTGCTTATCTAAAAAAAACATATATACGATTTGTCTTTTAAAAAAAAAAAAAAATAGATTGCAAAGGGCATTTTGGGTTTTCACTTTTGGGTGGGGGTATATATGGGGAAGGGTGGGGTATGGAAAAAACAAGTCTTTTTGTTAATGTTGTTTACTCTTTTTTGACAAGTAATGTTATGACTTACACACTTGTCCTTTTTTTACTGAAATTTTTATGGACAACTTATTTAGTTTTTACGTAACTTTACCTTATAAGTTATATCTGTTGTTTTATAAATTCACATCAAAAATATATAAATAAATAAAATGGAAATATAAATAAATACATACATATGAATATTAATTTTGTAACATAAAGTAAAAAACATAAACAAAATATTTGTTTCGTATTTTGTTGTTCTTTGCTTTGTCAAATTTTAAGTTATTAGTATAATTTAAAGTTGATATCCATTTTGGTAATTTTATACCTAAAAGTAATTCTAATTTAATCTATCCAAACAACAATAGTAGACAAAAACCACTTTTTCAATAAATGTATCCAAACAAAAATCACGTTACATTTAACTCACTTTCAACTAAAATCAATTTCGCAAAATCAATTTCGCGTAATCAATTTCGCCACCGCAGAACCAAACACAATCTTTTAGTAATTTTACACCTTCCAGGAAACTTCCTTTGGAGTGAGTGAGTAGTTAGTCTTTGCAAACTAGTACAAACTTCACTTTTCAAAAGAGAACAACGACACTTCACTTTTCAAAAGAGAACAACGGCTACAAGTTGTAGTAGTAGTAGTAGTGTTCATTAATTAATTAATAATTTAATAACTCATCAAATAAAATTAATAGAGTTACTAGCTAATTTATTAGCCATTCAAATTTCACAAAAGTTCATTTAGTCTCTCTCACTTTTTGCAAATTTTTTTCAATTTAGCCTTTTTTTTTATTGCATAATAGAGAGACTAAATTGATATAATGGAGGGAGGGACTAAATTGAAACTTTTTTCCCAATGTTGGAACTTGGGGGTCAGGAGGGAGTTGTAAGAACTTGGGGCCTCCGCATAAGGTTGTATTTTGGTGAATCCATTCATTTCTCTGATTGACTCGTTTCATTTCTAATTGAATTGATTAAAAAAAAATTCTTTTGTCGTTATTGGTGCAAACATGTTATAGCTATAAATGCCATGCAACGTGTATTTCGTGTTAATTATTTGGTAGCGACTAACCAAGTGAAACTTGGTTATACAGTTTTGTTGTAGGAAACAAATTATGTAGGGGGGTTGAATCAACTTGTTATCAAACATGTTGGCATAATTAATCGATTGTTTTCGTGGACTGATAAGACTTCGTCTGAAGAATGTACTTCATGGATTGACAAAACATGTAATGGATTTAGAATTTGATAATCGATTTTTTTTAGCCGCTTTAATTTTATAATGCAACACAATGGCCCCGACAAAAAAGTTAGTATTTTCATCATTATGTGATGGTTTTTTTACCCCCACCACTCTCTCTTTTATCCCCACATACCCTGCGAAAAGACCACAATACCCTTAACAAAATTTAAAAACTTCAAAATATCCTTAGCTCCAAAAAAAGGCATCGTGTATATACCCCCAAAATCATATATACGTCGTCAGATATACCAAATGAGGGTATATACAATTCTCATTAATTAGCCATCTAATTTACCTTTGGTTGGAGCTATATACGAGTTGAAATATTTAAGCTATATACGATTGAAGCCATTGGTATATACGATTGGAGCAATGTGGATAAACATTGGTTGGAAAATTGGTATATACGAGAGTTGGATTTTTAAAGCTTATACGATTGGAGCAAAGTGGATAAACATTGGTTGGAAAATTGGTATATACGAGAGTTGGATTTTTAAAGCTATATACGATTGGTATATACGAATCACTAAATGTGGGGGTAGAAAATTGTCATCGTATATATGTTATCTAATGTATATACGACCCTACAAAATGTGAGTCGTATATATGTTAGATAACATATATACGATTGATTTTTTTTTTTTTTAAAAAATACATTTTTTTAAGGATATTTTAAGGTTTTTAGGAGTATGTGGGGGTAGATGGGATAGTGTGGGGGTAAAAAAAACCTTTATATGATTCATTTTTATTAGCGGATCAAGTACATTTTCAACATAATATGATTCATTTTTTTGAAGTGGGGAAAACAATATGATTCATTTTTATTAAGGTGGGCCGGAAAGATATTAGTGATTAGAATAAATCAAATATGATTCATTTTTTGGCCAATTTGTCGGACTAAAAAAAATTATATAACAAAGTCTTTTTTTTTGACAAAGATATAACAAAGTCTTTTCAACGTCGCAAAAGTGGAAAACCCACGCTTTCTCAAGTTTTAGTATTTTGGATAAATATACACAATATTATACGTATTGCATACATTATATAAACATTAGATTATATAAAAAAAGAAGCACATCACAAACGGGAAATCTATCATGTTATGGAACAACTTTATGACTTCAGAATTTTCCTAATGAAATCTGAAAGAGATACAAACACACATATAATGCATTTTTTTATTAATAATCATAATAAGCATAAGTGGCATGGCTATTCAGATTTAGGATGTTTTTTTGTACCCCCACCAAAAATGAAAACCCCAAAATGCTCTTTGCAATATATTTTTTTTTTAAAAAAAAGGCTCATCGTATATATATCATTTTGGACATATATACGATGCTCAATTTTAACCCATCGTATATATGTCCTTAAGAAGTATATATGATTGGCCGTGTAAGATTCAATCGTATTTACCTCTTAAAGACTTGTATACGATGTGTTAAAATTGAGCATCGTATATATGTCCAAAAATGACATATATACGATCGGTTTGAATTTTTTTTTTGCTGTAAAAAAATTTTCAACGGTCATGATTTCACTTTCAAAGTTGATTAACGGTGTGGATTGCACGACAAAATCAACGGTTGATAATCTTTAACCTCAACTATAAATACCCACTCCCACCATCATTATTTTCACACCAAAAATTCAACTTCCTTCTCTCACACAACACAAGTTAAGATGATGCAGCTTCGCGCTAATGTCATACTCACGAGCCTTCTTCCTCACTCGCTCATTCTAATATGGGGTTGATGATCATCGTGGCATCATCTTGCAAGATGATGGTATAGATTTCGATGGGAGAGATGTTTTATCGTAGGTTGAAACATCGCGATACCATTTGTTGCTCTTAAGCGTAAAACCATCGCGGATGGTTCAACCAGAGAACGACGCGAGCATGAGATAATTCGTGATCGCTTATCTGAAACCTAAACGATCGATGGAGGTATTTATCGATCTACCATGGATGTCAACGGCGAGGATGACGTCCGAGACATGATGTCCATTCATATTACGCTTAAATGGAAGAGTTACATTCATCTCAGACGTCGAAACCGTATGACCGTCACGAGATCCTTCGCCGATTAACTCCACCAACTCAATAGTTTCTATTGTATTTTTTTTATCTGTTGTATTTTTATTCTAGTTGTTTATGTTTTGTGGATTGTGTAACTTTGTTTTTTCGAATCAATGAAATCAAAAATTGCTGGAAACACGTAAAATATAACACCGTAAGTAATAATAAAGTGAAAACATAAAAGTAACATGAGTACAAATACATCAAAAAAGTGATAAAAAAATCCCTAACGCCCTCCTCGTCCTCGTCCCCGTCGTCTAAGTTCTTGTGAAATGTCATCCGGTGCTGCCATCCCCACCAGCCTATGGAGTGTCTGATACACCCGACTGCCATGCGTGATCTCGCCATCACGAATCCCTTCTCTACAAGCGGTCACAATCTCCCTCATCCACTCAGGATTGTCGTATCGTAGCTCTCTGGAGGAGGTGTCAAGTCCTCACCGCTTGGTGATGGTGGAGCCGGTAATAGTCCGGGATAGATGCACCACGACGCACTCACTCTAAGTACATAGTACGCCTCATCCGCTCACGAGCAAACCGAGTAGTGCGCAGGATGTCATCCACAGATGCCATGAAGTCGGTGATCTGAAAGACGCAGTCAGTATGACTCGGACGACCTCTGATAGGGTCACGCGGGATGTACTGACGGTACCCAAACTGTCGCAGACACTCATCGTGCATGTAGGAACTCAAGTCACCACCGATGAAGCCTCTATATAGGGAGATCTGCTCAAAGGGTCTACCATCCCTGTGCTCCTCAAATGGCCGCCAGCAGACATCCTCTGGCCTTAGCTCATCAATCATCCTCCTATAGTGGCTCAGCTTCAGGTGGTCTGACTTCTTCTTCCTAAAGCGCCCAGCCAGTGGCTCCGCACCGGGTATATGACCGGGCAACCTCTCCGCCATCCGAGGGAAATACCACAAAATCCAAGCCTGAAATGCAAAAATAAACAACATATTTAATTCAAAAAATTTTACCCAAAGTCAATGTGATTTAACAAAAAAAATGAAGTTAAAATGTGTACCTAAAATAGGCTGGCATACCCTCCACACTGCTGCGTCTCCCTCAAAGACGCAGTGTTCAACGACTCATACATGGCAGCTAGTGCACCTACACCCCATGCATAGCCTCCAAGAACCTCTGGACTCAAATCAGCCAGGTAGATCAGCCACTTACCCTCCGCCTGTCTCGGGCCCAGTAGTGAAGATCAGAGGCCGGCCAAGCGGATAAGCCCTCACAAAGAATCGTAATGCCACCCCTCCTCCAAATTACGCCATAAACCCGCCCACCATCCTGAGCGGATAAGCCCTCACGTGTTGTTAGCGCCTCAACCCATGACACACCCAGATATGTCTCTGCAAGCTGCGTGACATACTCCGAGCTGACAGTGATGGTGGGAGGTATGGCATAGTTCCCCTGGATGGGAAGGTGCAGAAAGCAGGAGATGTCATCCATAGTGATCGTCATTTCACCAAATGGCAAGTGAAATGACGATGTATCTGAGTGCCATCTCTCGATAAAGGCCGACAGCAACTCATGGTCTACTGTGGCGTGGCTAGTCTGGAGAAGTGGGGCCAGTCTAGAGTCTGTGACCACGGTGGTCAAGTAGGCTGTGCATCGTAGACACATCTAGTATGGACTTTGTTGCCATGAGCCCATACTTTGACAACACGCTGATACTTCTGAATTAATAATAAATAAATCATGTAAGCAAAAAGTGCAGACTATGTGCGTTAAAAAATATATTTACCCAAAAAAATTCAACTTATCGGGTCATCGCGTACTGAATTGCAGACATGATCTGTCAGGTCAGTGAAGAGAGAGGGCTGAGGCTAAGGCTGATCCTCCTGATGCCCCTGATCCTACTTGTAACACCCTAAATAATTTAATTAAGTAATTGATTAAATTGTTTAAGTGTTGCACTATTTTAATTATATTAAATTATAATATAGTGTTTTATAATTTGGTATTTTATTTAATTGAAGGGAGTGGTATTGGAGATACCGGAACTGCAAGGATTGGCCCAGGAGCCCAAGCCCAATGACTTAGGCTCCCTAGAGTAGTGCAATTCGCACCACTTTGCAAAAAAAAAGAAAGAAAACGAAAAAGAGAGAAGAGAGAAAGGAGGAAAACGGCGCAACCTAGAGGAGTAAGAGGAAGAGTAGATCGCACCACTCAAAGAGGAAAGAAAGGAGCTTTTGTTGCGTGTGGTTTTTGCACGTGACTCAAGGAGAAGGAATTTCTACTGGTTGAAATAAGGTAAGTGGGGAGTCTCACTCTATAATAGAGGGTATAATAGGTTGTATAGAGTCATGAGTCTCTATTTGTTGATAATTGATTGATTGATTGAATTTGATTGAGTGAATTTGATGAAATTGCATGAGAAATTGATTTAGGCTTAATGTTAGGGTTTATGTGCTTGATTTCGTGTTATGGTGTAAATTGATGTTTCGAGATGTGAAATTGAATATGTTAAAATGATTATAGAGTGGACTTGAATGATATATGGTGGTTAGAATTGGAAGGAATTAAGAATGGGGATTTTTGAGGTATAGGGCGCCAAATGGCTAGGAATTATGCGCCTGTATGCAATCGTAGAAAGAGGCTATGGTGGTGAGTTGTCGCCCGGGCGCCAATTGGCGTGGAATATGGCGCCTCGCGCATCGCTCACAGGTGGGGTGTGTGTGTGTGTGGGAGTATCATCGCTGTGGCGCCACATTGCCGGGAAATGGCGCCCGAGCAACCGCTTATGTGCCGAGTTGGGTTTCGTGCAGTGTGGTCCGTGCTCGGGCGCCGCTTTGGCTTTGGAAATGTGGCGCCCGTGCAATCGCTCATGTGCATATATGGGGTGGTTTGAGTGATACTAGGTGTTCGGACATAATTTACCGTGCCATATTTTGTAAGAGAGCTCGCCCAAACTTCATTTTAAACATTTTGGCTCGAGTAGTTTGGCTTTTGCATGTGTCATTTGGGAGATGTCCTAGTGGGTAATTCCGTGGCGCTATATGTGTGCGCCAGGGGTGGTCTAAGTGGAATTTAGAGTTCGGGCATATTTCACCGTGCCATCTTTTGTATTCACCGCCCAAAAACAATTTTAAACATTTTCGCTCGAGTGGTTTCTTTTTGCAAGTGTGTGTGGGGTGGGTCGTGTATGGCGCCAAACAAGAGCCGCCTGTGGCGCCTAGGTAGGCGCTCGTGGTTCCAGACCGTGTCTCGGTTTGTGTCTAAGGTTGTGTTCAGGTCCGTGCCGCCTGCGGGCGCCAGATTGCTTGTGTTCTGGCGCCTAGTGTTCTGTGTTGCCTGCAGGCGCCATGTTGTGGTGTTTTGGCGCCTGTGTGCTAGTGTGTGGCATGTGGGCGCTGTGTGTGGGAAAAAGTGGCGCTCAGGTGCTAGTGTGCATGTGGGGCGCCAGACAGGGGCATTTGGCGCGCTGGTGGTGCCAAAGGGTGTCCTAGGTGTTGTTTTTGGTCCCTAGGTGACGCTTTTGGTCCCTAGGTGACTGCTTGGTCCTAAGTGGTGTGAGTTTGGTCCCTAGATGCCGTTTGGTCCAAAAGGTGTCAATTTGGTCCCTAGGTGTTGGGTTGGTCCTAAAGAGTGTTTTAGGTCCCCGAGTGAGGTTAGTCCTCTAATTGTGAATAGTCCTTGGGACTCGAGTACGCTGAGCTAGCAATCGAGATGATTGAGGATGCCATGGGGCACGAGCCATGGGGGCTAGAGCCATGAGGGCTATAAATGAGATTAAATATGAGGTGAGAAAATAATATATGAAGTGATATTGTAAATGTGCTTGTGTTGTGTTCATGGAGTCTCATGCATACATTCTACGCTGGTCGCGACGCTTATAAATCGATCAGGAGGCTACGAGGCCGTGCCATGGGGGCGTGAGTCATGAGGACTCAATTTGAGAATGATATCGCCATGAGGGCAATCGGTACCACATGCATGATCGCATTGCATACATTTCCATAAACGCATGAGTGCTATTGATTAATGAATGGTTTCATTTGTGTGTGTGAATCAGGCTCTGGTGTGATGCTAGGATGGTATCTATATTGCTTATTATCACTTTTATTATATAGTTCGAGACCCACCCTTTCTCGTTGTTATTTACCATTGTGTAGTCATGAGTGAAGGTTTGCTACCTTCACTATTCCCCGAGTCGGTCCGCTTCGATACGTAGCACCTCAGGGAGTGGGTTATAAACTGTTTGATCTGCTTTTGCTCATTTGTCGAGCCTTTATATGTATTGCTTTGAGACTACCGACTTAACTTTTGAGATTATGGTTTATTTTCCGTTTGCGTTATGTGAAATTGTATTCCCACGAGTTTATTTTGTGGTGTTACGATTTTGAATCAGTTGTTATGAGTTGAGCTCATTGTTGAGTGGTGTTTAAAGAGATAAGTGTAGCATCCCATTGGATGTTTTCAATTAAGAAATGAATTTTTATACTGATTTTTGATTTAATTTTTCGGTAGAAACGGGTGTTACATTAGTGGTATCAAAGCAAAAGTTCGGTCCGTCCACCAAGTGTGTGTCTGCTTGTCATGTTGTGTATGACAATTAGGTGTCTTGAATTAGTTCTCAATGGTTGTTTATGCCGCGTTGCTAGGTTGATATGGCCGTAAGAGTTGATGCCAAGACTTGCCGAGGCTTTGCAAGCCATAGCACAAAGTTATGGGGACTCGCAGAATATCGAGACCCGTAGTCCGCAACATTCCGCAGAGAACCCTCCTACCTTCGGGCGGGAGGTACAACCCAATGGTGCAATCGCTTGGTCAAGGAGATTGAGAGGATCTTTAGAGTGATTAGCCGCAATGATGAGCGTAAAGTCGTGCACGGCACACACACACTCTATCCAAGAGGTCGATGACCGTGGTTGGAGACCGCTGAGAGGTTGTGGGTCGCGCATGAGGAGATTATTTGGCCGTGGTTTCAAGGGAATTCTTGAGGAAGTATTTTCCGAGGACGTTAGAGGTAAGAAAGAAATGGAATTCCTCGAGCCGAGGCGGGAGTATGTCTGCTTCGAGTATGCCGCCAAGTTCATCGAAATGGGCTAAGTTCTACCCCATTATGCCGGAAAGTCGGTGCCGAATTCTCAAAGTGCATTAAATTTGAGAATGGATCGAGAGTCGATATCAAACAAAGCTATAGGGTATCAAAAGATTAGAGTATTTGGCCGATTTGGTAGATCGCCGCAGGATTTATGAGGAGGACAAAGAACGCCCGCCTAGTGGTCATGAGAGACCGTAGGGGTAAATTTCATAACAGGGTAAACTATATGAGACATCTCACGGCTGTGGTAAAAAAGTATCTTGGTGGTAGCAAGTATGCCGTGGAAGCAGTGTCCGCCGAGGGTAAGAGGTCCGCTGAGGCGTGAAGCCTGGGTGGGGAGATGATCCCCGCTAATATTGTGTGCTTCAAGTGTGGCAAGCCGGGTCACAAGAGTTTTGATTGTAAGTCCGGGGAAAGATATGCTTCAAGTGTGGGAAAGAAGGTCACATGGCATCCGAGTGTGATCGTAAGGAAGTCGTGGTGTTTCAACCGTGGTGAAGCGGGTCACTTTAGCTCCAAGTGCACCAAGCCAAAGAAGGAGAGGTCATCGGGAGAGTATTTGCACTAGCGGTGTTCAGAGGACCCAATGAGATTAGAGGTACATGTTTCATCTATGGTACACCTTTAGTTGCTATTGTTGACACGGTGTGCTACACACTCTTTTATTGCTTTCCGGTCAGGCGAAAGATTGAATTTAGTTTTGTCTACTATGGAGAGAGGATGGTTATCGACACTCCCCCAATGGTTCTGGTGAACTACTTCTAATGTGTGCTAGGTGTCCTCTCACGCTTTTTGGCGTAGATTTTCTCGATTGATCTCGATTTGTTTAGCTTTGGGTGGGCTGGATGTGATTCTCGGTATGGATCGTTAGTAGATAACCATGTGCACATCAATCGTTTCAACAAGTTCATAGCTTTCTTCTTCCGTAAGAGGAAGAGTCTGCTTTGGTTGTCTCACGAGCAATCGCGCGGTAATGAAAGAGGTGGCCACCGCTTGCTTTGATGGCCTCTATGTCCGCCGAGAACCAGCCGTGGTTGATGGGTTGCGTGGTGTGTGAGTTCCTCAAGTGTTTTCGATGAGATTCCTAGTGTGCCACCGCAGAGGAAGTTGAGTTCGGATTGAGCTTGTGCTTGGTACCAGCCCTCGGTTCATGGCACCAGATCGATGTCGGCTTCGAGTTGTCGTAACTAAAGAAGCAGCTTGGAAGAGTTACTTGAGAAGAAGTTCGTGAGGCCTAGTGTGTCACCACGGGAGCTCCAGTTTTGTTGGTTAAGAAGAAGGACGGGAGTATGCGCGCTCAGGCGTGGATTACGTGCAACCAACAAGGTTACTATCAAGAATAAGTATCATCTCCCGAGGATTGATGATCCGATGGATCACCGGTGGGTGCTAAGGTTTTTAGCAAAATTGATCTCGAGGTCGTGGTATCACCGATTAAGGTAAGTGGATGAAGACGCCCGTAAGAAGACGCTCGTAAGCGAGATACGGGCACCTATGAGTACTCTGTAATGCCGCTTGGTGTCACTAATGCACGTGGGTGTTTATGGAGTACATGAACCGAATCTTCCATAGCTACTTAGATCGGTTTGTGGTTGTTTTTATTGATGACATTCGTATACTCTAAGTCTAAGGAGGAACATGCAGAGCACTTGAGATTGGTGC
This sequence comes from Oxytropis ochrocephala, assembly GCA_020916435.1. NCBI lineage: Eukaryota > Viridiplantae > Streptophyta > Magnoliopsida > Fabales > Fabaceae > Oxytropis > Oxytropis ochrocephala. The sequence goes on along the minus strand of CM037090.1, from coordinate 59,887,549 downwards.
CAGAGGTGCCGAAAGAGAAGAAGTCGTGTATGCTAAGTTGTCCAAATGTGAGTTCCGTTTGCGTGAGGTGAGCTTCTTGGGTCACATTATTTCGTAATGGTATAGCATTGCAGACCCGCCTAAGGTCGATGCCGTGGTTGCAGCTGGGAGAGCCCAAAGTCCGTGGATCGAGATCGTGAGTTTTTGGGGGGGCCGGTTACTACAGGAGGTTTATCAAGGGTTGTCTAAGCTAGCCCTTCCATTGACCCAATTGACTGTAAGGGAAGAGCCTTTGTGTGGGATGCCAAATGTGAGGAGAGCTTCCAAGAGTCAAGAAGAGGTTGACAACATCTCCAAGTGTTAGTGCCGCTCGTGTCGGATCACCTTTTGTTGTGTAATCGCGACGCCCAAGATGGGTTTGGGAGGTGTTTTGATGCAGATGGGAAGGTAGTTGCTTATGCGCGTCCCGACAGCTTGAGGACACATGAGAAGAACTATCCTACTCATGATTTGGAGTTAGCCGCTATTGTTTTTGTGTCAAGATTTGGAGGCACTATCTCTATGGTACCGCATTCGAGGTGTTCAAAGGATCACAAGAGTCCGAGATACTTGTTTGACCGAATGAGCTAAATACGAGGCGTAGACGCTGGTTAGAGCCAAGGACTATGATTTCGGCTTGAACTATCATCCCGACAAAGCTAATGTCGTGGCCGATGCTTTAAGTCGGAAAACTTTACATATGTCACCATGATGGTGAGGAATTGGAGTTGATTGAGCAATTCCGTGATTTGAGCTTGGTTTGTGAGGTGACACCACGCAGTGTCGATTGGGTATGCCGAGGATTGGGAATGACTTCTTGGTAAAGGTCGAGACGCCAAAAGTTGGATGTGAAACTAGTCGATTCGTCTGGTAGCCGTGACCGATCGTGGATGGGGATTACAGTTGGATTCCTGTGGTGTGTCGAGGTTCGGGGACGTGGATTTATGTTCTCGATGATGCCGAAGTCAAGAAGATGATACTTGAGGAGAGCCATAGGAGCAAGTCGAGCATTCATCCGTGCTACTAAAATGTACCATGATCTCAAGAAACTGTTTTGGTGGCCTCGTATGAAGAAGGATGTAGCACAATTTGTATATGCATGTTTGACTTGCCGTAAGTCAAAGATTGAGCACCGTAAGCTCATGGGTTAATGCAACCTTTGGAGATTCCGAATGGAAGTGGGACAACATTTCCATGGACTTTGTGGATCGGGTCACAAACATTGTGAGAGTAGGTTTGACACTATTTGGGTGATTGTGGATAGGTTGACCAAGTCCGCCCATTTTTTCCTATCAACATCACCTATCCCGTACAAAGTTGGCTAAGATTTATATTCGTGTGATTGTGAAGCTACATGGGGTTCCAAGAGTATTGTATCGGATAGAGACCCAAGGTTTACGCCCGAAGTTTCGGGGAAGCTTGCAGAGGTTTTGGGGTCCAGCCGAGGTAGAGTTCGGCTTATCATCCTCGCACTAATGGTCGACAGAGAGAACCATCCAAATCCTTGGAGGACCTTTCGAGAGCTTGTGTGCTAGAGCAGGAGGTGCGTGGGATACACATCTCCCATCGATTGAGTTTACTTATAATAACAGCCTATCATTCGAGTATGTGGATGGCTCCTTTCGAGGCAATCAGATGGACGAGGTGTAGAACTCCTTTGTGTTGGCATGAGTCCTGGGCGAGAGTGTTGTTCTTGGACCCGAGTTGGTTAGTGAGACTACAGAGAAGGTGAAAGTGATCGAGAGAAAATGAAAGAGTCCCGCAGTCGGGCAGTAAAAGTTACCATGATAGAGGAGGAAAGACTTGGAGTTTCAGCCGAGCATGCATGTAGCTTCGAGGGTCACGCCTATGACCGTGTCGGGCGTGCCTCAAAGCAAAGAAGTTAACTCCAAGGTTTATTGGACCGCACTCAAATCACCAAGCAGGGTGGAAAGGTTGCTTATGTGGTGGCCTTGCCACCTAATCTTTCGAACTTGCACGATGTATTCCACGTGTCACGCCTTCTAAGTATATTCCGCACCTGGCCCCATGTGATTCATATGGATGATGTGGAGGTGACGCGGAGAACCTCACCAGAGACTATGCCGGTGAGGATTGATGATAGAGAAGTGAAGGTGCCGAGAGGAAAAGACATTGCCTTAGTCAAGGTAGTGTGGTCGGGAGCCGCCGTGAGAGCATGACTGGGGAGCCGAGAGCAAGATGCGGGAGTCTTATCCAGAGTTATTTGACTGTGTATGAATTTCGAGGACGAAATTTCCTAAGTGGGGGAGAGTTGTAACACCCTAAATAATTTAATTAAGTAATTGATTAAATTGTTTAAGTGTTGCACTATTTTAATTATATTAAATTATAATATAGTGTTTTATAATTTGGTATTTTATTTAATTGAAGGGAGTGGTATTGGAGATACCGGAACTGCAAGGATTGGCCCAGGAGCCCAAGCCCAATGACTTAGGCTCCTAGGAGTACTAGTGCACTGCACCACTTTGCAAAAAAAGAAAGAAAACTAAAAGAGAGAAGAGAGAAAGGAGGAAAACGGCGCAACCTAGAGGAGTAAGAGGGAAGAGTAGATCGCACCACTCAAAGAGGAAAGAAAGGAGCTTTTGTTATGTGGTTTTTGCACGTGACTCAAGGAGAAGGAATTTCTACTGCTGAAATAAGGTAAGTGGGGAGTCTCACTCTATAATAGAGGGTATAATAGGTTGTATAGAGTCATGTAGTCTCTATTTGTTGATAATTGATTGATCGATTGAATTTGATTGAGTGAATTTGATGAAATTGCATGAGAAATTGATTTAGGCTTAATGTTAGGTTTATGTGCTTGATTTCGTGTTATGGTGTAAATTGATGTTTGAGATGTGAAATTGAATATGTTAAAATGATTATAGAGTGGACTTGAATGATATATGGTGGTTAGAATTGGAAGGAATTAAGAATCGGGGATTTTTGAGGTATGTGGCGCCAAATGGCTAGGAATTATGCGCCTGCGGCAATCGTGAGCAAGAGGCTATGGTGGTGAGTTGTCGTCCGGGCGCCCAATTGGCGTGGAATATGGCGCTCGCGCATCGCTCACGTGGTGGATTGTGTGTTTCGGCAGAGATCATCGCCTGTGGCGCCACATTGCCGGGAAATGGCGCCAGAGCACCGCTTTATGTGCCGAGTTGGGTTTCGTGCGGCAGTGTGGTCTGGCCCGGGCGCCGCTTGGCTGGAAATGTGGCGCCATGTGCAATCGCTCATGTGCATATACGGGTGGTTTGAGTGATACTAGGTGTTCTCGACATAATTTACTGTGCCATATTTTTAAAAGAGCTCGCCCAAACTTCATTTTAAACATTTTGGCTCGAGTGGTTTCGGGCTTTTGCATGTATCATTTGGGAGATGTCCTAGTGGTAATTCTGCGTGGCGCTATATGTGTGCGCCTGTGGGGTGGTCTAAGTGGAATTTAGAGTTCGGGGCATATTTCACCGTGCCATCTTTTGTATTCACCGCCCAAAACAATTTTAAACATTTTCGCTCGAGTGGTTTCTTTTTGCAAGTGTCAGGTGGGCTGGTCGTGTGTGGCGCCAAACAAGCAGCCGCTTAGTGGCGCCAGCAAAGCGTCGTGGTTCGAGATCGTATCTCGCCTTTGTCTAAGGTCAGTGTTCAGGTCCGCGCCGCCTGCGGGGCGCCAGATTGCTGTGTTCTTGGCGCCAGTGCTGTGTTGCACTGAGGCGCCATGTTGCCGGGTGTTTTGGCGCCGTGGTGCTAGTGTGGGCGGGCGCCTGTGTGGGGAAAAGTGGCGCATGTGGTGCCGGTGTGCATGTGGGGCGCCAGACAGGGGCATTTGGCGCCGGTGGTGCCAAAGGGTGTCCTAGGTGTTGTTTTGGTCCCTAGGTGACAGCTTTGGTCCCTAGGTGACTGCTTTGGTCCTAAGGGTGTGAGTTTGGTCCCTAGATGCCAATTTGGTCCAAAAGGTGTCAATTTGGTCCCTAGGTGTTGGGTTGGTCCTAAAGAGTGTTTTAGGTCCCCGAGTGAGGTTAGTCCTCTAATTGTGAATAGTCCTTGGGACTTCGAGTACGCTGAGCTAGCAACCGAGATGATTGAGGATGCCATGGGTACGAGCCATGGGGCTAGAGCCATGAGGGCTATAAATGAGATTAAATATGAGGTGAGAAAATAATATATGAAGTGATATTGTAAATGTGCTTGTGTTGTGTTCATGGAGTCTCATGCATACATTCTACGCTGGGCCGCGACGCTTATAAATCGATCAGGAGGCTACGAGGCCGTGCCATGGGGGCGAGTCACGAGGACTCAATTTGAGAATGATATCGCCATGAGGCAATCGTACCACATGCATGATCGCATTGCATACATTTCCATAAACGCATGAGTGCTATTGATTAATGAATGGTTTGATTTCAGGTGTCGTGGATCGCGCTCGTGCGATGCTAGGACTCAGATCTATATTGCTTATTATCACTTTTATTATATAGTTCGAGACCCACCTTTCTCGTTGTTATTTACCACGGTGTAGTCATGAGTGAAGGTTTGCTACCTTCACTATTCCCGAGTCGGTCCGCCTCGAGCACGTAGCACCTGTGGGAGTGGGTTATAAACTGTTTGATCCTGCTTTTGCTCATTTGTTGAGCCTTTATATGTATTCGCTTTGAGACTACCGACTTAACTTTTGAGATTATGGTTTATTTTTCCATTGCGTTATGTGAAATTGTATTCCACGAGTTTATTTTATGGTGTTACGTATTTTGAATCGTTGTTATGAAATGAGCTCATTGTTGAAAGTGGTGTTTAAAGAGATAAGTGTAGCATCCCATTGGATGTTTTCAATTAAGAAATGAATTTTTATACTGATTTTTGATTTAATTGCCGGTAGAAATGGGGTGTTACACTACTCGGCCGCTTCCTCTCGATATTCTGACATAGATCGGTCCGAGGAAGACAACTCGGGCCCGAGGTCGCTTCATTGATACTCTGGAGGCTGGGCATGGTAATGAATAGGTGGGGATGGTTAAGAGGAGGTCGTGGATGGTACCGAGGAGGAGGCCGAGAATGATATCGAGGAGCAGCCTCTCCTTATACCAATCATCCCGCCGAAGTCTGGCCAAGATAAAACTCCCATCATCCTAAAATAAGCCGGGTGATGCCGCCATCATACGGGGTGGCTCAGCACACTCACCTGGTCACTGCTCTCGCTTCCTAGTCAAGCATGCAATGATTATACCTCCGAGTCCTCGTGACGGAGCAAAGATGATGATTCTCTCTCTCCGGGAGCAGGAGATACCTCCCATCTCCTCTCTAACGATCATCCATATGCCTACCTGGACACCGCAAGCAAAGGAAAAAACAGCTAGTGGAAAAAAACTCATCGTATGTACATAAAAAGGGGGTATATATGTTGCTTACTCTTAAAGGGTCGATATATGGTCTATCGGGCGAAAATACGAGTGGATGAATTTCGCCTAATCGTATATACGCTCTGGGAAGCGGGTATATACGATGGGTAAAAAATAAGGATCGATATAGGGTGCCGTGGGGTATATGCGAGTGGTGGAATTTTGGGTCAATCGATATACGCTTTCGCGTGGCGATATATGCGAGTGGTCGTGGTCAATCGTAGGTATGACCAATAATGTGAAGAAATTGTGTTTTTGTAAATACGCAAGGGTATTTTGGTCTTTTCACAGTGGTGGGTGGGGTATGAGGGGAAAGGGGTGGGGTACCAAAAACCCTTCAGATTATTAGGGAAATAGCCGTGTCTCCCTACTTGAATAGTCAGAGTTCTGGCTTTACCTTGTCCACAAGCCAAGTTCTGCACTCGACTTGTAGCTTTTCACTATCAAGACCATCTTTAGCCACACAAAAAGTTGTCGCAGAAAATTTCCAATAATTCAATAGAACCACCAAAACTCAAAGTGGTAAACATTGATACCTTCATTACTATAAAAATGGTCCCTATTTCTCTCGATGTAGGTATTAATTGCTATCTTTGGCTTAGTTGGGGGACTCAATCATTGAGTACTAAAAAATTGAGATTGGGAAAGGATAGTGAATAGAGTAATTACCTAATACATTAGGAGGTAATGTTGTCTTGAAAATCAAAGTTGATGTTTCTATAACATTAGACCTAATCCATTTATCATTAGACACCTAATTATTAGCCAACCTTTCATGCCATATTATAAATACCTGGCTATAAAATAATCTGTTTCAAAGATCCACAAAAATCGATTAAATCTAAATCGAGATTTGGTCTACTAATTACTACAGTGTCCGCTAAAAAGTTGTTATGTAATTTGAAGTGGTTCCCAACAAAAGAAATAGTACATTTTGAAAATGTAAATGTTCCTAAATTAAAGAGCATTAGAACAAGATCTTCATTCACTAAAGGGGCGTGTGTGTGATCAATCTATTTCTTTGCATACACAAGGTACTCAATAGGTGGCACCAAATTCACATGTACCTGACGCTTTTTGGCAACAAACTCACACCTATTTCTTTGCGTGAAAGATATTTAGATTCTACAATCGACAAGCGTGTGACACCAAGGGTTAGTTACGCATCTAGTACGGCCTCCTCACCACAATATCCACCTTTTAAGGACAATCTAAGATAAGACCGAATGGAAGAGAGAGAAAAAGGTAGAGAGAGGCTCCGCTAGTGGCATAGCGGGTACGAGGGTGAATGGAGTGAAGTCATCACAGGAGGACAAGGAGGTCAAGAAACAAATGGAGAAGACCGATATCGCAAGCAACGGGAAATGGAGTGATCAAGTAAATACCACTTCCTTCTATTTCTCAAAGATTCCTCGACTCACATGGTGCCAAGGATATGCTTAAGGCCTTCTCAGACATGGTGATGCTATTGAGGTGGTGATACCACCGAGGAGAGATAATCGTGGAAGAAGGTTTGGCTTCGTCCGGCTCCACAATGTAAGTGACTCTAGTGGTGTTTGCAATCAAGTTCGATAATATCATCGAGAGGTTCAAACAAGATTCACGGAATATCCCGAGGTTCAAGAGGGAATGGAGCGAGAGAAATCTCTAAGATCCATCTTCCGCCCGTAAGATGGGTGTGTGCAGATCAAGAACAACTATGTATGGAAGAAGAAGGGGAGCATCAGACCTAGAGAGTGCGGGTGCACTTTCAACATGTAAAGGCTAGGCACCCAAATGTCATAAAAACCCATTGCCACCAAAGATAGTATACCACCGTAAGATAGATCTGTCAGAAATTTGTTTTAATGTGGAGGAGGGAAAAATGACGGTTCAATCAGATGTACGTTGGGGTAGTTAAAAGCCAGCAAAGACGTATTCGGGCTCAAGAGTGGCTTAACATCAATGGTGTCCTTTCGGTGAAGGCTACACCCATGGCGCAAATAAAGTCTTGCTAGAAGAAGTTTGAGGAAGGCTACATTCAAGCTGGTAAAGGAAGACGGTGAATGGATGTGTGAGATATTCGACGATCTTCGTAGATGGAGCCCGAGGGAAGTAGATAGTGAAAGAGTTGTTTGGTTGAGAGCCATGGAATTCCAGTACACGCATGGAATGAGGAATTTTTTGCTTCACTATCAAGGAAGTACGGTGAGTTCTCGGGGTGGATGAAGTCACAAAGTTGAAATCGTCTTTAGATGTTGCACTAATCAAAATAAGAACAAAAATATATGATGTATTCAATATGGTAGTGGTAGCTAATATCAACGGGTCCCTATATGATATCAAGATGATCAAGAGTGGGTTGGACCATAAAAAGGGAGCAGATACATACGGGGATGTTAATGAAGATTTACAGAGTGAGCATGAGCCTGTTCTCCGATAACTCGATGAAGACCCCGCACTCTTCACGCGCACGGTGGTGGCTTTTACCGCCCGATACTGGAAGGGAAGGTGGGGAAGACGAGGTGTCTCATGGGGTAGTATCGATAAAGTCGTAAGCTCCAATGAAGTATCGGTGGCCAAAGAAACGGCCAGGTCTCCTCTTTTCTCCGCATGATTTTGTCATGATGATATTGAGCTATCTCGTTATTAATGAATCGGCTGGGCTTCCTCTTCTAAACGCGATGCCATGATGGTAATGATAATGATTGCGTGGACTTTGGTTTGCTTGCTAATACCCCTAGTGTTCTCGAATGTAGTACTCCCATAGGGTGTGGTTTAATATGCCCTGAATTTGCACAAAACATGTTAAAATGGGAGATGGAGTGAGAGAAACAGTGGTCTAGCCGGGCAATCGATTGGGCCTTTTGGAAATGTGTTTGAGATAGGTGAAGCTAGTAATGCAGGGGGTGTAAAAGTCTCATGGGCCAAGAAAAATAATAGAAGAAAGAGATCTAGAAAGTGGAAAGGAAGGCTACCCAGAGTTGCATGAAGTGTGTTATGGAACCCACCATTCTAATTGATAATCGCAACTGACCATTTCGCTCTCATGCGAGAGTCACCTCACTGGGCGTGAATGGTGTTCAGGCGCAATCCTCCGCTTGTTATCTCCTTATCCTCACCATTCATTCCGTGATGGTTCGCTTCTTAATAATATCTCGTGTGGGGGATTCTGCATTCGGATGGGTAATGCTAGATTTGAAGAGGATCATGATAATAAAGCAAGGTGGAAGTCGTGGAAAATTGCAAATCAAGATCTAGGGGTTACTGGGGAAGAGGTGGAAGAGGTGTATATTGAAAGAATTAAAGATATGGAATTTAGTGGATCATGCGCGACAAGAGAGGAAGGGAAAAACAATAACGGTTCTATATGAAGATCTATTCACTAAATATGAGAGGCTGGGGAGCGGAAAAAGAAGACGTATTAAAAACATGTCTCCTCCCGGAACTTTGATGTGTGTATGTTTCAAGAGACTAAAAGAAGTGGTCTATCTAGGAAGATGGTAGCAACTATTTAGGTGGTATGTGTGAATTTGATTTTCTGTAAAGATCCGAGGCAACTCCGTGGCTTGTCAGGTATATGGGTTCGTGGCTTATTAGACGCCCAATCAATCTGCAAGGCGTGGGGAATCTTTCTCTGTGTAGTAGGTAAACTCCATGATTCTCGTTGTTATCCGTGAATGTGTATTCACCTTGTAGTTTGGCCGGGTAAAAGACGCCTGGGATGATCTGGGGAAATGAAAGATGCGGTGGAGGATGGTCTCGGTGCCTTGTTGGAGATTTTAATGCGTTGATTAGAAGAGGAAAGAAGAGGTGCTTCGCCATTGATTATAGTACATAAATGAGAGAGTTCAAAGAACCCACAACACACATGCCTTTTATGAGAATGTATGCAACGCAGCTCATGCATGTGGTACCATTTGCCCTCATGGCATCATCATCAATCAATCGAGTCCCCATGACTCGCCCCATGGCCTCATCATCACAATTATAAACGCCGCGACCGCAAACAATGTATCACAATTTAAACGTCGCGATCGCAAACCTAATGTATGCATGAGACTCCATGAACATGCCACACACACAATTACACATCATTAATATCAATTCTCACCTCGTTGTTAATTTCCATCTTAGCCCCATGGCTCATGCCCCCATGACATCATCACATCTTAGCCCCCATGGCTCATGCCCCATGGCATCATCAATCACTTCATTCACTATCTCATCACACTCATGTCCCAAGGACTAATTACCACTAGAGGACTAAACCTCACTCAAAGACCTAAAACACCCTTTAGGACCAAAAAAAGACTTTAGGGACCAATCTGTCACCTTTAGGATCAAAACACCACCTAGGGACTAAAATAGCACACCTAGGACCAAACTCACATCTAGGGACCAAAACCACACCCCTAGGACCAAACTCGCACCTAGTGGACCAAACCGACATCTAGTGGACCAAAACCACACCTAAGACACACTTTTGCACCACCAGCGCCAAAACCCTCACATTCTCGCGCCCTCAGGCACACCAAAGACATAGCGCCAATTCTCCCACATTCGCGCCCTGTGCACACACACCAAAGACACAGCGCCAACACAGCGCAATAGTGGCAGCCATTTGGCGCTTCGTGCGCGCCACAGCGCACACACACCTGACACACTCTCGCGCCACCCTAGCGCGCCATGGGCAGCCAAAATGGCGCCCCACACTTGGACACCCACGCACACACCCACCTAGGCGCCACAACAGCGCCACAGTGGCAGCCATTTCGCGCCCGCACTTGGCACCAACACAACTAAGCGCATTGGCAGCCACTTTTGGCGCCCGCACCTAGACACAAAGACACACAAAGACATGAAAAAGTGACACAGCGCCTATTCTGGCGCCTGGGCAAGATTTGGCGCCTCACATCGGCACACACCCACACAGCCACACAAACAGTGCACTGGGCGCCATTTTCCCAAAGAACTGCCTGGCCCCAAGCAAAGGACACACCGCACACACACGCACCAAACAGAACCCAAAGACATGAACAAAGGCCTGTGGCACCATTTCTCAAAGCATTTGGCGCCAAGCAAAGAAACACAACCCACCCACTCATCAAGCACAAGACACAAGGCGCCACTTTCCTAGCAATTTGGCGCCTATACACCTAGGGTTCCCTAAAAATCCCAAATTCTCAAATTCTCTCAATTCCAATCATCATACACAATGCAAATACACTCTATAATCATACCAACAACATCAATTTCACAATTTAACATTCAATCATCCTTCAAAACCGAATCAAGATCATGAAAACCCTAACATTAAGCCCTAAATCGATTTCATGCTCTATTTCACATTCAAAATCATCAAAACAACATACAATCATCAAATTCATCATCAACAAATACCAATAAGGACTCTATGACCTATATACGACCTATTATACTCCCTATTATAGAGTGAGACTCCCTTACCTTAAATTAAACCAGAGAAGCTCTTTCACTGAGTCACCTACAAAACCTCAAAGAACTAGAGCCTTCTTCTCCTTCTCCTTGCTTGGTGCGATGCAAAACTCTCCCTTTTCCACCTCGTGGCGCCTGTTTCTCTTCTCTCTTTTTCCTCTTTTCATTTTTTTCTTTCTTTCTTACTTTGGTGCGAATGCACAATCCCAAGGAGCCTAAGTCATTGGGCTTGGGCTTGGGCTAATATTTGCAAATCCCTGTGATTTCCAATACCACTCCCTTCAATTAAATAAAATACTACATTATAATTTAATATAATTAAAAATAGTGTAACACTTTAAATAATTTAATCAATTACTTAATTAAATCATTTAGGTGTTACACTTAGGCCTATTGCATTCTCTTCTTCCTCTCACATGCTCATGCATTAATTAATTCCATGTTTTGCATTCATTTTGAAATGTTCATGCATTTATTAATACCATGTCGTGTACTCAATAATTCTCATTCATGCATAGCCTTGTATGCTTATTCATTCATGCATCCTTATATGATCATTCACTCACATTCTTGTATGCTCATGTCAGAACACCCCTTCTACTTAATATTATTTACTCAATAAAAATCGTAGTTTTTCAAAATTTGTCCACGCACCTCAAAGAGGGTGGTACATTTAATAAAATATCACAAAACATATTTAAAAACCAAATTCAATTAGCGTGAAATGCATATCATAGTCACGTGGTTTAAAACCCTAAAACTCGCTTAATGTTTACAACAATCCAAAAATAGCCACAAAGAATGAAAATAAAATTGAGTTCAACACACTCAATACATAATGTAAACCAGCTTTAATCCATAACATAAGATAACAATACTAAAACCCAAAACCCCTGTTACTAGATCAGAGCCGACACAAAATCCCAATGAAGCCTAGACATCTTCACTCAAGATCACCTGCATGTCGCCACGAGAGCAGCAACATAAAATGCTAGGGTGAGTCTCTTTACATAAATAATAACAAGTAAGATAAGCATTATAAGCATAAAGATCTAGCAACAATAACCCTTCACAATTAAGACATTTACCATTCAAGTATAATGCTAAGAACAACAATTACAAATTAATTAAGTATCGTTAGCATTCTATGAATGTATGAGTTTATGCATGAATGCAATATGCATGTGGATCCATCACCTTCGCTTTTTGCCCAATGGGCACCCTTCGCCAGTGGCCCCCTTCGCTGGGTCGAAGCCCTTCGCTTTATGCATATGCTTTATGCGACACTCATGACAATGCACCATACACAATACATTACCACCACATTCATTGTCACATCACTTAAAACATCACCACAACACAACCCGCCGCTTTTGGTCAAGCCCCCTTCGCTTATTAACCCTTCGCTTTCGCCAAGCCCACATCCTTTATTAATTCAACACCTCAACATTAACTCACACTTTGTTGTCACTTCACCACACAACTTATTGATTAAATTAAATCTCACCCATGGACTCAAAACCCACCTAAGGACCATTTTGACCCACAATGCTTTAATTTAGTACCCAAGGGTTGTTTAACACATTATGGTTAATTTAGTATTTAGGGACTTATGTTAACCTATTAAGATTAATTAGGTACTAAGGGATTATTTTGTCACGCCTAAGGATTAATTTAATTTTAGGGACTAATTAGTCACGCCAAGAATTAATTTAATGCTTAGGACTATTTTTGTCACACCAAGAATTAATTTAATGCTTAGGGACTATTTTTGTCACACCAAGAATTAATTTAATGCTTAGTGGACTATTTTTGTCACACCAAGAATTAATTTAATGCTTAGGGACTATTTTTGTCACACCAAGAATTAATTTAATGCTTAGTGGACTATTTTTGTCACACCAAACCTAAAACACACACACTTCCACCCCACTCTAATTCAAGCAAATCATCCAACACCCAATAATTACATACTTTCCCCTATTTAATTATATTAATTAGCATCTAATCATCTCCATATTATTTAACAATTCAACACTCACTTTAACAACACTCACTTAGGCATTTAATCAACATCATTAAATCACATATTCACATATTTCTTCACATTGAAGCATTTTATCAAACATATGGCATGCACATTCAACAACTCATATTTTTCCAACATCAAACAACATGATATCACCAAATTAAGTATCAAATACAACAACCAACATATAATTAGCACAAAATGCACACAATCAATCAACCTAATGCTATTCCACACACAATACATATCATACTAATTATTATAGACATAAATGAGAATCCCCTAACCTTCAAATTGCCACCCCCAAGAAGTCACCTTCACTAACAACCCAAGAATCACCAAAAATAGCTTCTCCAACAACTTGAGCTCCAAAACCCCATCCATGGTAAAATAAGAATGAAGGGGAATTAGTGTAGGATACTCATACTAATTGATAGAGGAAGAAGAATGAGGAAGAAGGGTGCTAAATACACTTACCCAAGACAAACCAATGAAATTTCTCTCCTCCCCCAAGCTTGAATAGGAACCCACTGCTCTACAACCTCCTCCTCTCCTATTTTTTTCTTTCCCCGCCATTTCCTCCTTTTCAGCCGTAGCCCTTCTTTTCTCTCAATTCCATCCCTTTTAATCATCATTTAACCCTAGGCCCAATCAATTTGGGCCTTAATACTTACACCCCTTTTATTACCACCACCCTAATACTAACACACCTCCTAACTAATAGAAATAAATCCCAACTTAATTATTCCACTTAATTAAATTAGACCCTCATTTATTTACTACACCTCACTCTTTAAATAAATTGATTACCTTATTATTATTTAAATATGGCTAACTAACATATTACTTAATTAAATTAGTCATAATCACTTAATTAAGTAAATTAAATAATCACCTAAATAAATTAGTTAAATACTCACCTAATTAATTTTGGGGTGTTACAACTCTCCCCACTTAGAATATTTTCGCCTCTAAAATCACGCTAATCTCAACAACAAGATGAATCTAGTTCGCACTTAATCTCTTCGAAAAACTTACACGATTTAAATCCTAATGTTAACCCCCTGTGACATCCACCTACAACCCTTTCAAAGTTCTATTCTTTGGTCGGTGAAATACTAACGTATGCGCCTACTTCTCCTCACGGGTCTCAACCTAATATATTGACTCCATCGCTTAGGTTACATAACCGTACTTTCATTCTCGAGCATAAATCGCCACTACAGTTCAAGAATGACACACAATTCCCGCAGTAGCGCTCTCCCCACTTGGCTCTTTTTGCCCGAACTCTCCTCTCCCTTACCACCGGAAACATCATACTGCATTCCACTAACTCGAGAACTCCTCTTCCCTTCACTATCTTATATGAACGATTGCTATCCTCCTCTAAAATCTACGCTAAACTCATGAAATCAACATCCACTCTTCTTATCTCCGCTAACCGTTATCATCCAAGTCCTATCGTGACACGCGCAATGCATCAAACACTCTTACCTATATTCTTACTCCCCAATTTGGTGTTCTAACCTCAGAGGTTGTCACAATCCTACCCGATTACCCAACACAAGGAACAACAACAATTATAGCTGTGAGGCCCAACAACCTAACAACCGTAATTAACACAACAATACCTGGGCCTCAATACGACGTGTATTACGACGTGTTTGCTCAAAAAGAAAAAACAAACAAGGAGAAAAAAGAAAGTTGCTCAAAAGAAAAACAAACAATCAAAAAGAAAGTTGGTAAAAAGGAGAAGGACTTGCACTCCAAGATGCATTCATGTTGCATTAAAACAAGGTCTAGTGGTCACCAAGTGGAGCTCTCCTCATACTAAAAAGTCAAAACTTTCATCAGATTTGGAGTTGTTCTTAAAAAGAACCAAAAGTGTACTGTGGGGCATTCCTTCACCTCTCACTCCACTCAACTCGGGAGGTTTGTTCATTGCCCACCCCATTCATATATCACCCTCAGTTCATAACCATCATGTTATACCCCAATTTTGTCCGAAGTTCTTATATCATTGTAATATTTTTTTATTTTATTAAGCAGCAGTATGTGCAACAAACGTTTTTATGTACTCAAGTAAAAGATAAGTAGGCTTTTGCATATCAACCACAATTAATATAAAGATGCATGATTTGATTCTTGGTCAATCATCCCACATGTTATTTTTTTTTGACCCTCTTTGAGTAATTGAAAAGCAAGTGAAGTAAAGCATAAGAGCTTACAAAATAAGAACAAAAGATGAAATACCCAAATCTGCAGCTCTATTGCGAAGGAAATTTCTTCTCCTCGGACCTCTTTTTCGACGATCTGAACGGTGAAAGTGGAGATATATGTCTCACGAACCTACTTTCAAAAAATGAAGAAGATCCGACGGTTAACGAATCCGGAATCGCACTTTTACGATGAGAGGTTTGAGAAAACGGACTAAAAACTGCAGCTATTGGGAAGACAATTTCTCTCTCATAAGACCTCGTTTCAACGATCCGAACGGTGAAAGTGTAGATATATGTCTCATGAACCTACTCATTGTCAAAAAGAAAGACGATCCAACGGTTAACGAATCCGAATCGCAATTTTACGGTGACATGTGCTTGAGAAAAACGGAATTGTGTTTTAAAGGGAATTGCTTTTCTACCTTTTAAATTTAGTCCCACATTGCTCACAAGAAACAAGAGCTCCCTAGCAATTGGATATAAAAGGGGTTGAGAGGTGAAGATTAGAGGGGAGGATCATTGGCGGGTTAAGTGATCTTTTGGGTCAAAGCGTCAAGGCTGTCATTTCACTAAAAACCCGCGTCTTTGATCATTTCGACGTTTGAGCCCGCATTTTCGATTCTCAAAGCGGTTCATGCGTCTGGGGTCAAAATGGACCAGGATAGGAGTCCGGTTCGTGATTGACCCGGTCGATGATTGCTCGGCCTGTTCCTAAGACGTCGAGTCCAGGTTAGTTTTGTATTTATTTTGTTTATTTTTATGTACATATTTATTTATCATTTATTTATAATATAATCTATTTATTTATTTATTTGTTTAGTGTTTATTTATATATCTATTCATATTTATTTATGTATATAGTTATTTATTTATTTTTTTAGTCTAGTCTTTATTAATTATCGCTTTTTGTCTTTTTTTATGCACAATTAATTTATTTCTTCAAAATCAAATAAAAGACTAAGCTCTGGGTTGTACAACCCAAGTTAGTCATCATCCTAGAGACCAATGAGTCAGCATATCAAGAATCCTAAAAACTTATAAGTAAATAAATAAATCACTTTTCCTAAAAAATAGGACTAAGCTGGGATTTAGGCCAACCAAGTGTTAGTCATTTAGAACTAATGAGTCAGATAGCTTTAGGAGTTCTAGAATACCTATTCTAAAACCAACTCACCTCACATCAAACAAACTTCTTTCAAAAACCTCAAAAATACTTTCAAAAGTAGGGACTAAGTGGGATTGCATAACCCAGGTTAGTCAATGTTTCTAGAACTAATGAAAGTCAGACAGCTTTTAGGAGTTCTAGAATACCTATTCTAAAACCAACTCACCTCACATCAAACAAACTTCTTTCAAAAAACCTCAAAAATACTTTCAAAAAGTAGGGACTAAGCCTACAGTACAATCCTGTTAGTCACATGCCCTAGAATCAAATGAGTCAGATAGCTCATGGAGTCCTAGGACCCCTACACTAAAAACACCAACCCACAAACCTTTTTCGTGAAGAACTACGTAGCTTTGATTCCTCCATTGCATCCGGAGGACTGCAGGAGCAAGAAAGTCCACCTTGTCAAGCACTAAAAACTAAAAATTTAAATAAGTCTTTTCCTCTATAAATAAAAGGGTAATTATTAACAAATCTTAATTAGTTAGACAAAGGATGTCATCGGGGTGCTAATACCTTCCCTACACATAACTAACTCTCAACCCTAAACCCGCCTTGTCCTCGAACATAAAGGATTTTCCGACTTTGCCTTTAAACTAAAATTTGGTGGCGGCTTCCTTTCGAACTTCAAGAATCCTTTCCGGATTTTTTTGGCCAAGCTACACCGCGACTTCAATTCGGGACTTAACTTTTAGTAGAGTCAAAACCTAGTCTATTTATTTAGGATTAATTTAATTTTTACCCTTCCTTTATTTATTTATTTTTTGTGATTTATGAACCCTATGATAGAGGACGATATTTGTATATATGTTTGTTTGTCTGCTTGCGCCTTTTGGGTTGTTTTTAAATTGCTCTACACACACTTCACAATTACACTTCGCGCACACATGTGAGAAAGGTCCTCTACCCGACTTGAGTGTACCCTAAGTTGTTAGAACGAGATTGTGTAATGATGGCCGCGGACGCACGCACCGTTGGGTGGTCATGAAAATCTCACCTAGAGTTTGATTCCCTTTAAGGATGCCTACCCTTCTAATAGCTTGCCTATTGTTGGGGCCATTATTCTTGACTGGGTCCTTGGCTCTAAGAACCTTGTGTAGGATTCTTTAGAACTACCAATCTTGTGAGGCACTATAAAGAAACCTTAGACCCAATTCGTAAGATACCTTTTAGGGTCACAAAGGAGCTTCATACTCTTGCATTCAAACAAATATTTATGCATACCGTCTTTTATCAAAAAAAAAATCAAAACCAAAACCATTATTTACTACATTTTTAGAAAATATACCACATGCATTTTTTTCTCTTTGCACTACAAAAATAAATAAAATAAACATCTTATGTTGCATGCATTTTATAACGTCGTGGAATTAAAATCTTTACCTTGAGAGAAGTGCATACTTTGAAGTCAAAATTAAATTTTGTACTTTACTCTCCAATGAAAAGTTTATAATTCCCGACATGATAAAATCATATATTATCATTTCATTCACATACATTATCATTACATTCGATTTCACGAGCATTCA